>CM069142.1:16086352-16177899 GCA_035221665.1 Okamejei kenojei | reverse complement strand
ATCATAGAGAAGATAGTATTGCAGTTCTTTTCCTACAACGAGGTCTGTGTTCTTTCCTACACCAATGGCTTCCTCTATCTAAAGTACATGGATGCTGCAGACTTCAGTTTTAAAGGATTTCTGAACATCAGCGATATCACCAAATTGACTTGTGCCAACAATCTCATTGAAATATTTTCACATTCAAAACATAATTAAAAGGCACAATTATAAATGAACTTTTAAACATTTTCTCCAAATGCAAATTAAAGATCAGAGAAAACATTTTTATGGTAGGTTGAAACATCATAATAAGTAAAGCCGGTTTATAATTAAACTTTAAAAAGCATTATGTTTTGAAATATTTCATATGTGGAAATGTAAAATTTGTTTTCTTCGGGGCATTGAAAATTTCGTTCATTCGTTACGATTTATGCACAATAAAATATCTAAACTTGTTCTTGCACAATAAAATGTTTTCAGGGAATTATACTAGCAATGCTAATTAAAAATTATTCCCAATCCACATAAATTCTTTTTGATTGCAATTGGCCAAAAGCTGAAAACCAGTTCGGCTTTGGAACAGTAACTGAGATCTGCAGGGTAAAAACTATGCATAGGTGGAAAAATATTGTCATTTTGAAGATGTTACTAAGATGTAAAGCCAATTTATCTTGTTTTATTACAATTCATTCTCATGTTCACTTTTGAAAGGAGGGAACATAAAATCGAGGAGGTAATGGGGCTATTTTCTGGAACTGACACAAGTAAGGAATACAAATTCAGTGAAGAAAATTGTGCCAGTCGTTATGTCTCCTACAAAGAAATGCTCTAGGATCGGAAGAAGCAGGCCAAGGACTGTTTAACTCTAGATCTTTGCTTCAAAAAGAGTCTCAGCCAGATGGTTAATTTCCCCAGTGGGATTTAGGATTGAGTCATTGCCTTGGCAATCTCAAACCTCTTCCATTTTGTCTACTTCTCCTTATTGCTGCTCCATTGTGGTTCATGGTTATGTTTTATCATTTTACATCACGGTAGAACCGAATCAATTCTAAATGTTTTATATATACGTGTGTGGCATCCGTCATGACACCAGACAGAGAGAGAGGGGAAGCAAGGGTTACTTGAAGTTGGGGAAAATATTGATACCACTGGGTATAATGTGCTGAAGCAAAATATGGATGTTCACTTCAATTTTCACTTGGCCTCACTCTGACATGGAGGAGGACCAGCGACAGAGAGGGCAGTATGGGAATGGGAAGGTGGATGTTAAAGTGTTTGGCAACTGGGAGATCAAGTAGGCCAAGGCGGACTGAGCGAAGGTGTTCAGCCAAATTGTGGCCTAGTTTACGCTTGGTCTCGACGATGTATAAGAGTCAAACCTGGAACCAACAGATACAGTAGATGAGGTTGGAGGTGGTGCAAGTGAACCTCTGTCTAACCCGAAGAATGGTCGGGGTCCCAATTTGCCAATGCTGGACTTCAGTTAGGCCAGGGGGCTGTTTCCGCACTGTATTGTTATTAATTATTAATTAACATTTATTACCACTAAGGTCCGGATAAAGAAACATTAAATAGAATACATTGCATATAAAAAGTTAAGTTTTATCAGTTTACATCGAGGTAGACGAAAAAAAAAAAACTCAATTCTAAATGTTTATAATATATACGTTGTGAGGCATCCCGTCATGGAACCCAGATCAGCAATGACCACATTGGCACTCGCCATAAGGTGACTTGCCCAACTTTATTTCCAATAATAACAACAAAAGCATCTAGAAGGTCCCAGTCCTACAAGGGCCCAGTCCCTTGTCAATCATGTGGCAGCACAGGCAGAATTGTATTTGTCCGGAAGAAGGGTTCGACCTGTAACGTTGAACTATAGCTTCGCTCCATTTGATGTGCCTCAACTGCGAGTTTCTCCTGCATTTTTGTCTACCTTGCAGGTTATCCTGCAGATTATTCTCTTCTAACTCGTGGCTGCGAATTAAGGGTTTATAAAGGGTAGGATACGAAACTCTGGCAGATGCTGTTTTTTTAAACCGAAGATAAACACAAAGGTGGAGAAACTGACTCAGTGGGTCCAGACAGCATTCCTCTTGGAGAAGGAATGCTTTTAGGGTCGGAGACCCTTCTTCAGACTGAGTGTCAGGGGAAAGGGAACGAGAGACATAGAGGGTTATAGAAACAATTGAATGAAAAGAATTGCAAAAGAAATAAACATGATCAAGGAAGGAATACGGGCATTTGTTGGCTATTGGCTGGGATGATAAGAGTTTACAGACTGAAACTCTTAGGATGACAGCGAGGAGAGGACAGTGAGGTAAGGGGATGCAAGGGTTACTGGAAGTTGGAGAAATATTCATCTTGCTGAGTTTAAATGTGCTGAAGCAAAATATGAGTGTTGTTCCTTCAATTTTCCACTTAGCCTCACTGACCAGCAGAGGCAGGATAGAGAGGGCAGCAGTATGGGGTAAATGGGAGATCAAGTATGCCAACGGCGGACTGGCAAAGGTGTTCAGCACAATTATGAATGAACCTTTATAACATTTTCTCAAATGCTAATTAAAGATCAGAAAAAAAAACATAGTTTTGGTAGGTTGAAACATCATATAATAGTAAAACGGTGTATATTTTAAAATTTTAAAATGCATTATTGTTTTGAATTATTTCATATGTGGAAATATAAAAATTTGTTTTTTCTTCAGGGCCATTGAAATTTTGTTCAGTCGTTACGATTTTAATGCACAATAAAATATCTAAAATTGCTTGTTGGGCACAATAAAATGTTTTCAGGAATTTTATACAGAAGAAACGCTAATTAAAAGAATTATTCCATCCATATAATCTCTTGTTGATTGCAATGGCAAAAGTGAAAAACAGTTCGGCTTTGGACAGTAACTGAGATCTGCAGGTAAACTGTGCATAGGTGGAAATATTGTATTGAAGATGTTACAAAGATTAAAGCTTATATATTGCTGTCTGTGGAATCTGTAAAATCTGTGCTATCTGGTGAGCTTGATGATAATTATATTTTGAGATGGATTCATTGTAATTGTTTTAGGGAGTGAAGTATTCGGTTGGAAGTGTACTCAGGCAATGGTGCCCATTGTGCCTGCGGATGGACAGAATCACACTGTGATATGATGAGTCGTTTCTCCGCCCAGGAGGCGGTATAAGGAGGACTATGACAATGAACTTTTCCTGTGGTTGGGGGGTGGGGGTTGGAGAGCAGGGTCATTCGCCTAGGAATCAGGATTTGTATCTTTTCTTGAAAGTGGCCATGGTCATGGCATTACTGTGACCCACTGGCCTATCTTTCTCTTTCAAGTGTTACTATGATGTAGCTGTGGGACTTGTGACTGAAGCTCCTCGCTGCCAGTTTTATGATTTAAATTTGGGGTACCACTGTTCATAGTGGTTTTTTTTTTTTTAGCTGAAATATAAACTTATCGGACTTTCTTTGTGTCAGGAGTGGCCCAGGTGCACTTTGTGCAAATTGAGTCGATTGCACCTTTATCTAAGGGGAAGATTTCACCCAATTTCCTGGGTTGTCATTTAGGTGGGTGCCTTCGGTGTTTGGGCACAGCTGGCTTTTACAGCACTGAGAACCCAGGCATGTTGTGGCCATCTGCAGGTCGCTGAGAACGTTACAACACTCTCTGCATGGACATCCTTTTCTTTAGATTCAGGGTTGTCTAGTGGGCCAGTAGCTAGCTGTGATGTGTGAGGAGCTGAATGAAATGGTGGACTTATAAGTTCAAGCAGAGCCAGTCTTTCTGATACTCCCTTCAATCAGTCTTCACTGTATTCCCGATCTCCACTGCCTTCCATTTCACTGATATTCATTTTAGATACCTTCTTTAGGACTTCACTTTAGACTTTAGAATACAGCGATGGAAATAGGCCCTTTCATCCCACCAAGTCCACGTCCGACCAGAGATCATCCCATACACAAGGGTACAAAAAATGCTGGAGAAAACTCAGTGGGTGCAGCGGCATCCATGGAGTGAAGGAGATAGCAACGTTTCGGGCTGAAACCTTCTTCAGACTGATGGGGGGTGGGGGGGAGGCGAGGCGAAGAAGAAAGGAAAAAGGAGGTGGAGGCGCCTGAGGGCTGAGGGAGGAGGTAGAAGAGGAGGAGACAGCAAGGGTTAACAGAATTGAGAGACATTGATGTTCCATGCTAAGAGGATGCAGACTCCCAGAGGTGCTTGCTGTTCCTCCAATTTGCGGTGTTGCTCACACAAGCAGTTGTCGAATTTCTGCCACAGAAAGTAGTTGGGGCCAGTCATTGGCTATATTAAGAGGGAGTTAGATGTGGGCTCTTGTGGCTAAAGGGTGATCAGGGGGTATGGAGAGAAGGCAGGTACAGGATACTGAGTTGGATGATCAGCCATGATCATATTGAATGGCGGTGCAGGCTCGAAGGGCCAAATTGGCCTACTCCTGCACCTATTTTCTATGTTTCTATGTTTCTATGAATATGGGAGGAAAACCAAACACAGTCACTGGGAGAGCATACAAACTCCGTACAAAACAGCACCCATAGTCAGGATCAAACCACGGGTCTCTAGCTCTGTAAAGCAACAATGCTACTGTGCGGACCCCACTCTTCCGAAGTCAAACACTAATACCAAATATTTATTATGTATACCCAGGTTCACTTGTCTAAGCATTTAGCAAACAATCTTGCAACACCTTTGTTGCTAATAAATCTCACCCCACCTTTCCCAATCGGCTTACTATTAACATAATTTTATGTTTCTTATGTTTCTATACTGATGCTGATCTATAGGCGATGTTCGAGCCTACAGTTCATCCTAGGGCTAACCTGAAGAGGGGCATGAAGAAGGCCAAGCTCAGCTACAAGCTTAGGATTGAGGAGAACTTCAACAACAACTCGACCCCGACGCCTGTGGCAAGGCATCCAGGCCATCACGGACTATCGGATCACTCAAGGTCCAGATAAAAGGGACATTACATAGAATACATTGCATATAAAATACATAAAATACATATAAAAGCTTAGTAAGTTACTTATAAGAGCACCATAAATTATATACAAAAACACAATACATGGTTTAAGATCCAAAATTAAAAAAAGATCAGTGTCCTACTACGAGATGACTCTACCAATGTCTCCACAGCTGGGATTGGTAGCGTGTAGTGCTAAACCTTATGTTTGATAAGACCAAGATGATTTCATTTTCAGAGTCATTAATCCTGCAAATAAATTTATTACATTTACAATCTCTAAACTTGAACTAAATATGAGATGATAAGTTTTCAGGAGTACTGGGAAAACGAGGAGAGGGATAATGGACCTGATGGAATTGCTTGCTGGGGTTGTAAGTAGGATCTGTTGGATTTAATTGTATAATTAAGTAATTGTAATTAATTAAGTAATATCATACAAGTGATATAAGTGAGTTGTTGCATGAGCCACTGCTGCGATACCTTTTCCTCCAAACATCACAACAGGCTTGACCTTAGATTCTCCACCACAAGATAGTCAATATCCTTCACACATCTGTTGGTCCAGACTTCCAACATGGAGCTGGCAGAAAAATATAAATTTATGGTCAACATTCACAGTACTGATAATGGATCATTGACCTGAAACATTGACCTGGTTTCTCTCTCAGTCTTACCGCCTAGTAGGGCAGATTGAGGAAGAATTATCACGCAACAAACTTTGCATAAGGTTTAATATTGCAAATATTAGGAAGCGTCTAAGCTGGAACACTTCCAGCATTTTCTCTCTATTTTGAATTGAATTGAAGTGAATTGAATTGAATTTATTTGTCATTCAGACCTTTCGGTCTGAACTAAATATCATTCCCCTGCAGTCATATATATAATTAAAAAAATGACAGAAACATACAATACACAAATTTAACATCCACCACAGTGAGTTCACCAAACAACTCCTCACTGTGATGGAAGGCAAAGTCTTAAAGTCTCTGTCTCTTCCCTCTTTATTCTCCCTCTGCGCCAAGGCGATCCAGGCTACAGATGTTGTGACCCCACCGGGTGATGGTAAGTAAGTCCCGCGGCTCACCGTGCTCAGCGTCCGAACCGGGCCGGTTTCAAAAACTCCGCGGCCCGGGGTGGTCGAAGCTGCCAAAGCTGCCGCCCTCCAGTTCAGCGGATGAAGCTGCTGCCGCGGGAGCGCCGGAAAAACAGGTCACCAACCTGTGACCTGCGAGCTCCCGACGATGTTGTCCACTGGGCCCGCGGCCGAGTCCACCGGGGCCCGCGGCCGAGCCTCCGAGTCGGGATTGCTACCTGCCGCCGGCCGCCGCACGGGGCTCCTGGGCCTGTCGGGGTTGCCCCTGCCATTGACCGCTGCCGCCGATACAGCTCCGGGGCCGAGCGGGTCGCCGCTGCCGCTGCCGACCGCTACAGCTCCAAAGGCCGAGTTGGGTCGCTGCTTGCCGCTGCCGCCGCTGCCGCCGCCACAGCTCCAGGGCCGAAATCGGGTCGCCGCTGCCACTGCCGCTGCTGCCGCTACAGCTTCCGGGGCCGTGGCCGAGTCGGGTCGCCGCTGCCACTGCTGCTTCTGCCACTGCCACGACGGACTGCAGGCAGGCCGCAGCTGTTAAGCCAGCACCGCCATCTTGGAATGTCTACCTTACACCATGATCTACACAGTTAGTCTCTATGGAGGTGAGAGTTAAGTAAATTCAATTTAAACGTACAGGGGAAAAGCATATTTCTTAGTCACTTTGGTTAAACACTTATGTAATATGGTGATCAAGGAACTGCAGGTGCTGGTTTACAAAAAAAGACGCAAAAGTGCTGGAGTAACTTAGCAGGTCAGGCAGAACAGGGATTGCTGACTTTTTTGGTGGGGGGGATCACAGTGGCAGAGCAGTAACAGGTGTTGCCTTACAGTGCCAGAGACCTGGTTTGATCCTGAATATGATTCGCTGTCTATATGGAGTTTACATGTTCTCCCTGTGACCACGTGGGTTTTTTTCCAAGTGCTTGGTTTCCTCCTACAATCCAAAAACATACAGGTTTGTAGATTAATTGGCTTCTGTAAATTGTCCCTAATGTGTAGGATGGTGCTAATGTTCCGGGTGATCACTGGCAGGTGTGGACTGGGTGGGCCGATGGATCTGTTTCCACGCTGTATCTCGAAAGTCTGAATTTAAAGGTGACATTTGACCCTCTGCCACACATCTTTCCCGGTTTTCTCCCCTTACCATTTTTCATCTGATGTAGGGTCCTGACATGAAAACTTTGCCTATCCATGTCTTCCAGAGATGCTGCCTGATCCATTGAGTTACTCCGGCACCTTTTTTTACTCAAGGTTCCAGCTTCTGCAGTTCATTGTGCCTGCTTTATATTATAGCTATTAGGAAAGGACTGTGCAGACTATTTATGATCATTCAGCATGGAAACAGGCCATTCAGCCCAACTTGTCCATGCCAACACAAAACATCCCACCTAAAGTAGTTTGGCCATTTGCCCACATTTGGCCCATAATCCCTTTCCTATTCATGTACCTGTCCAAATATCCAGTATTATATATGTACCTGCAGCTCAATTGTGTTTCCTTCTCGAGACAAGAGATGGTTCAGAAGTGATCTGATAGTGATTTCGTGTCTGATGACATAATAACATTTTAAATGTGCTTGGTAGGGCAAGACCTGACTTGTTACTCACTCTGAAGAATTATGTTCCCGATGTTACCTTCCACCAGTGCTTCTGACCCTATCTCAGGCTGAATCCCATTACTCTCTACTTCCCCAACCACCACCTGCTCCCCTCTCCTTCATTCCACCCAACAGCTCTGCAATCAACCATCCACCCAAAATCTGCATCACTGTCCACCACTGTGTGAAAGATATGTTAAAACAGACAACTCCCCGCCTCCAGGAAGATGAAATGTTGTTGGGCACCTATCCACAAAACGGATTCTCTTTTCCATAGACACTGTCTCACCTGCTGAGTGCTTCTGAAATTTTATGCTTTTATTTCAAATTTCCAACATTTGCACTTCATTGATTTTCAATTATTTATAAATTCTGCACATTATCTCAACTTTCTACGCTATTGCTTCCCAGTTAATATTAGGAGTAATTGAAATCCTCCATTCTCAAACGCAAAATACGAAACAATTTTTGAAGGTGGTTAACCCTTAACATTGCTCCAATCACCACATTTTTCGAGATGAGTCCACCGTGGAAACTATATTTTTAGTTTAGTCCAGAGGAACAGCGTGGAAACAGGCCCTTCGGCCCACCGAGGTCTGCACCAACTAGAGGATCCCCACATGTTAACACTATCCTACACACACTAGGGACAATTTACACTTGTACTAAGCCAATTAACCTGCAAACCTGTACGTCTTTGCAGTGTGGGAGAAGGAAAACCGAAGATCGCGGAAAAAACCCACGCGGTTACAGGGTGAACGTACAAACTCCGTACAGACAAACCCGTATTTGGGATCGAACTGGGGCCCTGGCGCTGCAAAGAAGCTGTAAGGCAGCGACTCTACCGTTGAGCCACCGTGGCTGTCCGATTGATTGTAAGTGAACTCCTAACACTTACTGTCAGGTACCATCTGAGCAGGCTACGTGTCGTCAGGGTGGGCAAGGTAGGCACTACCTACCCTGACTAAAATTATGACATGGTAATCATTAAATATAAATAGTAAAGGCATGGGAGAATTATGTCTATCTAAGAGATCGATCTCTTAGGTAGGCATAATTTCTCCTGCAGCACTTGCAACACACGAAGGTTTGTGCTGCCCACGTGGCCATCAGCGCTGCTTCAAGCCGTCAATTTCAAGCGGGAGCTGAAGGCAGCTGAGATTCTGCCTTTGCTGTACTGCGCATACGCAGCAGCCCTCTGCGCAACGCAGCGCAAGGTTTTTGGCGGGTTTTTTCAAATATGGATTGCATTATCTGAAGAGTATGTTAGGAAGCAAAGAGAGAAGAATGGAGTTTGTTTGTGTACCGATAATGTGGTAAGTACATTTCTTGGTGCTTATATTTTTTAATACTGTATTTCCCAGGTGGGTGGGGGTAGCTCCTTTCACAGTGTTTGGGGAGTCTGGCCTGGGGTAAAGTTGCGGGGAGGGCAGGAGTGTTGTGAAGGAGGGGATCGGGGCCAGTAACCCACCTGCGACACTCCAGGCACTGAGCCACCGCATTGTGGCCGGGGAGTGAAGTAGCTTGGGTGGCTGTGAGTGGCCGCCGGGACCAGACAGCCCCTTCTGCCAGTCCCCGCTCACCTCTGGCAGTGCTCTCCGTCTGAGAACCTCTCTCCTGCCGCTCGCCGGCCTCACTCATGTTAGCCGCTTCCCGCATAATCCTTTTAAAATTCCGACAGCGCGCTCAAGGGACCAGTTTGAGGTTACTCGCAGTCGGAATTTAAGGATTTGTGGGAAGCGGGCTGACATGAGTGAGGCCGGCGAGTGCAGGTGAGAGGTGTTCAGACGGAGAGCACTGCCAGAGATGAGCGGGCTGAGGAAGGTGCTCGCAGTCCACCGAGCTGCTTCCTTCCCCGGAAGTGGTGGCCAGTTCTGCTGTCCGTGGCCCGGAGCGCTGCTAGGCAGCGGTGAGTGAGTCTGATATGATCTCCGCACCCCCTTCTCAACATCCTGCCTTCCCCACAACTTTAACTCCTGGCACAGACTCTCCACACGCTGTGAGACGAATTCTCCCTCCAATTGGTCCCTTGAATTAGTAAGTTATTGTCATTCAATAAGATGACAACTGATTCAACTTGATTTGGTGTGCTCCAGTTTTTCCACCATCTTCCACCTGCCTTCATCTTCCATCCCCCCATCCATTCAGTAATTAAAAATGAAAGAGATTTAGAAGCCTTGGGAAAATTGAATTGTTACTTATTTTTATTTTTTATTTTTAAGGAGAGAACAATCTGCGCATGCGCGGTTTAAGATTTTTTTAAAAAGCTGCCTGCCTACCTTGAGTAATTACTCACGGCATGTGCCTGCGTCTGAGGGAGCCTGCCTGGATCTAAACCAGATAGGTGCGAGATTATGGGAACCTTAGAGAGCAATTGCAAGCAGTGAAAACCAATCCAATTTTCAATCCGTCCTATTGACATTTAGGTCACGGGTGTGTTAGCTTTGCAATTCTCCCTGGAAATGTAAAGCACCTGTATACCACATGGAACTAATGGATAGAGAGACCTTATTAGTGAAGTTGCTACCAAGCAGCAGGAACAGTGACTGAACCATTGATGTCTCACTCACTGCCTGTCTTCCTTTCCCTTGGCCACATGGTGGACTTGGCACAAGAACAGATCCAATAATATAATTGATGCTGACAACAAACAGAAAGAATAGGCACAGGACTTTACATGCAACTGTGTACTGCAATGGTTGATTCAGTCATACAATTTAACAATAACTATGCTGAATTTTGATCACACCACAATCAGTTTTAATTAAGATGAAATATCATTCAGAATAAAACCATATTCTGACCACCTCTCTCTGTTCCTGCTCCCAAATACACACCTCTGATCAGACGTGTGAAACCTTCCGTGAGGACAGGTGAAGGTCTGGCCTGAGGGGCTGTCTCTGTTTTACAGGAACAGTTTCAGCAAACAGACTGGAGTCTGTTTGCCACCCAGGCCACTTCAACTCCAAGTGGACATCAACTCATACAGCTCAAACCGTTCTGGACTATATAAAATTCTGCACGGACAACGTCACTACCCACAAAGAGATAAAGACCTTCCCTAACCAGAAGCCGTGGATGAGCAGGATGAGGTCAGACTCCTGCTGAAGGGCTCGCGACGCCGCTTTTCAAATCTGGCGATGCTGAGGGATACAGCTCATCCAGGGCCAATCTGAAAAAAGGGAATTAGGAATGCTAAACTCAATCACAAACGGCGGATCGAGGAGCATTTCCGAAATAACTCTGATCCCAGGCGCATGTGGAAGGAATCAAATCCATTGCCGATTACCATAAAATTAACACTCCCCCCCCAGACAATGCCTCCCTTCCTGACGAGCCTAAACCATTTCTACGCCCGCTTTGACCGGACAACAAAACTCCAGCCATCAAAGTTGCTCCACCCCCGCATGAACAACCCCTCAGTCTCTCCACCTCTGCTGGTAACAAGATGCACTGAGCAAGGTGGATTGAGCACAAAGCTGCGGCCCCGATGGCCATCCCCGGGCGGGTGCTCAGGGCATGTGCTGACAAACTATCCCTGGTCCTCACTGACATTTTCAATCTGTCACTGGCCCAGGGTGTCGTCCCATTTGCCTCAAGACATTTACCATTGTGCCAGTGCCCAAACAATCAGCGACAGGGAGTCTCAACGATTTCGGCCAGTGGCACTCACCCTGTCATCGCAAAGTGCTTCGAGCGGCTGATCCTGGCTTACCTCAAAGCCAGGCCTCCCCCCACACTGGACCCCCATCAGTTTGCCTACCGGACCAACAGGTCTACAGAGGACGCCATATCGGCGGCCCTACACTCTGCCCTGACCACCTGGACAGCAATAACACCTACATCAGGTTGCTGTTCATTGACTTCAGTTACCGCCTTCAACACTGTCATACCCGCTAGCTTGATCACCAAACCCAGCGGTCTTGGCATCTCCACTTCCCTCTGCAATTGGACACTGGATTTCCTCACTAAAAACAGACCTCAGTCTGTTAGGATCAACAACCTCACTCCTCCACTATAACACTGAACACTGGCGTGCCAAAGGGCTGTGTGCTCAGTCCCTCTCCCTACTCTCTCTTCACCCATGACTGCATTCCCTAAGTTTAGCTCCAACGCCATCATAAAATTTGCCGACGACACCACGGTGGTAGGACTGATCAGCGACAACGACGAGTCAGCCTACAGGGAGGAGGTCCAGCACCTGACAAACTGGTGTGCCAATAACAACCTCGTCCTCAAACTCCAGAAGACGAAGGAAATCATTGTCGACTTCAGAAAAAACAAGAGGGGGCAGACACACTCCCATCCATATAACGGGACTGAGGTGGTGGAGCGGTGTCTCCAACTACAAATTCCTCGGGTACACAATCTCGGAGAATCTGTCCTGGTCCCTCAACACCTCCAAGCTGATCAAAAAGGCGCAGCAGCGCCTTTAACTTCTTGAGGAGGCTCAAAAAAGCCCAACTGTCCCCCCAGATCCTGACCAACTTTTACCGCTGTACCGTTTGAAAGCATCCTGACCACCTGCTTTACGGTGGTACAGCAGTTGCACCGTAGCAGACAGGAAGGCACTACAACGGGTGGTGAAAACCGCCCAGCACATCATCGGTGCCCGCTCCCTGCCATGGATGCCCTCCACCGAAAACGGTGTCCTGAGACGGGCTGGGAAGATCATCAAGGACCCCTCCCACCCTAACCATGGACTGTTTGCCCTCCTACCATCAGGGAGGCGGGTACAGGAGCCTCAGGTCCCGCACAGCAGGATGAGGAACAGCTTCTACAATAACACCATCGCACTGCTGAACTCGGAGTCCCGCCGATAGATTCCCACATCTGTATTTATTTTTCTGTATTTATTTATCTGTACTTATCTAAACATTGCTATCACTACGTACTGACACTAAACTGCATTTCGTTGTACCATACCTGTATCTGTACAATGACATTAAATTTGAATTGAATTGAATTAAGGTTTGACGGTTCACTGGAGCAAAATGACTTCTTGAAGTCTAAACAGACAAGATATAATTCAGCTGACCAATTATGGTGATATTGAAATCAGCAGTAATCTGATTTTTGTTGCCAAAATTAACAACAGAATCAGTCAATTTCAGCACTTTTTTGGGGGGATTTTTTAGCATGTAACATCCTTACTAAATTGTCGTTAAGCTAATGCTGAGCAAACCATCTGCTTGAACTGCAGCCGTCATTGTGGTTCATGTACTTCCATTATCCTAATGAGTTAGGAATTCTAGGGTTTAGATTCTCCACTGACAGAGTGAGGCCCAACACAAATTCGGGGATCAGAACTTCATATTTCGCTTGTGTAGCTTGCAACTCAGCGGTATGAATATTGATTTCTCCAACTTCAAGTAACCCTTGCTTTCCCTCTCCGTCCTTTCCCCCCATCTTAGTTCTCCAAACTAGTTTCGCTGTCCTCCTGGATTAAATATTACTGATTTTATGCCTCTACATTCTACATTTCCTTACCATCGTCTGCTTTGATCTGTGTTTTTCACACCTTACTGTTCCATATCTCCAAGTCTCCCTCTCTCCTGACTCAGTGTGAAGAAGGGTCTCGACTGAAACATCACCCATTCTTTCTCCCCAGAGATGGTGCCTGTCCCGATGAGTTACTGCAGCATTTAGATTCAGCAATGGTGATTTATTTTTTGATCAAAATGGTGTACAAGGTGAAGGAGCATCCACAAGTGGTAATGTTTGCATGTATCTACAGCCTTTGTTCTTGTTGTTGGTTTGAGAAAGCTGCCTGGGCAAGTAACCATGGAATGCTTTGTCTCTCGTGATAGCAAACTTGACCTCTGCCACCAAGATAGATGGCCAAGAGCCAGTGGGAGCTGGGGGAATGCGTTGTGGTGCAACTGTTTGCCTGTACAAAATGGGCATAAAAGGCATTGAGATCATCCAAGATGCTTTGTTGCCACAAATGTTTAACGTGTGGGGTTTACACGTTCTCTCTGTGACCACTGTGGGCAGCAAGGCGGTGTAACAGCAGAGCTACTGCCTTACAGCGCTAGGGAACCGGGTTCAATCCTACGGGTGCATGTCTGTACGGAGTTTGTACGTTCTCCCCTTGGGTTTTTTCAGAGATCTTCATTTTCCTCCCACACTCCAAAAGACGTACAGGCTTGTAGGTTAATTGGCTCAGTGTAAATGTAAACCTGTCCCTAGTGTGTGTAGGATAGTGTTAATGTAGGGGGGATCACTGGTCGGTGCGGACTCGGTGGGCCAAAAGGCCTGTTTCCACACTGCATCTCTAAACTAAACTAAACATGGATTCCTCCGAGTGCTCTGGTTTCCTCCCACATCTCCAAGACCTGCAGGGTTGTAGGTTAACTGGCCTCTGGAAATTGCCCCCAATGTGTGGGGAGTGGATGAGAAAGAGGATAATAACGTAAAAGAGTGTGAACGGCTTGTTTCCATGCTGTATCTCTAAACAGGATACAGGATACTGAGTTGGATGATCAGCCATGATCATATTTTATGGAGGTGCAGGCTCGAAGGGCCGAATGGCCTACTCCTACACCTATTTTCTATGATTCTATGATTCTATGATTAATCTTTTCGTTGGTGCCTCATATTTTAATATCTGACTGCAAGCCGGCAGAAGCAGTACATGACAGATGGTCAGTGTGTCAGAAGGAACTGCAGATGCTGGTTTAAACTGAAGATAAACACAAAATGCTGGAGTAACTCAGCGGGCCAGTCAGCATTTCTGGAGAGAAGGAATGAGCGACATTTTGGGTCGAGACCCTTCTTCAGCGTCTGAAGAAGGGTCTCGACCTGAAACCCCACGCATTCCTTCTCTTCAGAGATGCTGCCAGTCCCGCTGAGTTACTCCAGCATTTTGTGCCTACCGACAGATGATCAGGTTGGTTGAAATGAGGTCGGGGGCTGGAGGGATAAGCATACTTGATGGTGGTACCGTAGTGATCAAGAGAGCTAACACCTCACCTGGGGCATGGGGCAGGCTGAAGACATTTGGGAAACATGTTCTCTGAAATTAGCTCAATTGAATCACCAGCGATGAAGAACAGGGCATCAGGTTTGCTGCCTCACAAGATTTGACTGCTGAGTATAATTCGTCCTTGCGCTGGTGACTAGACTGCCGACAAGATGGCAGAAGAGAATTCCCTCAGTAGATAAAAGGGATAGGAAACATACATAGAAACATAGAAAATAGGTGCAGGAGTAGGCCATTCGGCCCTTCGAGCCTGCACCGCCATTCAATATGATCATGGCTGATCATCCAACTCAGTATCCTGTACCTGCCTTCTCTCCATATCCACTGATCCCTTTAGCCACAAGGGCCACATCTAACTCCCTCTTAAATATAGCCAATGAAACTGGCCTCAACTACCTTCTGTGGCAGAGAATTCCACAGATTCACCACTCTCTGTGTGAAAAAAGTTTTCCTCATCTCGGTCCTAAAGGAATTCCCCCTTATCCTTAGACTGTGACCCCTTGTTCTGGACCTCCCCAACATCGGGAACAATCTTCCTGCATCTAGCCTATTCAACTCCTTAAGAATTTTGTAAGTTTCTATAAGATCCCCCCCTCAGCCTTCTAAATGACACCAAGATGTCATTTAGCAAGTACAAGCCAAGTCTATCCTCATATGAAAGTCCTCACATCCCAGGAATCAGTCTGGTGAACCTTCTCTGTACCCCCTCTATGGCATGAATGTCTTTTCTCAGATTTGGAGACCAAAACTGTACGCAATACTCCTGGTGTAGTCTCACCAAAACCCTGTACAACTGCAGTAGAACCTCCTTGCTCCTATACTCAAATCCTTTTGCTATGAATGCTAGCGTACCATTTGCTTTCTTCACTGCCTGCTGCACCTGCATGCCTACTTTCAATGATTGGTGTACCATGACACCCAGGTCTCGTTGCATCTCCCCTTTTCCTAATTTGCCACCATTAAGATAATAGTCTACCCTCCTGTTTTTGCCACCAAAGTGGATAACCTCACATTTATCCACATTATACTGCATCTGCCATGCATTTTCCCACTCACCCAGCCTATCCAAGTCATCTTGCAGCCTCCTAGCATCCTCCTCACACCTAACACTACCCCCCAGCTTAGTGTCATCCGCAAACTTGGAGATGTTGCATTCAATTCCCTCGTCCAAATCATTAATATATATTGTAAATAGCTGGGGTCCCAGCACTGAGCCTTGGGTACCCCACTAGTCACTGCCTGCCATTCTGAAAAGGACCCGTTTACTCCTACCGTTTGCTTACTGTCTGCCAGCCAGTTCTCTATCCACATCAATACTGAACCCCCAATACCGTGTGCTTTAAGTTTGTATACTAATCTCTTATGCGGGACCTTGTCGAAGGCCTTCTGAAAGTCTAGTTATAACATATCCACTGGTTCTCCCTTATCCACTCTGCTAGTTACATCCTCGAAAAATTCTATAAGATTCGTCAGACATGATTTACCTTTCGTAAATCCATGCTGACTTTGTCTAATGATTTCACCACTTTCCAAATGTACTGCTATCCCATCTTTAATAACTGACTCTAGCAGTTTCCCCACTACCAATGTTAGACTAACTGGTCTGTAATTCCCCGTTTTCTCTCTCCCTCCTTTTTTAAAAAGTGGGGTTACATTAGCTACCCTCCAATCCTCAGGAACTACTCCAGAATCTAATGAGTTTTGAAAAAATATCATTAATGCATCCACTATTTCTGTGTCTACTTCCTTGAGTACTCTGGGATGCAGACTATCTGGCCCTGGGGATTTATCGGCCTTTAATCCATTCAATTTACCCAACACCACTTCTCGGCTAACATGGATTTTACTCAGTTCCTCCACCTTATTTGACCCCCGGTCCCCTGCTATTTCCGGCAGATTATTTGTCTTCCTTAGTGAAGACAGAACCAAAGAAGTTATTCAATTGGTCTGCCATGTCCTTGTTCCCCATGATCAATTCACCTGTTTCTGACTGCAAGGGACCTACATTTGTTTTAACTAATCTCTTTCTCTTCACATATCTATAAAAACTATTGCAGTCAGTTTTTATGTTCCCTGCCAGTTTTCTTTCATAATCTATTTTCGCTTTCCTAATTAAGCCCTTTGTCCTCCTCTGCTGAACTCTGAATTTCTCCCAGTCCTCTGTTAAACCCCTGTCTCACAGTGCGAGTTGGCCCACGAGTGACCCCGAGTTTTCACTCGTGGTGATCACGTACGATGAACGTAGCGGCAACGTCGGAACTCGCGCGATCAACTTGTCCACTCGTGGCGCTAACGGCAGGTACTCGGGAAACTTGTTAACTCATGAAAAAAATCAAACATGTTTGATTTTTTCCACGAGTCAAATTAACTGTTCAAGTTAAAAATGGAAACATTTAAACTCGTTGCAATAACGTAATGGCCCGTGCGTTTACCTTAGTGTCTCGTGAGTCTATCGTGGGAACTTTCTTATAATCTTAAAGGGACTGAACCAAAGATAGTCACAAAATGCTGGAGTAATTACATGTGGTTAAGTTACATGTGGCTCCGGGAGGTAAAGAGGCTTGAGAAATATAAATGCTGAAATACGCGCGGATCAACGCGGGGTATCCAGAGCTGAAAGTTGCAATGAAATGAGATTGAACAAGACGACTTTGACACAAAAAGCAGGAGTAACTCAGCGGGACAGGTGGCAGGAGAGAAGGAAAAATGCAAAAAAAGTGAAAACTATCGCCTGGGAAAATCGAGAACTTCTTGGCTCCCTTCTCCTCAGACCTAAATGCAGCAATCCCCCCTTCTCTGTGTTATGTGTGTCAACATGCATTCATTCCTGAATTCAGAGAAAAAGGCGAATGTATTCCCACCTCGCCCCCCGAAAACGAACCTAATCCACGTTTCCCAAACACCAGTCCGAAGAAGGGTCTCAACCCGAAACGTCACCCATCCCTTCTCTCCAGAGATGCTGCCTGTCCCGTGAGTTACTCCTGCTTTTTGTGTCTATTTTTCCCAAACACTCGTTAGAATCAAGAAGCCATCTCTTGGGCTTTATGTATGAGAACCATCTTCACTTTCAGGTTTTTTCTGGAGGGATTAAAACTAATTAAATGTGTGGAACAAACTAAAAATGCAAAACTGGAAATAAAATTAAGTTTGTCTAAATATCAAACGCGTATGCATTGCAATTTGCAGCGGAGACACTGGATAGAAAGTATTCAGTAGCGCGCACACCACACACACATATGTCCTACTTCCCGCTGTTAAGTTACTATTTGCTTTCAGTGTTTTTGTTTTATCTCTTCTTATATTCCAGCTGGAGCTGTATTTTCACCGACTCGCCAACCCCCCCCCCCCCGCTCCCCAAACTCAAGAACTTGGAATTCGCGAGAACTATTTTGTTTTGGTCTTAAAAAAGAACAACATTTTTAGTTAATCGGTCGAAGGCTGTGGATTGGCGAGAGATTTAGATTTGAAATGAAGGGGGTTGATATTTCGTGGAGTTACTCAGCAGTAGGCAACCCAGGAACTACGCAAAGTATATATACAGCGCATGGACATGTCTATATATATATATAATAGTCTATATATATATATATATATATATATATATGTCTATATATATATATATATATATATATATATATATATATATATATATAATATATATATATATATATATATATATAGATATAGTCTATATAATATATATATATATGTCTATATATATATATATATATATATATATGTCTATATATATATATATATATATATATATATATATTTAATATTATATATATATGTGTGTGTGTGTGTGTATGTATATATATATATATATAGATATAGACATGTCTATGTGCTGTATATATACTTGTGTGTGTATATATATATATATATATATACACACACATACACATGTCCATGTGCTGTATATATACTTTGCGTGGTTCCTGGGTTGCCTACTATATATAACTATATTGCCTACTATATTGCCTATATATAAAATGAGAGGGAGAGAGAGAGAGAGAGAGAGAGAGTATATATATATAGAAACTTAGAAACATAGAAAATAGGTGCAGGAGTAGGCCATTCAGCCCTTCGAGCCTGCACCGCCATTCAATATGATCATGGCTGATCATCCAACTCGGTATCCTGTACCTGCCTTCTCTCCATACCCCCTGATCCCTTTAGCCACAAGGGCCACATCTAACTCCCTCTTAAATATAGCCAATGAACTGGCTTCAACTACCTTCTGTGGCAGAGAATTCCACAGATTCACCACTCTCACAATTGCAGTATATATAATATATATATGTATTTGTAGTATAATATGTATATACATATTATATATATATATATATATCAATTCCAACCCCGAAGCAATTGAGAGGCGATTTCTTGGGGCCATGTAATTTAACGTGTGTCTTTGCTTTTAAAGGTGAAGCTGTTTAATTGTTTACGCTGCGCTGTGTTTCGTGTTGGGGAGAGTGCTGCTGTTACATTGCTTTCGATTCTATTCTGCCCTCCCCCTTCCACAGAAAAATGCCTAAATTTGTCTTTGTGCCCGCTCTCCTGGGAGCAATCCAAACCAGGGGAACAATGAACCCTCAGAGGCTTCGCGTTCCTTGCTCCTATATATGGACCTCCCTCGCTCGCAACTGTATGAACGATCAACCAGACAACGGCCAACACGAAAACAAAGTAAACTTGTACCAGACCTCATCATCTTCCTTCCGCCCACCCGTAACCACGGCACCACACTTTCAACAGAAACCTTAATATTTAAAGAATATATTTTGGGACATTGGATTGTCTGAAGAAGGATCCCGAGCAGAAACGCCACATGTGTGTGTGTGTGTGTGTGTGTGTGTGTGTGTGTGTGTGTGTGTGTGTGTGTGTGTGTGTGTGTGTGTGTGTGTGTGTGTGTGTGTGTCTGTCTGTGTGTATCTGTGTGTGTGTGTGTCTGCTGTCGGGTCCCGGCGGCCGCTCAAAGTCAGTCACCCGAGCTGCTTCCTTCCTCTGAAGTGGCGGCCAGTTCTGCTGTCCGTGCCCGGAGCGCTGCGGCAGCCACCCAAGCTAATTCACTCCCCGGCCACAATAAAACCATATAGCAATGACAGCACGGAAACAGGCCATCTCGGACCTTTTACTCCGGGCTGAACACTTACTGTCACCTCGTCCCATCTACCTGCACTCAGATTGGAGTGTGGCAAGTGGGTTACTGACCCCAATCCCCTCCTTCACAACGCCAGACTCCCCAAATACTATGAACTGAGCTCTCCCCCCATCCCGGGAAATACAGTATTTAAAAACATAAAGCACCAAGAAATGCACTTACCACGTTATTGGTTACTGGAGGGTGCGCATTTTCCCTTTGTAGGTCATATCAATAGATGCGGCCGCGCTGAAATAACTCAAAGCCACAGGATGGAGATGTCTTTTAACATTGTTGCTTTATTAAAACATACCTTCATTCACGGTTGGCTCAAGAGTAACGGGAGAGGAACTTGGTAACTCGGGAGAGGAAGTTGGAGCATCGCAGCAATGACATACCTGTGGGAACTCGGTTACACACTTGATCATGAACTTGAAGTCTTGTACACAACCACGAGTCTTTCACTCGGGGTACCTCGTGGGTCAACTCCCACCGTGAGACAGGACAATTAGGCTGCTTTTTCTGGCTAATTTGCATGCTTCATCTTTTGTTTTTATACTATCCCTGATTACCCTTGTTATCCATGGATGCACTACCTACCCCGATTTATTCTTTTGTCAAACTGGGATGAACAATTGTTGTAGTTCATCCATGCAGTCTTTAAATACCTTCCATTGCACATCCACTGTCAACCCTTTAAGAATCACTTGCCAGTCTATCTTAGCCAATTCACTTCTCATACCTTCAAAGTTACCTTTGTTTAAGTTCAGAACCCTTGTTTCTGACTTAATTTTGTCACTCTCCATCCTAATGAAGAATTCAACCATATTATGGTCACTCTTGCCGAAGGAGCCCCGCACAACAAGACTGCTAACTAATCCTTCCTCATTACTCAATGGCATTTTATAAACTGATTTTCCGAGGTCAGGGAGTGGAGTTGAGTTTGGGTGTCACATCCGCAAACCACAGGACATTGACCAAAGACAGAGGCTGCCACCTTTCCCCTTGCATGACTATTCCACGCAATAAATGGAGAAACCCTCAGGTTGTATAGCAGTCTGGTGAGTCAGAGATGAACCATGTTTAGCCAAACAAAGAACACGGCGGATCATGTTCTCCCTTTGAAGCAGCGGTCTTGCTCTGAATTCTTCAAGCTTGAACATTAACTAGAAGCAGGGTTCACAAAATGCAGGATAAACTCAGCGGGTGCAGCAGCATCTATGGAGCGAAGGAGATAGGCAACGTTTCGGGCAGAAACCCATCTTCAGACTGATGGGGGGTGGGGGGAGGCGGGGGGGAAGAAAGGAAAAAGGAGGAGGAGGAGCCCGAGGGCCGAGGGAGAGATAGGAAGGGTGCTGAGTAAGGGAGGGAGGTGGCATTTCAGTTGAAGCTGGAGCCCTGCCCCCCCGCACCTAAATGCTACCTTTCTTGTTTTGTTAGTACTCACAGCTGTGACTGTAGCCTTGGGTCTAATAATGATCTGCCGAGAGTTCCTTTAAAATAGCAATGATTGTCAGAAGACTTTTCGTGATGCACTAATGATTCTCAGTGCTGGAGCGGATCAGAGAGTGATCATAAGAAGCATAAGAGCGGATAAGGAGAGCGATGATAAGAAGCTGTTTTAACCGCTTTATGAGGAGCTTCATGTAAAATGTTACGTCTCCGCCGTCATCTATTTATTGCATCCGCCTTTTAATTAAAATCCAGGAAGTCCAGGACATAGTTGGACTATGAATCTGAAAGACAATTTAATCACTTCTGAAAGTAAAGATTAAAATCTAATTAAATTTGACTTGTTCCATCTAAGTGAATTTTCTGCGTCTCCAGAAATGTTTTCCAATTGGCCTAATCTTTCTAGTTAAATGTTATATGAATATAAAAAGAGAAAATGGAATTCCAATTACATATTTAGATTAGTTCCAAAATGGATCCATATTTCTATTTCTTTAAAAAAATTTTTTTTTTAATTTCTTGAGATTCTGGTGGCGCCATGTTTTGGTAACAGTCGCCGCACATAGCTCTTCTCCCAAAAATTTGCAATTTTTCGCATTAGAACTGGGTCTATAGATCGGGACCGATTAAAAAGGTTATCGGAAGCTTTGAATGCTCTGCTGATGGCGTCATCAGTAAGTGCTGTGCATTAAACTCTGGATTTAACCCTTTAAATGCAGAATCCGATTTCTGCTCAGAGTCCTCAGAGAAGCATTTCAAAAATATACTGCATCACTGAGAAAGAGCCTGAAGAGCTTGGAGAATCGACTTTTGAAGGTGCTCTTGAAGGAAAACTGCCTTCCAAAATGTCTACAAGAGCTAAGACTTGGAGCAGATAAGGCAGATAAGGAGAAAGACTTGGAGGACTTAAAGCAAACGGTAAGAGAACTGAAAGATGAAAAGGTGGACGGAACGCACACGGAAAAAATGATGAAAGATATGACAGATAAGCTAATACAGACTACGAATACGGGCAATTTGAAAGTTATTGAGTCTGTGCAGGATTCGATCAACACCGTAAAAATAAAAGAATTGAAGTTGAGAGAGTTGAACTATTGGAGCGAATGGACAAGGGGGAAGAAGACACTAATAAGAAGTTTGTTGCAGTGCATGAGACTTTCGCCTCATATGTGAAAACAATGAAAGAGATGGAGGAAGAGATGGGACGAATGGCCGAGGATATGAAGAAAATGAAGATACAGCACGACCTCACTGCAAAACAGCTGGCAAAATGTTTGGATAAGTGCTTAGACTTGGAAACTCGTTCGAGACGCTTTAATCTAAGGCTAGTAGGAGTACCCGAGGAAGCTGAGGGAGATAACCCTCGGGGGTTTGCTGCGGATCTAATTAAAGAAGCTCTCAATCTTCCAAACCTTCCGAAAATTGAAGCGGCACATCGAATTCCGAGATTCAAACAAAAATCCCAAACAGGCTCAGAATACACACGTCAGATCATTGTGAAATTTCGGGACATTTCTGGCATGGAAGAGGTTATGAGTAATATCAAATATGGAGTTCCACTGAAATATGAGCAGACAACCTTCAAAATATTTAGAGATTACCCCTATGATGTGGTCCAGAAAAGAAATCAGTTCTACAAGGTAAAGCAAGCGCTCCAAGGCGTGAGGGTGTCAGATATGGAGTCTACTTTCCCGCGAGAATGCGCATTTCTTACAACGATCAGCAAAAATCATTTACAAATCCGGAGAGCGCATATAAATATGCCTTAACCATCGTGGAAGAGAATAAGTAACTTGAAAAGCTGAACTGTATGAATATTCTCTCTCTTTACTATTTCACCATGATATGTGTTCAACAAAAGATGGAACTCTCCCTGTGTTTGGACTCGACGGATTATCGAGGAATGTTAATTCAAGGACATACTGGGTTCCAAGTGAAGCGGAAAAAGATAAACACTGAATACAGAGCTTTACAATATAATCTGAACAGAGCAATTACCGTGGTTTAAAAATTTAACTGAATAACCTAATGTTATAGAAATAACACTTTTAACACTTAAAACATAGAATACTATCATAGAAATTGTAATGAACATTAACCAGATCGGTAGTAAGGGGCTGATTTACAAACTAACATCTATAACTTAATATATTAATACGTTTTAAGCAGATTTATAACTGGGTTGTGAGGGGGATGATGGGCTCCTGGCTCAGATCCAGAAGCCTGCCCTAGGTAGCCCCTTCAACCAATAGCTGATTATTATCGAGGTAAAAACTGATGCTTAACGCTCTGTAGATAAAACTTAGATATATTTGGGAATACATATGAAATGGATATATATACTGCAATTAAGTATTATATAGTTGATTTGGAATCGGCTCCACACTAGTATGGATATGTTATGACATTGAGGGAACGGAGCTATTTGTTTGTTTATTAACATCGACAATGGAAGTCGATATAATGTTTTCTCCCACCAACAGGTAGGCCACTTATTACAGTGCCGACAAGCTGGGTCACTGTATTTTCACTTTTACTTTTTTTTTTTACTATCACAATTAATCACATGTGTATTTTTTTTATTCAAGGATAATCGCAAAAGGAATCCACAAACTGTAGGTTGACTATTCCCCCATTGCTTAAAGACCTGAGGTACGGATGCACTGCAAGATACATAGGTACTAAACCTAGTCAATATGCAAGACATTGTTATGAATTTAGAATGAAATTGATCATCGTTATATAATATTTTATATTATTGTATTAACTATTACTAACCATTATTAATCATAATAGTTAATCATTATCAATTATAGTTAATTGGATTAATTCAGAATTAGTTAAAAGGATGAACCATAAGGATTAAAATAGAAGATGAAGTTTTAACCCTAGATATTGATACTATTTAGACTAATCATGGACTAATACTTTAGTTATATGAAACTAATATTTTATTAACTTTGAGATTAATAATTATTCCATTATAGGAATATATCCATTACTCCACCCCCCCCCCCCCCCCCCCACATAATATTTTTCTTTACTGAATTTGAATATTTTCCTTCAAGGAAAGAACGGAGCTAGTAACATTTTTTTTTACCAAAAGCTACGGAAGTCTTTAGATGCCTAGCCACATTAGGGTGGCTATCACTAACTACACTAACTATAGATGTAGTATTTTTCTTTCTTTCACACTTCACTTACATAATAACCACTTATCTTTTCTATTTTGTAGTATGTTATAATCAGTATAATCTTTATTTAGAATGGAATTATAATTGTTATTCAAGGAGATATGACCGAGAAGAAAACCTACAAGTTCTGAAATGCATCTATCTGAGATCCAGATGTTAGGCATGGTTTAACATGCTGAATCATCTACTCCATTATAGACCACCCTAATCATGATGCAAGACGTAAAAGTGAACGCTGGGGGTGAAGGAATTACATTTTGCAGTTGGAATGTTAAGGGAATTTTCTTAATAAAATAGCTGCACTGAAATATAAGTTAAATAAAATATACTCTGACCAAATAATAAAATTTTATCAACATACAAAACAATTAAATTTTGAATTTGGTGATAAACCACATAAATTATTGGCATGCCAGCTTCGAAAACTGGATGGAGAAAAAATGATTCATAAGATTAGATCAGAAAAGGGAAAAATACTAACACTCCCCAAAGATATTAATGACAGATTTTTACAATACTATCAAGATCTTTATTCAACTAAAGTGACACAACAATCAATAGGAATGGAAGCATTTTTACAGAAATGCAACCTTAAAGGCTTAGATCTGCAAGAACAAGAATTATTTGCTGAAATAACGACCAAAGATATTGAAGAGTCAATTAGATCTTTAAAAAATGGAAAGGCCGCCAGCCCTGATGGCCTAAGTTCTGAATTCTATAAAAAAATTTCATGATCTGATTTCTCCACGCTTACAAACACTGTATAAACATGTTTATACTCAACAGCAGCTCCCGGAAACTTTAAATGAATTTACAATAATACTTATACCTAAAATTGATAAGGATCTAGAAGACCCGGCCTCATATAGAGCAATAGCTCTATTAAATACTGATCAGAAAATATTAACTAAAATCCTTTCTAATAGATTGAGCTTAGTAATTAACAAATTAATACACCCTGATCAAACAGGTTTTATCCCAAAACGTCATTCATTTTATAATCTTAGACGATTGTTTAATATTATATATTCAAACAGAATTGCTAATGCAGACCTAGCAATTATATTGCTAGATGCTGAAAAAGCCTTCGATCAAGTAGAATGGCCATATATATTTTCAGTGATGGAAAATTTTCAATTGGGAGAAGTACTGTGCATGGGTTAAATTGTTATATTCTAACCCAACAGCTAGAATACTAACAAATCAAATGTTATCAACTAAATTTAATCTTTCCAGAGGTTGTAGACAAGGATGTTCGTTATCTCCATTATTATTCGCTTTAGCAATTGAACCACTTGCAGAAAATGTCAGATCTAATCCAGAAATACATGGGTACAATATTAAAGATACAATGAATAAAATTTCTCTATTCGCAGATGATGTACTAATATATATTACAAAGCCGGATATTAGTATTCCAAATTTATTAAATCTAATAACTCAATTCGGTCATTTCTCAGGATATAGAATTAATTGGAATAAAAGCGAAATCATGTCAATAACGGATCATAATTTACATATACTACAACAATCACCTTTTAAAATAGTTGACAAAAATGTAAATATCTAGGTATTTATGTAACTAAGGGGTATAGTTCTTTATTTAAATCAAATTTTCCACCTTTAATGAATAAACTAAATAAGAATATTCAATACTGGAAAACACTTCATATTTCAATGTTCGGTAGAATTAATGCTATAAAAATGATTCTTCTACCGCAATTATTGTACCTATTTCAATCAATCCCGATATATATTCCAAAATCTTTTTTTTTAAAGTAGACTCTACTGTTACAAGTTTCATCTGGGACTACAAGAATCATAGAATAAATAAAAAACATTTATGTAAATCAAAGATTAATGCAGGTTTAGCTCTACCAAACTTTTTGTTTTATTTCTGGACAGTTTATATTAAAAACATGAATTTTTGGCTGGAAGAAATAGATCAACAACCAGAATAGTTAAGGATGGAAAAGGAGGATTGTCTACCTTCTGAAATCGGTTCGATTATATTTGCACCGACAAAATTGCACAAAAAAACGTATGGGGAAAACCCTATAATATATAGTGGTACACGAATCTGGAAACAACTTAAAAAGGCTCTAAAACTGGATAATATACCACTCTATCTCCCTATTGTAAACAATCCCTTATTCAAACCTTCCATGCTAGATAAAGGCTTTATACAATGGAAAAACTATGGAATCAAAAGAGTGGAACACCTTTATAAGAAAGGCACTTATCTCTCATTTCAGGAACTGCAACAGATTTATGGATTACACTCAAATATTTTTTTTCGATATCTACAACTCAGAAATTATGTTAAATCAAATACACAAGATTATAGGAATAAGGAACCAGAAATCCTTGATGAATGTCTGAATAAGCATCCTAATACAGAAAAATTAACAACGTATATTTATAATACCCTTTTAGATAGCGAGATACCATCGACGGAATCATATACACATACATGGGAAAATGAAATATATATCAATCCATAACGAAAGATATATGGGACAAAAGTTTACAATACATACATCAATGCTCGCTAAATCTAGACATGCTCTAATACAATTTAAAGTTTTACATAGATTACATTATTCCAAAGTTAAATTAAATAGAATCTTTCCACAAATATCGTCTACCTGCGATAAATGTCAACATCCAGAGGCTAATTTAACACATACCTTTGCAAATTGTATAAAAATTAAGAATTTCTGGACTGAGATTTTTAGAATAACTTCTGAAGTTATTAATACTAAACTGGATCCGGATCCAAAATTAATAATACTTGGAACATCAGAACAAAGTTTAACTCTTACAACAAGTCAAAAAAAATTCCTAGATTACAGTATAATAATTGGGAAGAAACTAATATTAAAATTATGGAAGGTCCTATATTCCCCACAACTAAATATGTGGATTACGGAAATGTCGGAGACCCTACATCTGGAAAGAATCAGATTTGCCTTAATGGACAAACAAGAAGTTTTCATTAAAATATGGTCTTCTTTCATTGATACTTAAAAGGGTAGAATGGTTCGGCAGGGAACCCTAACTGAAACTTGGATTTAGGAATAGATGAAAAGTTATATTTTATATTCCTTGATCTTATCTCCTACGATGTATTAATAGTAAATTATTCCTTTCTTTATGATTTTCTTTTTCGATGTTGTTTTTTATTTTATTTTTCTTACTGTTCTCCTCTCTTCATAAAAAAAATATTAGAGTCAAAATGATACACTTGATAATATTAATAATGTATGCTCGTTGAACATGAAATATTGCTATCATAACATATGTTTGCTAAATCACTGTCTAAATACTCTAATAAAAATATATATTCCAAAAAAAATGCAAGACACTAAACAAAATAAATCGGGAGGAATCTCATTTTGCAGTTGGAATATTAGGGGGGCTAACGAACGTATTAAAATGGGTAAGATTTTAGCACAGCTGAAAGCATTTAAGTCAGATGTTATCTTCCTCCAAGAAACGCATCTTAAAGTTCAAGATCAAGTTAGATTGAGGGCCAACTGGATAATTCAAACTTTTCATTCGTCATACACGTCAAAATCCAGAGGCACGTCCATCATGATTCGCAAATATATACCATTTAAACAGAAAAATACCTTAACAGATAAGGATGGAAGATATTTGATAGTTACCGGTGAGATCCATGCAATCCCAATCACATTGGTAAATATACATGCGCCTAACTTTGATAATCCGAATTTTTTTAATAACATTTTGAATATAATTGCAGAATATAATTACCAGAATGTTATAATTGGGGGAGACTTTAACTGTGTCTTAGATCCTTATTTAGATAAATCCAGTCAAAAACAACGAGGTAATACAAAATCTAAAACTAGTGAACTTTTAAACACATATATAAAAAATACAAATATAACCGATGTTTGGAGGATTGCAAATCCGACAGTCAAGGAATATTCGTTTTATTCATCGGTACACAAGACTTATTCACGTATAGATTATTTCCTGGTAGACACAAAATTAATTCCGTATACTCTTAGCCCAAAATAGCACACAAATGCGATTTCAGATCATTCCCCCCTTACTTAAAAAAAAATAAAAATAGAAGGCATGTCTAAGAATACATTGTTCTGGAAGTATAACCCCAAATTTTAAAAGACCCGCAAGGGAGTATATATATATAAGACAGCAAATAGATTTTTTTTTCCAAATAAATGATACGCCAGACACACCACTTACATTATTATGGGAATCTTTCAAAGCTTTTATTAGAGGTGTTATAATCTCATACCAAGCCTTTCAGAATAAAAAAAGAATGAACAACAGCTAGAGGAACAAATTAGACAATTGGATATAGATAATGCTAAAGACCTGTCCATGGGTAAACACAATAAAATATTAATACTAAAATTCAAATTAAATAAATTACTATCAGAGAAAGTTATAAGATTATTCCAAATTACAAGACAGGAACAGTTTGAATTTGGGGAGAAGCCTCATAAACTTCTCGCATGCCAATTAAAAAAACGAGAAAAGGAACACACGATTTCAAAGATTAAATCAGACAAAGTATTAACATTACCAAATGAACTTAATAAAAGATTTGTGCAATTTTATGAGAATTTGTATACATCCAAAACGACAACGGACACCAACACAGTCACTGAGTTTCTGGATAATTGCAATCTTCCCAAACTAGATTGCAGGAACAAGAGGAATTGGGAGCACAAATCTCAAATAAGGAAATAGAAGAAACAATATTCTCATTAAAAAATGGAAAAACACCAGGTCCCGACGGACTTAGTAATGAATTCTATAAATGTTTTAACGATATATTTAGTCCTCGTCTACAGAAAATGTACACGCATGCTTTCAGAGAACAAATATTACCTGATACACTAGCAGAATCTATGATTACATTAATACTTAAGAAAGATAAAGATGAGGAAGAACCTGGATCCTATAGAGCTATCTCGTTGTTAAATACAGATCAAAAAATATTAGCAAAAATATTAGCAAGAAGATTAAGTAAGTACACCATTAAACTAATACATCCCGATCATACGGGGTTTATCCCTAAGAGACATTCATTTAATAATTTGAGACGTCTGCTTAATATAATGCGCTCACACCAAACTAAAGATCCAAATCTCGCAATTATTTCGCTGGATGCAGAGAAAGCATTCGATCAGGTTGTATGGAAGTACATGGTTAAGGTATTGGAAAAACTTCAACTGGGAGAGAATTTCATTCAATGGATTAAATTAATATATAATAAGCCAACGGCCAGAATATTAACTAATAACATTTTATCCATGAAATTTCAACTGTCAAGAGGTAATAGACAAGGTTGGTCATTATCACCATTGTTAATTGCCCTCATAATTGAACCACTAGCGGAAAGAATTAGAACTCATCCGAATATCCACAGATATAAGACAAAATATTCAAACAGTAAAATATCATTATACGCTGATGATGTACTTTTGTACATCATAAAGCCTCATATCACTATACCCAACATTTTAAATTTAATTGAGGATTTCGGTTCATTTTCAGGTCACAGAATAAACTGGAATAAAAGTGAAATCATGTCAATAAAACTGAAAGATTCTACACATCTCGTACAATTTCCTTTTAAAATAGCTGGGGAACAATTAAAATACTTGGGCATTGAAATTACTAGAAGATATCAAGACATGTTTAAAGCAAACTATAATCCTGTACTTAAGAAATTACATAATTTAATTAAATTCTGGAAAACGCTCCCGATGTCCTTAATAGGTCGAATAAATGCCATAAAAATGATTTTTCTACCACAAATTCTATACTTGTTCCAATCAATCCCACTATATCTACACAAAAAGTTTTTTTTTTAAATTGGACTCAGATATTACAAATTTTATTTGGGATTATAAGTCCCACAGAATACAAGACCACACCTGAATAAACCCAAAGTTGTAGGGGGATTAGCACTCCCTAATTTCATGTATTATTATTGGTCGGTAAATATTAGAAATATGATTCAACTGTTGGATAATTCTCTTCATCAACCGGAATGGATCATTATGGAAAAAGAGGACTGCTCCCCCTTTAATATTGGTGTGATCCTTCTTTCACCAATGACGGTGAATAATACAAACTACAACAAAAACCCAATTATACATAGTACAATCAGAATTTGGAAACAAATAAAATACAATTTAAAATTAAGAAACTTATCTCTCCTATCTTCTATTGCTAAAAACCCTCTGTTTAAACCCTCGATTATAGAAAAAGCATTTATACAATGGGAAAGAGCAGGAATTAAAAGTTTGGGAGATTTGTATGGTACGGGAAAACTATTATCATTTAAACAATTACAACTAAAATACAATCTGGGTAACAATCAGTATTTTAAATATTTCCAAATATGTGATTATTTGAAAAAACATGCACATGAATTTCTCAAAATGGCATTAGACTTACTAGATGAAGTAATGAATACAAAGGCGGAATCACCTAATTTAATTTCACATATATATAATATTATACTAAATGCAGTAATGCCAACAATGGAAGGTATTAAAGGTGAGTGGGAAAACGAACTAAGCATAAATATTTCCAATGAAAGGTGGAAAAATACTTATTAAATGTGCACAAATGCTCAATTAACGTAAGACACATTTTAATACAATTTAAAATTATACATAGGTTATACTACTCAAAAACTAAATTAAATAAATTTTCCCCTAACGTTTCACCAATTTGTGATTCACCACTCTCAAGAAGCTACTATAGCGCACTCATTCATCTTTTGTACAAAAATTCAAAGGTTTTGGATTGAAATCTTTGAAATTTTCACAAAAACTGTTTAAAATAAAAATGACGCCAAAGCCAGAATGGATTCTTTTCGGAATGACAGAAGGTAGTTCGGAATTAAATGCGTATCAAAAGAATGTATTTTGATTACGGCTTCATAATAGGAAAAAAACTAATCTTAAAATTCTGGAAAAATGCTCCTATACCAACATTAAATATGTGGATTTCAACTGTGTTTGAAACACTACATCTGGAAGATATGAGACTCCGCCTGGAAGGAAAATCAGAACGCTTCTATCAGATGTGGTCTGCATTTATAGAATTACTACAAAGATAGGGTGCAGGAGTACCTCGGGCCTTGGTAGGGGGGGATGAAAAACTATCGAGTTGGTGGATTCCTTTTGCGTGATATATATAACATAGTAACTGGCTTTTTTTTTTCCTTTTCCTTTTTTTCTTAGGGTCTATCTCTTAACCCCCTTTCTCTAATTCTTTGACCAAGGGTTTCTTCTCCCCTTTGGCACGCTCTTTCACTATCACAACTCTTTCACCTATTTCACTCTCTTTCTTTCTATTTTTTTTCTTTAAAAGCCATAAAGTTATGGGTACAATGATTGTAACAATATATATATGTGAAGTACATTTATGTATTTAACCTCTAATAAATAAAAATATTTTTAAAAAAATATTTAAAAAAAGTATATATATATTTCTATTTCTAATTACATTCCGTTCCAATATAGAGACGGGAGATTCCTCTTCACTGTACAACTCTAGCTCGTTAGGCTGGTTCAGTGGTTACATTTTACATCAGTGCATCAACTGTGTAGATTAAGTATATGACACCAATTCATCAGTGTCACGTTACAGCACACAACATGGTTATCCACTAAACATTTTGCTTCTTACTGTCAAAACGTCATGTAGCAGGCTATCCTTAACATCCTCCTGGGTATCTTTATGAAACTATCTACCATACACCATCCAACATTAAAGTGTCATATCAGGTTTGAGTTAGAAATCCACAGAGTAAATGTTCAATCTAAACTCGAGATTTGAATAATATGGCATGTGTACATGAGTGCTGAGGGATTTAAATGTAATCAATTTCTGGACAATTGAATAAGAGCCAAAACAGCCATTTTAATTATAGCTTTCATTGAATTAAACTATTTTTTCCCTTTGCTTTCAGTTAGTCATGATATGACAGTAGTGGGACTGAAAACAGTGTACTCACCTGTGGAATGCTCAATGACCACCACTTGAGTTTTCCGAAGAACGCTAATTAATATTTTTCATATGTCTGCAAAATATCACACACAAAATATCATCCTCTTTTGGAGCAGTGCCTTACACGGATAGATATACAATTTATATTATTTAAATGGTCAAAAAAAATGATATTGCAATATTTATGTTTGACAAACAAATTTCTATCATTATTCATGCTTGCATTGTCTACACATATTTGTTCTGATCAAGCATCGTTTTAAGTGGTGCATTTATCACACAGTCATAGAGAGTGATTTCATGAATATTGTTCTGGGGTAAAAATCAATGCCTTCCTGGACACATGCACTGGAATTGCAGCGGATGTGCTGTAGCCAACAGGCAAGTGTTGGAGACAAGGCTGTAGCATTTGCTACTAGGAGTAGCAACTAGATGATTCATCTCGGCTTCCTCCTGAGACCCCCATCATCATAGAAGCCACTCGATGTGATATCAAGAAATGGTAATGAACACTGGATGTCATCTGGGATATGGAATCAGCCCACAACCCAGCCATGCTCCTTCAGGTTTGCATTCCAGAATCAGCTGCACCTTTCACTATCTGGCTGTGTGGACGACAGTCCAAGCAAGGTCTGCTCACAACTTTAAAGTTGCATCCATTCCTGTAAGTTGCTGCCCAATGAGTCCACTATCAATCAGGAATAATATCAATTGAAAGTACTGATGACAGAGCAGTCAAGAGGCATTTACATGTTCAACCTGCCCACGAAGGTCCAGTTTGGGTTTTGCCAGGACTACTCAGCTCCATATCTCATCACAGATTCACAACAGGTGTTTGAGCCTGAGCCTCCATTCAGTAGACCAAAACTGATCTGATCTGGGCCCCATCACCTCTATCCCTTTCTGCTCCCAGAACCTCAGTGGCACAGTGGCACAGCGTAGAGCTGCTGCCTTGCAGCACCAGAGACCGGTTTGATCCTGACTACAAGTGCTAGCTGTACAGAGTTTGTATGTTCTCCTCATGTCAGCGCGAGTTTTGCTTGGATGCTCCAGTTTCTTCCTATACTCCAAAGACTTATAGGTTTGTAGGTTAATTGGCTAAATTGTAAACTGTCCCTTGTGCGCAGTGTGTGCTAGTGTAATGGGGATCATTAGCCGGCACAAACTTGGTGGGCTGAAGTGCCTGTGTCTGTGCTGTATCTTTAAAAAAAAAACTTTTTTGCAACCTTGCAGCATAAATCAGTCTTCATCTTTAAAAAAAAAGTAAGCAAAAGTAAGTGATGAGAAATATAATTCAATATCAACTCGTGTAGGAAGCCAAAAACAGTAAGAGAAAAAATGCTGCCTCACCCGCTGAGTTTCTCCAGCATGTTTTGTCTACTTAAGAGAAAAAGGAAGATAGGCATAAAATAGACTTTTAAATAATTAATGATGGTTAAACAGACTTGGTAGTGTGCGTAGACTCATATATGTCCAACCAATATAGAGGAGCAATCAACACAGCCAAAGGGATTTGAATCATAGGGTGGAATAGTGATTAAACTTGTGCTCTGTTAGACTATCTCAAGGACATACTGAAATCACTATAAAATTCCTCTTTTTAAGCACAAAAGTTAACATTTCAAACCGTCTAAGGGTAGGTTCAAGCCATCTAATTATCAAAAGTGTTTTAGGAACAGTAATTGTGAATACCTTTTGATTGTTCCCCTTTATATTGGGGACCTGGGATGGAGAGTGGTGCACAGGGCGGTGGTATGTAACAAACTTTTGAGTCGGTTCAAGGGCTCGTCCGCCGCCTGTATTTTCTGCGGCGAGGAAGAGACCGTGTTCCACGTGTATATGGAGTGTGAGAGGTTATTGCCCCTGTATCAATATCTGAAGGGGTTGGTCCTCAAGCTGGTTGCATTTTAGTCCCACAATCCTGGTGTTCGGACACAAGGCAGGGAGTGGGGAGAGCTGAGTGTGGGGGGGGGGGGGGGGGACGACGACGACACACACTTACCTGTCAGTTTGCTCCTGGGCCTGGCCATTCGTGGGTCCAGGCAGCGGGCGGTCGATGGTCAGGCTAGAGTCGGCTGCCTGCCCCTCTTTCAGGCCTACGTCCGTGCACGCGTGTCACTGGAGAGGGAACTCGCGGTGTCTACGGAGACTCTGGAGGCCTTCTGTGGGCGCTGGTCACCGCGTGGGATTGAGAGTAATGTAAACAATGAATGCACTGTTGTACTATCATTATTTTTTTTGATATAGTGTAATTTTGATTATGTTTTGATGTGTTGTATCAGATGATTGTGTCGAATAAAGTTTTTGAAAGGAAAAAAAACAAAAAAAAAACCTTTTGATATTCTGTCTTTGACTGATACCACAATTGTCGGTTCAAAGCAACATAACAGATTCGGCTTCTGTGTGGGAAAAAAATTAAAACAAAAAACAACAGAAAACTTACTTTGATTTGTGCTGCGCATTAATTTCTGAGGGTATGTTTACATCTGATTTGAATGGAGGCACTTTATTTGCAAGTCTATGTATCTATGAATGAAGCCATGAATTCCAGGCAGGATTTGAATCATGGATACAAGTAATGAGAAAATAGTCACGTACGAGCAGAAGATATATATATTGGCCCAATCTTTAATGTCCGGGGTTTACTTTATGCCCGATTTACTCTTGGAGCAAGTAGAGAGAAAATTACAGGCCCTAGTTGCAGGTGGGGATAGGAGGTTAACGTAAGAAAGAGGAGTGGGAGTGAATATGTGTGGCCTTTCAAAAGGATCTTAGCTGAGCAGAACATTGGTCTCAATTTCCTTCCTGCCCAAACCCCATAATCCTTGATACTCCAGTTATCCAAAAATCTGTCAATCTCTATCTTGAACACACTAGGTTATTTTGCATGCAATCCTTTCTTGGGCAGACAAGTCCAAATATTTACCGCTGTCCGAGAGAAGGTATTCTGTTTCAAATGAATGGCACCTGATACTGAGAGTATGAATTCTACCTTGAGATACCCCACCAGGGGAAGCATCCCCACACCTTCTGCCTCGTCAAAACCTCAGAAACATATATTTTATTGAGATCAACCCTCATTCTATGAAGCTCCAGAGAGGATCGACTCAATCTGCTCAATCTTTCTTTGCAATGTAACCCACTCATCCCAGGAATCAATCTAATGAACCTTTGCTGCATTGCCTCTAAGGGAAGTATATCTTCCCTTAAGTAAGCAGACCTTGCAAGCAACTTCTAAATCTGATTTATGTTGAACGGAAATTGTTTTCACTCTCCAATGCAGAGATTCATCCTTTCAGTAAGTTTTTTTCCTGGTACTGGTGAGAATTGAGTGGGGGAACTGGGAGAATATATATAATAGACTGCTCGCCTTCTATGTGTTCAGAATCGGGTCTTAACACGCAGCCTCACTGCTATGCTCAGGTCAATGCTCGGTTTAATCTACTCTGCATTGATGTGTAGGTGGGAAGATAATTGTGGCTACCATTCTGACACAAATTGTAAAAAAACACTTTTTTCCCCAAAGAGGAAGATGTTAATTTTCTTTTACTCTGTCCATCAGTACTCTAATTATCTTGACAAGTCCCAAAATATAGTTATTCTAATTACGGGATATCTGGAAGAGAAACATGTTAAAATTATATGCCACTTTTTGCTACTTCTGTTAATATTTATAATGGTAGTGTCGCATGTAGTAGCACATCAACAAGTTGCTTCTGCTCGTTTAATTACACTGTACACACATCTTGTGAAGTTTTTTCTTATTGCTGCTGAAAATAAAGGAGGTGATTTACCCTGGAACCTTTTTCCATTAGAGAGATGCCCAGGATAAGGATTTAAATCAAGTCTCTATGTTTCTTGAGGTAAAATATTACCAGCCTGAAGCACCTGATTACAATATAAATCCCTCGCACCTCTTACGTATGAGGATTTATAGTAACTTGCTAGAAGTGAACACCTTTAAATTCATTTTTAAACTCACCGACGGTATCATCATCGTTGGACAAATAATGGGTAACGATGAGTCAGATTACAGGAGGGAGGTCAATAATCTTGTTGAGTGCTGCCAGATCAATAATCTTGCTCCCAACATTAGTGAAAAATAAGGATCTGATTGTTGACTTTAGGAAAAGAGAGACGATGGTACATGAACCGGTCTTCATCGATGGGATGGTGGTGGAGTGTCAAGAGCTTCAAGTTCCTGGGTATGCATATCTTTGATGATCTATCCTGGACCAGCACATTGATGCAATCACAAAGAAAGCTCATCAGCACTTCTACTTCCTTAGAAGTTTGAGGGGTGGTTCCGCATGTCATTGAATACTCTTAAACTTCCACATGATGTTGGAGAGCATATGGTAGAGAGCATACAGACTGGTTGTATCATGGCCTGGTTCAGTAACTCAAATGCTCAAGCAGGAAGGAGGCCGCAGAGTGTGGTGAGCATTGCCCAGTCTATCATGGCTGCTGACCTCCCCACCATGAAGGGATCTGCAGGAAAGTTGCCTCAAGAAGGCAACTAATATCATCAAAGATACATATTACCCTGACCACACTCCTATCTCACCGCTACCACCAGGAAGAGGTACAGGAGCCTGGGAATTGTTACCTCCAGGCTCAAGAACATCATCACATCAACTATCAGACTTTTAAACCAAACTACACAGCCCACAAACATACCTCAGCATCAAACTTCTATGGAGTAATGTCCCTGTCCCACTTAGGAAACCTGAACGGAAACCTCTGGAGACTTTGCGCCCCACCCAAGGTTTCCGTGCGGTTCCCGGAGGTTTTTGTCATTCTCCCTAATGGTCGAAAGTGGTTTCCGTTTTAAAAATCGGTAATTTTTTAGTCTAAGCGATGCTAGTTGAAGGTGGTTGCCGGAGGACAAAAACCTCCGGGAACCGCACGGAAACCTTCTCCAGAGGTTTCCGTTCAGGTTTCCTAAGTGGGACAGGGGCATACGGCTGCATTATGTATCTTGGCTTGAACTATTATGGCCTGGAAACCTTCTATAACTGATAGTTGATTTTTAAAAATTGTATATTTACTTGTTGTGTTGTTTAGTTAATGTGCCTGTAAATCTTCAGCCAGTAAGAATTCCATTGTTCTATTTCTGGTGCATATACAGACTGGTTGCATCATGGCTTGGTTCAGTAACTCAAATGCCCAAGAAGACGAAACACACGAAACACTCTTGAGACTTGAGGTATATATTGCGATAGCTTCAAGCTGACATCATACTAGGATTTATGAAGAAGGGCATCTCCAATCAAGTCAAGTCTGCTCTAGGGCTGGCAATTCGCTGACACCAAAACTCGTCTTACCTTTTTATACTGCACAACATTCATTCAAATTCCATTTCTTTCCTTGACTGATTTAAAACTAATCTTGCTGCCCTCGTTGTACTTGTTATTGAGGTTGTCATGTTCAAATAATGTCATGCAATATGTTTTGATTTTTCTCAATCCATTGGAGATGCAATACACAGCAGTTAGAGTGCACCTGTTAATGAGAACATCAATTCAAAAGGCACAGATTCATTTTCTGCACATTTAATGGAAAATATATTAGATTAATGAACAACTTATTCTGGTATTTCTGCTTTATATTCAACCTCAGTGCTTTAACTGATTTAATTCCTGGTTTAAAAACACGGGTTTGGAAAATTTAATCAACCTCGGGGGCAGAATACACAATTAATCACTCAGAGTGATTAACTGATTCCCATTATTGTGAGCCACTTATTGCTAAACATAACCGTTTCTGAAAAAAAATCTTCCCTGCCTCTGCACTACACTTGCTTTCTCCTTGCTCCTGACTCTTATTTTAATTCTGCCTCTGCCTCTTGTTGACACCAGCTCCCCAGTAGTCAGGGACTACTGGAGTTTCCAGGATGGAGAGGGATAATTTGTTTTGGTGCCAGTACTTTCCAAAGTGGCTCAAGTCAGAGGGTTCAGAATTATGCCAGGAAGGCAGAGATGGGGGTTAGCAGGGAGCGATAGATCAGCCATGATTGAATGGCGGAGTAGACTTGATGGGCCAAATGGCCTAATTATGACCCTATCACTTATGATGTTAATGTCATTCCCCTGGCTTTTCTCCATATCTGATGACAGATTTACACATTTTATCTCAGCTCAGCTTTAACTTGTTTATTTTTGCATTATTGCAAACAGTAAGCAACAGGTTTACGTCCAAGGTCTCAAAAAGTACATGAGCAGAAATCAATCAGCTCAGTCCAGCAAGGATTTCCACAGAAGGAAATATTCTACAGCCCACATAATAATTGCTCAAGGTATTAGATATTTAATTGACTGGCATAATTGCATTGAATCACAAATATCTCCTCATTTATCTAAGTGGAAATATCCATTTGTAACTTGATGAATGACTATTTCATCTATTTAAACTTTAGGAGCTACTAGCAAGTAATGGTTTGCATTCCAACACACATGCAGAAATGATACAATGCTGCCTTGACACAGAGTGAACAAGTGGGCTGCAACCTAAGGTGATAGGTTGTATTGACAGCTGTGGCAGCGATGTGTGTGAATGAATAGGATTAGTAAGATTAAACGAGAACTTACCAGTTTGAAGTTTGATCTTTATTTTATGAGGAGTCGAGTTGAGGGACTACGTGAATAGAAGCCCGTACACAGCCGTTGGTGCGTCAATCTTCAAAGCAGCGGAATGAATTCACAGCTAACAATGACCGAAGTATAACGGTAAGATGATAAAACTAAGAACTACCAGATGAGATCTATGAGGGTGGAGCGGAGGGCACGTAGTCCCTCAACTCGGACTCCTCATAAAATAAAGATCAAACTTCAAACTGGTAAGTTCTCGTTTAATCTTACTATTTTACTTCGGAGTCACGTGAGTGACTACATGAAGACTTCAAAGCACTGTGAATTCACGCCGCAGACTCAAATCCGACGTTCACACTGCCTGGATTTGTCTCAAAAGTCGTTAACAATCAATCATGCATCAGTAATACATTTGTTAAATGAAATAACAGTTTATTTACAAACAAATCATAACAAACCCCTCTAACTCAGGGAAAAATGTAACCAGTACTGACACCAGAATCAGCAAACACCCCGAGCCTGAAAACGGCTTGTGACAAAACCACTGAAAAGTTAGCTCACTGGACCATCCTGCGGGCCGCGAGGACCTTGAAATCGTTTGCACCGACACCTTACTGTGTGGTTTTTTGTGACTAATAAACAAAGCCAACTCTGTCCTCTCAGAGGATTTAGTAATGTAATCTCTCAATGTAAAGAGATAAATGTGAGACTATACAGAAGCGATCATCTGCGGGTATGCTGAAAACACCATCTTACATCCTGTCATGCCTCTTTTATTATGTTTAAGCAAATCATAGACATAAAATATAATGGCATCAGCCGACACATGCATTCTATCTAGCCGTAGCTTTTGCAATGTTTGTACACGTTTGGGCTGAACCAACACCAGAAGCATGACCACCTTCATAGTTAATTTGGCTATAGATAGGCTTGTAACCGGAGCCCACTGGCGAAGAAGCATAAAAACCTCACTCACATTGCAAATAACCGGCATACCTGAGTTTAGGAGGATTAGAATTGAAAACTCCCTTCATGAATCGTGAACTAACGGATGTGTCCCTACTGTATGCAATTCTGCATTCATAGGTAAATAAGAAGACAGAGCACTTCTGGCTGAATTAATTGCACTGTAACTTAATTTTTTGGTCAAAATAAAGAGTTGACAAACTCCAATACATCCATGATCCCTGCCGTGTGATAACAATATCCTGCTGTAGGCAGAATTGCTCCCACTTCCTTATTAGGTGATATATTGCTGCTGTGTACTATCCCTGCAGGCCGACGTGAGAACATCCACCGTCCGATGAGATAGTCCTCTCCCAGGTATGGCCTCCTTAAAATCTGCAAATTAACAGATCAATACGATCCTATAAAAGATGTTGATCCCCAGTGACTGGATTTACCAGTAGATTTATATTCTTGGGCATAAGCATGTAAGGCTCCCTAGCCATTTGTAATACAACGGGGAAACCATGCTCGTGTAGGCCAATCTGGCACTAACCAATACCCCTGAAGCGGAGTCCTCCTTGATCTTTTGCAAACATCTGCTGATGAACAGAATGAAGGAAATACATACACAAACATTCCTCCCCCAATGCAGCGAAAATGCATTCCACTGCTACTGCCCCCAGTATTTGGTTACCATGAAACATATCTAGGTAACTGATGATTTAATCGAGATGCAAACAAGTCAAATATCTTGGGGCAATGGCATACAGATCAATCATTTGGTGAAACACATCCTGATATTAACATCCATTCAATTGTTGTCATTACTGACGTGACCTCTTCCTGGCAAATAAGTGCTGAAAGCCAGATATTTGGTCAATACACCAGCTCCAAATCTGGTTAGCCAGTCTATCACAAGACTGTGACTTAACTCCACCCATGTGGTTTACATATGCCACTGCTGTGGTGTTTGTGAATCTGAGCTGCACATGCAGATCCCTCCTTGTAGAACAATAAGCTTTGAGCCCATACCAGTGCCCAACAACTCTAAATAATCAATCCCTCTTTAATTGAGGAAGCGATGTCTCATCCACATTCCATCTGCCTCCACAGCTAGAAGACATATCTGTTGCACCCCAACCCAGTGCACTCACATCAGTCTGTAATATCAGTGACGGTGATTCCACAAACCTTCCTTAAATTTTTTTGAAACATGTACTATCCACCATTGTATGTCAGCAATCGCCCCAGCTGACAACTGCATAGGCCTATCAAAAATAGCCCCTTTGTATTCTCAGTGTCTGTTCCTTTGATGGTTTAATTGTTGATAATGCAGAGGACAATACTGCACAGCTGAAAGGCTGCAACAACTTCCCAATAAAACTGGCTACTTGTCTAAATCAAAGGCCGTTGTTCTCCAACGAGATTAGCACAGTCCTCAATTAACTGATTCAATTTATCCCTGGGTAAAGTTACCAACATGTGATTGGAATTAATGGTAAAATCCCAGATAATCAATAATTTGGACTGGTGATAATTTAGATTTACCTGGGTGAATAACAAATCCCATTTGTTCAAAAGTGATTTTAACAACTGAAACTGATGATTGAGTTTCAGCATGAGTCTTTCCAACAATCAGAATCATCTAAATAGGCCATTACCACATGCCCCTGAGCTCTAAGCAATGCTAACACAGGTTTTACCAATTTAGTAAATAATCTAGGAGCTGAAGTTAATCCATTTGGCAATGTCCTGAATTGCCACAGCTCAGTCATCCAAATAAATTTCAAATATCTTCTATCATCACCATGAATAGACACTGCGTAATACGCATTCTTTAAATCAATGGTTTGCCATATAATACCCTTTGGACACTAGATGTTTGCCCATGGTAAAGTTCTCCATTTTGAAATGCCTATAACAAACAAATTTGTTCAAATTCGATAAATCCAGAATAATTCTACATCCCCCAGTCTTTTTAGATCTGGGAAATATACTTGACAGAAATGGTTGACTTTGATAGACAGAAGGCTCAATTAACCCCTTCTTATGTAACGACTGAATCTTCTGCTTGAATATGCACATTTTTCCTCATCTGAAAAATAAGTTTACTACTAGGAAAATGTTGATTAGGTAGACTGTCATAGTAAAATCCAATTTTTCACCCCTTCAATACACTAAGTATGAACAAATCTGATGTCAACTGCTGCCATTGTTTGAGAACAATTTTAACCTTCCCCAATTTGAACAGGAACATCAGTTAATTCATTGTCTATCAAATGTTATATTCCTTACCAGCATCTTTCCTTGCGGCCTTGTTGTCCTCGACTTCTTGTAGAGAACCTTTTTTTGCCTTGCTTCCAGCTGGCTTAATGAGGACCATGGTTATATAACAACCTCATAACAGACTTTGACCCTTTTTGCAAGGTTACCGCCAAACAACAGATTTCGTGTTGGTACACTGGTCGGTTTGCACAACTCGCCAAATTCGGGTTAGCATTGGCCTAATAGCGGCCCTCCCGACATTATTAATTTCAAAATGCATTACAAAGGAGTCCCAGTTCATCCTGTGTGCTTCAACCATATCATTTGTATCAATAACTTCACCACAGCTGTAATACCTGCTTACAACAGTTTAAGCACTTTTTTAAAACTTCATCTCCTGGGCCCTAGCAGACAAATTTGGTGATTAAACCACCGGTACCTTCAGGAGATCACAATTAACAGGAGCTTTATAGTTTTTTGCTACTTCATCCATAGCTAGCTCCTGTAACTGGTGGGAGAGCAATACTGAATGGCTTCGGCCAATTCTACATCAATCGCCTTTCCTGCCTCTCTACACTCAGCAAACTTCCCAGCAATGTTCGGAATTACCTCCAACCGAACACCTTGCTCTCCCCCAGCATAGAAACAGTGTCAGCAAACGGCCCTGATAGAACATCCTCCTCACAGGCAGGATAGTTTCTGCAGCCCTGAAACAGGTGCTGCTAGCACAAGCTCTCCCATCAGCCTGGCTTGGGCACCACCCACTCCTCCTCACGGAGCTGGTCCCTGTCGAGCATCTTTTGTAATAGGAATCTCGACGTGGGAGCCGTGAGCAAATGGACTCTCCTATGGAGGGTATAACCTCCAGGCCCGACTCATCTATGGGCCACAGAGACTTGCCAGTGGCCTTCTACCCTACTGTGCAAGCCTCCACTGCCCCCCGGCAGTGGGATCCGCAACCACTGGCTGTGTAGCCAGCACCGGACCAGGTGTACCAGACGGGCCTCCATCCTCAAACACTCTCCTGGTCACTCTCCTTTCTACCCCCGGAGCGCCTCGCCGACACCTTCTTCACTTTCTGCAACATATCTACTCCCAACCGTCGCAGAAAATGGACCTGTGGTAAAGTATTTCAACAAACCTTACCTCCGTTAAAACCTGTTAACGAAAACTGCAGATGCTGGAGAATGGAGGCGAAGTCTGAAGAAGGGTCTCGACCCGAAACGTCGCCCAATCTCCATTCGCTCCTTAGATGCTGCGCACCCGCTGAATTCTCCAGCTTTTCGTGTAACCTGTTTAAACTTACCGCTCGGAGGAGCGCTGCTGCTCCAAACCGCCCGACTGCACCAGCGTCTGACGTCATGACGCACCAACGGCCTGTACGGGCTTCTATTCACGTAGTCACTCACGTGACTCCGAAGTAAAAATGCTAATCAGTTACTATACTTGAAAACATTAATGATGTTAGAACTTGCCTTTAGAAGAAAAAAACTGGCCAAAAGAATGGAAACTGAGGGAGGAGAGTGGTAAAATAAAATGTTTTCGACAGAGTTACTTATAGCTCTTAGGGCTAACAGAATCAAGAGATATGGGGAGAAAGCAGGAACGGGGCACTGATTTTGGATGATCAGCCAACTCCTGCACCTATTTTTTAAACAAAATTTGCTGAGCTGATGATATTCACTGGTCACTTCGATGTCACTTGATCTTTGTGACCCCCACCCCAGGAAATTTTGCAGAAAGTTTTGTGAGGTATCTGTAAAATGAGGCCATCACATTATAAAAGGCCAAGTGCAAACAGGGGACATTGTGCACAAGGGCCAAACCTAGCGCCACCACGAAGATGAGGAAAATATTTGACAAAATCTACAAAGTCACGTGCCAGAATTCATTGGAACTGTCAGACATAATACTAAAAACTACTCTGAAAACTTTTGAATGAATGTGTTTGAGGAATACTCCTAAGAAGTTAGAAAACAAAGGACATTCCAATTTAATTTTTTTTTAATATTTGGAAGTTCATTATTATAAAAAAACTTCCAAAATATTAAAAAAAAAATCTAAATGAACGATCTATTAGAAATCCTAAAAAAAACATCTTTAGTAGATTTTAGAGTGTTTTAAAATTAGAATCCATATGAAATTGCCAAACTTTCATTAATACTAATGGGAAGACTAATTCAATAATACCATTGTATTATTTTGCAGAATTTTAAAGTGGGTTCGTACAGTAAGTGCCGTGCAGTTAAACACAAGTTCAAGCTCCCTGACTGAAATGCCTTGGTGAGTCTCTAGCTTTGTGCACCAACTTTTGGATCCCTCTAAATTACAAATCAATAAAAACACAGCTGAAGTTGGAAATCCTGGAGACCAAATTACTTAATGGGGTTGTTAGAAGCACATTATACTTTGTTTGCATTACATGTTGCTAATAGCAAGGCTCTGAGACATGCCAAGCATGCCAGCCCTTGCTAACAAAAGAAAATCTGAACCAAAATCATGACAGGCAGGAATGACCAGTTCTGATTCAGATATAAGGAGTCATATATTTACAGCTGGAAAGTTTATTATTGAGTCTATATGAAGGTAAGGGTCTGCAGTTGGGAGCCACACACTGAGTGTGGGCCGTTGGGTGCCAGCATCACATGGGAGGGCTGGTCCCCCTACGCAATATTCCACCCCTCCACCAATTCCAATATTGGTGGCCAGTGGGGGGGCTTTCTGGATCGCTAGTATGGGTGTTGTGGGCTGAAGGGACTGGTTTCCAGAGGGTTAGTATGGACATTGTGGGCCGAATGGATTATTGGGCTGGCGGCTCAATCACTCAAGCCTGTTGTGCTGGCAAGCTCACTCACTCACGGCTGGTGGGTTTGGTAGTTGACTCACAGCTATTCCTTGAAATTCCATTTCAACCAGGGTGCAAAGGCCACCAAAATTAAATTTTGAAAGTATTTTTTTGGTCAAAATTTTGGTCGATTATGATCACAAATTAGCACAAAGATCATAGGTGGGCCCATTTTTAATGCTGTGGTATTTTGTTATAATTTAATAATTCAAATTTGGCCACCCATGTCGCAGGTTGGGTACCCTTATTACTGAAACACCCATATATTGGCATAGATGTATATATATGCACACTGAACTTTATTTTTCTCAATTTTTTAATATTGTCTACAGTGTACTATGTTTACATATTTTGTTGTGCTGCTGCAAGTAAGAATTTCATTGTTTTATCTGGGACATGTGAGACTAAAACACTTGACTCTTGACAAACCAGTCGCATTCGTAATGTATCTGCATCTCTGAATCACGATTTTGAAAGTCAAGCATAAAATGTAGCATATAGATTTCTGAAATCAATTCTCATTAGAAATAAATGTAAATCATTCTGTTCCTATTACATAATTAAAGATGAAGATGAATCTGTAGTTGATACGTACTACACCACACATTTTTAGACATGGTATTTCAGAAAAGATTTGGAAAATGTTCCGTTCATATCCGTTGGCTAAGAGAGATGAGCATTTAGAACAACTGAAGAAATATTGAATCAAAGAAAGTAGTAGGAGTATCCCATTAAGCCTAACCAATCATTTTGTATGTTTGTGGCTGAACTCCAGGCTTCGTGTCCTCTTCTGTGCAAGATTGGGTTATTACTTTGTGCAATATCACCCTGGGATTGTTCCTGTCTATCATCTAGTCCAGGTTGTATGAAGAACAGAGGAGCTTCAATCTCATGGACTACCACCTGCATGTCAATGGCCACGGAACAGGGACAGGACTGCTCTCTTGGATAGCTGCCCTTGACATGGGCATAGTGATTTTCATTTGCCTTGTAGTCCCTTTTCCTCTTTCATTTCAGCCTTGGTTAAGGTCACCAATTGTTCTTTCCTTGTTAAAGACTTTCAGAATTTTCTGCTTTAATTGTCGCCTACTTTTTATTTTCACTGACATACAAAATTAAAAAATTAGGTTTCTTTATGTACACAGCCAAATCTTTATTGAGATGCTAAATGGCCGTCATTATGATATGACCTTGAAAATTGCATGCAGAATAGCACGTATATTTGCAACAGTGAAAACTTGTGCTTAACTACCTGAATGTTACGTGCATTTACTTTGAAAGATCTAGTTTGAAGATGCTGATATCAGCCCAAAGTACCAAAAAATGTATTGCTCCTCAACCTTTTAAATTGACCAGATTGCATTTATTTGGTAGCAAATAAATCAGAATTAATGCTTCCCCCACGATTTATCTCACAAATTAAAAACAACAATTACTTTGAATAAATAAACTGTTCTCCAATCACTGGTGGTTGATTGATAAAGCAATAAAATGGTGCGACTCACATTTTGAAGCTTGTGTATGATGTGATGCACTTACATAATTTAAGATTATGGTTGTCATCTATTGCAGTTATAAATGGGAGTCTCACCTACTTCTGGTACTCATTATATATAATTAGAAATGGAACAGATGGACTGGAGAAACATCTGTACAGAATAGAAGTTCATCAGAAAAAATTATAAACATAATTGTCATTACATGTGTCTGTAATTACAATAGAAATGCGATGTTCATTATTCCACTGAGGACTTTAAAAATCACAACAAAAAAAATTGTTGACAGTTAAGGACACAACAGTTAATTTTAAGCTGTTTTGTACAGAGATTACCAGAAGCTCAATCAATAGACAATAGGTGCAGCGCCATTCAATGTGATCATGGCTGATCATCCACAATCAGTACCCCTTTCCTGCCTTTTCCCCATATCCCCTGACTCCGCTATCTAGCTCTCTCATGAAATTACCTTAATGCCTTCTAGCAGTGGGATAATAAGCATAATTGAAACGGACCCAAGCGCAAATCTGACTTTCAAAGTTCACATTGTTTTGTATACCTGCTGTTTAGATACCTGCTGCAGAAAGATGGTGAAAGTAAAAAAAAAACGTTTGGTTTGATCTTGTGCTCATTTCCGCTTTGCAACAAAAACAGCAACACATTTGATTTATAAGGTGATCACATACATTTCCATGATTCAATGAAGCAACTTTACAGACTTGATTAAATGACAAAACAAATGACAGACCCATATATGGAGGTTTTGGGATGTCCAAATGGTTGGACAATGAAGTGGGTTTTAAGGAATCTGCTAAAACGGAACCAGAGAGACTACAAGGGAAATAGAGAAATCACTGGCCTGGAATATTACTTCTGTTTCTCTCTTCACGTAAGCTGCCTGACACGTTATTTCCAGCCCTTATCTGTTTTGATTCCAGGTATGTGGGACTTCAGCCATTTGACCAAAGAACATATGATTCATGAGTTAGCCATTTTGTCCTTCAGGTCTGCTCTGCCATTCACTGAGATTATGATTGATCTTTGACCTTGGTGTCATTTTCCGGCATTATCCCCATGTACATTGTTTTTCGTAATTGATTGCTCTCTATTTTGAACTGAGCTTCCACAGCCACCCAGATAGAGAATTCTAAAACTCCATCACCCTCTGAATGCCAAAATTCCTCCCAATCTCAGTCCAAAAGGTGGCACAGTGGTGCAACTAAGGTGGCATACTGGCTCAGCTGGAGGAATTGCTGCCTGACAGCGCCAGAGACCCGGGTGTGATCCTGACCTCGGGTGCTGCCTGCGTGGAGTTTGCACGTTCCCCCTGCGACTGAGTGGGTTTCCTCCCGCATTCCCAAGATGTGCATGTTTGTAGGTTTATTGACCTCCATAAAATTGCCCTTAGTGTGTAGGGAGTGGATGCAAAAGTGGAATGGCAGAGAAATAGTGTGATTGATGGTCGATGTGGACTCAAAGTGCCCATTCCCATGCTGTAGCTCTAAATACATACATACATACATACATACATACAACACTGTTTATTGTCATTCGAACCTCAAATAAAGTTCAAATTAAATTTGGTTTCTAAACTAAACTAAACTAAGCTAAACTAAACAAAATGCCTTTAGGACTGAAATAGGAAGGAATGTTGTCATTTCGGGGGTGGTGTAGTTGGCCAAAATGGCCGACTCATCAAGTCATATGTTCTTATTTTGAAACTATGTCCCAGAACTCCTTAGTGAGAGGAACATCCTCCTTGCATCTTACCTGTTAATGACTTTGAGATGTGTTTTACATTTCAACGAGATATCGTCACAAACTCCAAAGAAGAGTTCAATTGAGTCCATCTCCCCTGTGGAGAGGCTGGAGAAGCAGGATTTGTCATCCTTGGAACAGAAAAAAATGCAAATGTATCTGATTTAGGTATTTAGTCATCAAAGGGATAGACAGAGTTGATAGACAACAGCTCCCATTGAGCGCCAACAACCAGGTTGAAATGAAGGGGATTAGCAAAATAACCATAAAATAATATTTAAAAGTTGTTTAAGGTGTGGAATTCATTGCCAGGTATAGTGGAGGCAGTTTGCATTGTAGCATTCAAATGGGTGCTTGCTAATTATCTGAATGGAAAACATTTTTTGTTGGGTTATGGGATTAAGACAGGAGAATGGGATTAGTTGGATTGCACTCCCATAGAGCTGATATGGTTTTAATGAGTCCAAGTGGCCTGTTTCTGTGTGCTGTATTGTGTGATACAACTTCCAAATATTTCCATAGAGGAAAATTCCACTCATCCACAAATTAATGCTAAAACAATTGCATGTCAATGAAGGTGCTGAGAGAGGTGGCGTCTCGGTGAGCTGGGTGATGTTCAGGTTACAAGTGGAAGCAGGCATGGTTGCTGGCCATCCAATGGACAGCAGACGTGAATGGGTTCAAGGATAGATCCTAGGTGGGTCAGCAGGGGAAATGTTATGGTGGACAGAAGCTACTGCTGGTGATATTCTGTAAACCATTGGATGGACTGATCTGAAAATGGCAGCTGGAATATTCACCTCAATGTTATGGAGACCAGGGTATGAACTAAACTAAATTAAAGGTAAAAGTGAGGGTGTCATTATTCAGATGAATGGCTGCAGAAATGTCCTAGCAAATCGAGGGAGAAAGGCTCAGTATTTATTTTTTTATTCTGGAAACATTATCATAAGGTGACTTCAAATATTGTAAACACTCCATTGTGCTCTGCATGTGGTTGGATTCACTGGAGGTGGTCTTGGAGGGCGGGGGGGGGGGGGGGGGGGGGGGGGGGGGGGGGGGGGGGGGGGGGGGGGGGGGGGGGGAGCATCTTGGACATTTTTACTTCGGAGTCACGTGGAGTGACTACGTGAATAGACTAGCCCGTACAACACAAGCCGTTGGTGCGTCATGACGTCAGACGCTGGTGCAGTCGGGCGGGGGGAGCAGCAGCGCTCCTCCGAGCGGTAAGTTTAAACCGCGGGTTACATGGAAAGCTGGAGAATTCAGCGGGTGCAGCGGCATCTAAGGAGCGAAGGAGGATGGGCGACGTTTTGGGTCGAGACCCTTCTTCAGACTTTCACCCTCCATTCTCCAGCAGTTTTCGTTAACAAGTTTGAAACGAGGTAAGGTTTGTTGAAATACTTTACACAGGTCTTTTTTCTGCAACGGTTGGGGAGTTTTTGTAGATATGTTGCAGAAAGGGAAAAGAAGGTGTCGGCGAGGCGCTCGGGGGTAGAAAGGTAAAGTGGCAGGAGAGTGTTTGAGGATGGAGGCCCGGTCTGGTACACCTGGTCCGGTGCTGGCTACACAGCCAGTGGTTGCGGACCCCACTGCCGGGGGGCAGTGGAGGGCTTGCACAGTATGGGTGGTGGAAGGGCCACTGGCAAGTCTCTGTGGCCCGTAAATGAAGTCGGCCTGGAGGTTTATAACCCTCCATAGGAGAGTCCGTTTTGCTCATGGCTCTCCCTCGTCGAGATTCTATTACAAAAGAATGCTCGACAGGGACCAGCTCCGTGAGGAGGAGTGGTGCCCAAGCCAGGCTGATGGAGAGCTTGTGCTTAGCAGCAACTGTTTCAGGGCTGCAGAACTATCTGCCTGTGAGGAGGATTGTTCCAGCTCCGTGAGGAGGAGTGATGCCCAAGCCAGGCTGATGGAGAGCTCTGTGCTAGCAGCACCTGTTTCAGGGCTGCAGAACTATCCTGCCTGTGAGGAGGATGTTCTATCGGGGCAGTTTGCTGACACTGTTTTCTATGCTGGGGGAGAGCAAGGTGTTCGGTTGGAGGTAAATTTCCGGAACATTGCTGGGAAGTTTGCTGAGTGTAGAGAGGCAGGAAAGGCGATTGATGTAGAATTGGCCGAAGCCATTCAGTATATGCTCTCCCACACAGTTACAGGAGCTAGCTATGGATGAAGTAGCAAAAAAAACTATTAAAGCTCCTGTTAATTGTGATCTCCTGAAGGTACCGGTGGTTAATCACCAAATTTGTCTGCTAGGGGGTGGGGGCCAGGAGATGAAGTTTTAAAAAAGTCTTAAACTGTTTGTAAGCAGGTAATACAGCTGTGGTTGAAGTTATTGATACAAATGATATGGTTTGAAGCACACCAGGATGAACTGGGACTCCTTTGTAATTTGCATTTTGAAATTAATAATGTCGGGAGGGCCGCTATTAGGCCAGTGCTAACCCGAATTTGGCGAGTTGTGCAAACCGACCAGTGTACCACCACGAAATCTGTTGTTTGGTGGTAACCTTGCAAAAAGGGTCAAAGACTGTTATGAGGTTGTTATAAACCATGGCCCTCATTAAGCCAGCTGGAAGCAAGGCAAAAAATGTTCTCTACAAGAAGTCGAGGACAACAAGGGGCCGCAAGGGAAAGATGCTGGTAAGGAATATAACATTTGGACAGACGATGAATTAACTGATGTTCCTGTTCAAATTGGGGAAGGTTAAAATTGTTCTCAAACAATGGCAGCAGTTGACATCAGATTTGTTCATACTTAGTGTATTGAAGGGGTGAAAAATTGGATTTTACTATGGCAGTCTACCTAATCAACATTTTCCTAGTCGTAAACTTATTTTTCAGATGAGGAAAATGTGCTTATTCAAGCAGAGATTCAGTCGTTACATAAGAAGGGGTAATTGAGCCTTCTGTCTATCAAAGTCAAACAATTTCTGTCAAGTATATTTTCCCAGATCTAAAAAGACTGGGGATGTAGAATTATTCTGGATTTATCGAATTTGAACAAATTTGTTTGTTATAGGCATTTCAAAATGGAGAACTTTACCACGGGCAAACATCTAGTGTCCAAAGGGTATTATATGACAACCATTGATTTTAAAGAATGCGTATTACGCAGTGTCTATTCATGGTGATGATAGAAGATATTTGAAATTTATTTGGATGACTGAGCTGTGGCAATTCAGGACATTGCCGAATGGATTAACTTCAGCTCCTAGATTATTTACTAAATTGGTAAAACCTGTGTTAGCATTGCTTAGAGCTCAGGGGCATGTGGTAATGGCCTATTTAGATGATTTTGATTGTTGGAAAGACTCATGCTGAAACTCAATCATCAGTTTAAGTCAGTTGTTAAAATCACTTTTGAACAAATGGGATTTGTTATTCACCAGGTAAATCTAAATTATCACCAGTCCAAATTATTGATTATCTGGGATTTACCATTAATTCCAATCACATGTTGGTAACTTTACCCAGGGATAAATTGAATCAGTTAATTGAGGACTGTGCTAATCTCGTTGGAGAACAACGGCCTTTGATTAGACAAGTAGCCAGTTTTATTGGGAAGTTGTTGCAGCCTTTCCAGCTGTGCAGTATTGTCCTCTGCATTATCAAACAATTACAACCATCAAAGGAACAGACACTGAGAATACAAAGGGGCTATTTTTGATAGGCCTATGCAGTTGCCAGCTGGGGCGATTGCTGACATACAATGGTGGATAGTACATGTTTCAAAAAATTTAAGGAAGGTTTCGGGGAATCACCGTCACTGATATTACAGACTGATGTGAGTGCACTGGGTTGGGGTGCAACAGATATGTCTTCTAGCTGTGGAGGCAGATGGAATGTGGATGAGACATCGCTTTCCTCAATTAAGAGGGATTGATTATTTAGGTTGTTGGGCACCTGGTATGGGCTCAAAGCTTATTGTTCTACAAGGAGGGATCTGCATGTGCAGCTCAGATTCACAACACCACAGCAGTGGCATATGTAAACCACATGGGTGGAGTTAAGTCACAGTCTTGTGATAGACTGGCTAACCCAGATTTGGAGCTGGTGTATTGACCAAAATATCTGGCTTTCAGCACTTTATTTGCCAGGAAGAGGTCACGTCAGTTAATGACAACATTGAAATGGATGTTAAATCAGGATGTGTTTCACCAAATGATTGATCAGTATGCATTGCCAGATATTGACTTGTTTGCATCTCGATTAAATCATCAGTTACCTAGATATGTTTCATGGTAACCAGATACTGGGGCAGTAGCAGTGGATGCATTTTCGCTGCATTGGGGGAGGATGTTTGTGTATGTATTCCTTCATTCTGTCTCATCAGCAGATGTTTGCAAAAGATCAAGGAGGACTCCGCTTCAGGGGTATTGGTAGTGCCAGATTGGCCTACACGAGCATGGTTTCCCGTTGTATACAAATGGCTAGGGAGCCTTACATGCTTATGCCCAAGAAATAAAAATCTACTGGTAAATCCAGTCACTGGGGATCAACATCCTTTATAGGATCGTATTGATCTGTTAATTTTGCAGATTTTAAGGAGGCCATACCTGGGAGAGGGACTATCTCATCGGACGGTGGATGTTCTCACGTCGGCCTGCAGGGATAGTACACAGCAGCAATATATCACCTATATAAGGAAGTGGGAGCAATTCTGCCTACAGCAGGATATTGTATATCACACACGGCAGGGATCACGGATGTATTGGAGTTTGTCAACTCTTTATTTTGACCCAAAAAATTAAGTTACAGTGCAATTAATTCAGCCAGAAGTGCTCTGTCTTCTTATTTACCTATGAATGCAGAATTGCATACAGTAGGGACACATCCGTTAGTTCACGATTCATGAAGGGAGTTTTCAATTCTAATCCTCCTAAACTCAGGTATGCGGTATTTGCAATGTGAGTGAGGTTTTTATGCTTCTTCGCCAGTGGGCTCGGTTACAAGCCTATCTATAGCCAAATTAACTATGAAGGTGGTCATGCTTCTGGTGTTGGTTTCAGCCCAACGTGTACAAACATTGCAAAAGCTACGGCTAGATAGAATGCATGTGTCGGCTGATGCCATTATATTTTTATGTCTATGATTTGCTTAAACATAATAAAAGAGGCATGACAGGATGTAAGATGGTGTTTTCAGCATACCCCGCAGATGATCGCTTCTGTATAGTCTCACATTTATCTTTTACATTGAGATTACTAAACCTCTGAGAGGAATAGAGTTGGCTTTGTTTATTAGTCACAAAAAACCACACAGTAAGGTGTCGGTGCAAACTATTTCAAGGTCCTCGCGGCCACAGGATGGTCCAGTGAGCTAACTTTTCAGAGGTTTGTCACAAGCCGATTTCAAGACTCGGGGTGTTTGCTGATTCTGGTGTCAGAACTGTTACATTTTTCCCCTGAGTTAGAGGGGGTTTGTTATGATTTGTTTGTAAATAAACTGTTATTTCATTTAACAAATGTACTACTGATGCATTGATTGATTGTTAACGACTTTTGAGTCAATCCAGGCAGTGTGAACGTCGGATTTGAGTCTGCGGCGTGAATTCACAGTGCTTTGAAGTCTTCACGTAGTCACTCACGTGACTCCGAAGTAAAATAGTGAGATTAAACGAGAACTTACCAGTTTGAAGTTTGATCTTTATTTTATGAGAGTCGAGTTGAGGGACTACGTGCCCTCCGCTCCCACCCTCATAGATCTCATCTGGTAGTTCTAGTTTTTATCATCTTACCGTTATACTTCGGTCATTGTTAGCTGTGAATTCATTCCGCTGCTTTGAAGATTGACGCACCAACGGCTGTACGGGCTTCTATTCACGTAGTCCCTCAACTCGACTCCTCATAAAATAAAGATCAAACTTCAAACTGGTAAGTTCTCGTTTAATCTCATATTATAGCTCACCCCCTCCATGATACACTGGTCAACCTGAGGGGTACCTTCAGCAACAGACTGGTTCCACCAAAATACAGTACAGAACGCCACAGGAGATCATTTTTCTCTGTGGCTATCAAACTGTACAACTCTTCCCCCTTCTGTCGTAGGGTAGACTGACTCTCCTCCAACCCCCCCCCCCCCCCCCCCCTTCTCAATCATTGCACTTCCCCAATCCTTTCCACTCGTCACTTTAAATTCATGTTTCATATCTCTTGTGTGTTATGACTGTTGGCAGAGCAATTTCCCTCCTGGGATAAATAAAGTTCCATCGTATCGTATCATATGCATGTTGATGATACTCAATTTTACCTCACTTCCACCTCTTTTAACCTCTCCATTATCTTGTCTATTATCTTAGATTGAATTAGGTTAGTTTATAGTCATATACTCCAGCAGAATGGTGCAAGATAGGAATGCAAAATCTGAGTAGTGCAAAAGAATATTAAAGTAAAATGAGAACTGAATGAGATAGAAGTATGTGGCACCACCTCCCAGAATGAGGTGTTGAAAGAGGTGATTGGTTTCAGATGTTGAGTTGCAGAGGAAAGAAGTTGTTCTTAAGTCTGGATATCTGAACATTCTAGCTCCTGTGTCTTCTCCAAGAAAGTAAATGATAGAAAAGGGAATGGCCAGTGTGAGAGGTGTCTTTGACACTTCCTGATGCAATGCACCATGACGATGGACTATTTGGAAGCTAGCGATGAGCCTTTAATGCACCGGGTTGTGTTCACCACATTCTGCAGGTTCAGGGGATAGAGCAGAGCAGTTGCCACGTGTGTGTAGGAAGGAACTGCAGATGCTGGTTTAAACCGAAAATAGCTATAAAAAGCTGGAGTAACTCAACAGGTCAGACTGCATTTCTGGAGAAAAGGAATAGGTTGCTACACCAGGCTTAGATGCATCCTGCCAGAATACCTTCTATAGCACATCCAGGGCCGGCCTTAAGCCAATTGGACCGATTGCTCCCAATTGGGCCCCGCGCCTAAGGGGGGGGGCCCTGCGCCTAAGGGGGGCCCCGCGCTAGAGTAATCCAAAGCTCCGCTCGAGGATCTTTAGAGCAATCTACTCTCGGCTCGGGTAAATCTACCCCAGGTGGAGGGGGGAGAGAGTGGTGGAGAGAGAGTAGAGAGGTGGAGGGGGAGAAAGGGGTAGACGGGGAGGGGGGTATGAGGGGGAATGGAGAAGGGGAAGAGGGGGACGTCCCTCATGATCCCAGCACAGCTCTCCCGCCCCTCCAGTCGCCGTGCTTCACGCACACAGCCCCGGCTCCACCCCTCTCTCTCCCCGGCGAGACTTTGTGAACAATACACAGATGGCCAGGCCGGGGTTTGGAGCAACGTTTACAAACCTCGGCCTCGGCTCACATCCGTCCACCCGGAACCCGGCATCCGCTCCTGCCGCCAGCCCTCTCCCTCCCTCCCTTCTCTCCTTCCCTCCCTTCTTCCTCTCTCTGTTTTCCCTTCTCTGGTTCCCTCCCTCCTTTCTTTCTCTCCTTCCACTCTTTTCCCTTCTCTCCTTCCCTTCCTCCCTTCTTTCTCTCCTTCCCTCCCTCCCTTCTTTCCCTACTTCCCTCACTCCCTTCTCTCCTTCCTTCCTTCCTTCTCTCCTTCCCTCTTTCCCTCCCACACACACACGCACACATAACGCACAGACAACTAACACACATCATGCACAGACAACTAACATACACATACACAACTAAGTTAGGATGAGGTTGAAGTCCAAAGGGTAGGATGGGGCTGAAGACCAAAATTTAATGCCTTGTCTGGTTTTGTGCCAATAGTTATTGGTTTGCCAGGATCTAGTTAAGTAAATAACTTTTTTTTCATTTTACAGTCACTAAAACAAGTGGTATGGTTACTATGTTTAAGAAGGAACTGCAGATGCTGGAAAATCGAAGATAGGCAAAAATGCTGGAGAAACTCAGCGGGTGAGGCAGCATCTATGGAGCGAAGGAAATAGGCAACATTTCGGGCCGAAACCCTTCTTCAGACCAATTTGCACACGCCTACCAACATGTCCCATCTACACTAGTCCACCTGCCTGCATTTGGCCCATATCCCTCCAAACCTGCCCTATCTATGTACCTGTTTAATTGTATTATTTACAGTGAACGTTCTAATTTATTATTTACAGAAAACGTTGCCTATTTCCTTCGCTCCATAGATGCTGCCTCACCCGCTGAGTTTCTCCAGCATTTTTGTCTACCTAATATTGTAACTATGTACTTTTCAGAGGTGATCTACACATTTTACTTCGGAGTCACGTGAGTGACTTCGTGAAGACCCCACCAGCACGCATGCACGACATATCGTCGACCGCATGCGAAGCGACAGGCAGGGAGGAGGGTCGCTCCTCCACCGGAACGGACCTGCAGGTAAGGTGAACTAACCTGAGGTTGGATTTTCTTACAGGGACTCTGTGCTACAGAGTACTCCACCAACGGGCCGCTTCGAGACTGACTGCAGACCGCGGGACTGGTACGACTGCAGAGTGGCAGACCTGACTCAACACCGCAGCCCGCAGGATCACCGTGGACTGACGGCAATGCTACCCGGAAGTCGGGCAAGCCCGTTGACCCAGGAGGGTCCGGGCTCGGAGACTGCCATTCGCGGGTAGTGAAGGCAGAGCAGGAGCTCCGACTCAATGCCGCAGGCCGCAGGAATACCGCGGACTGACGGCCACGCTACCCGGTAGAGGTAGCGAAGACAGAGCCGGGCCCCGACTCAAACGTAGGCGGGAGACTTGCCGTTAGCGGCAATCTATATTCTCGCATGAGAGTCTGGTCACCATGGGAGCTGGGGGGGGGGGGGGGGGCGGGGGGAGTGCGCTCCTCCCCGGCAGCTTCAAAAAGGCCCTCTGGTAAGTTATACTAACCTTGAGTTGCTTAATTTCTGTAGTAGACTTATTTTGCTTACAGAAATGATGGACAGAAGACCAGAATGAAGGCATCGAAGCATGCCTCCAAAGACCGCGGGACTTCGGACAGGAGTCAGCGGCCGCAATCCCCCGGCAGCACCCGCACCGCGGGCCGGGGAAAAGAACGCGGAAGTCGGGGACCCCGTTCAGTCGGCAGGACCCGACTCTCCACCACAGCAGGCTGCACATTGGTAGGAGGCCCGCGCGGGAGCAGGGTAGGCAAGACCCTGACTCTCTACCGCTTTCACCCGAACAGCACCGACTCACCACCGGCAACAGTCCGCCAGACCGCGGGCCGGTGGTAGTACATACAAGTCGTGTGGCCCCGCAGTAGCGGCTGGCAAGCGACTTTGCGTCGCATCAGTCCCATATGTCCGGGACTGGCGGCAAGCCCGCGCGGATGTCGGGGAAGCCCCGCTGAGGCGGCTGGCTCCGACTCATCACCGCTGCAGTCGTACCAGACAGGCGGATACACACCAGCAGGAGCGGCTGGCACCAATACTCCACCGCTTCAGTCCGGAAGACCGTGGACAAGCGGCAAATCCGCGCGGGAGTCGTGTAGCCCCGCAGGAGCGGCAGGCAGCGACTACCTACCTAGGTTCCTGAGACATCACCTTGACGAGGTGCGGACCGATGGTAGAAGCCCCAGTTTGTTCATCAGAAAACTTGGGGAAGTCGACTTGCCGTCACAGATAGTGGCGGCGGTCGCATGGCTCGTATGGAGCGAATGGTCGAGCTCCTGCTCGAACGGGACCTTCTCCATCAAGAGCGTGTGTGTCCCTAGGATCTAGGAGGCACACAGCAGAACCACTAATATCTCCCCCTCATCAATAGGGAGTGCCAGAAGTCAGCCGTTAGCTGACTTTGAAGAGGGGTTGGCGCAAGAACCGATGTTGCCAGAGATGCCTGAGGAGGAACTACTGGAAGTAATGTCAAAATTCGCCCAACCAGCACAATCAGGGCAACCTCTTCAGCCCAAACTAGCGGCCAGCATCAATTACTTAACCACACACCAGCTGCAGGAACAGGTGCTCACGGAGGCTACAAACAAGTACAAAGCGCCGGGTAATTGTGTGTCGCTCAATGTCCCGACCGTCAACACACCCATCTGGGGTAACATCAGTCCCGGGATCAGGGCCCAGGAATTAAAAATACAGAAAATCCTGAAATTGTTGACCTCAGGCATTACTGCCTTTGCCAGGTCCATAGACGGGACGGACATGACGGAGGAGCAGCAGGATGCACTAGCGCTGCTGTGTAATACACAATATGAAATAAACTGCTTTCGCAAGAGCTCCATCCGCCCAACTCTCAACCCAAAAATCGCGGGTTTGTGCAAAGCCTCTGCTACGCCGCCACCGAGGCAGCTGTTCGGTGAAGACCTGCCAAAACAGGTAAAAGACCTGGACGAGGAGGCAAAAGCGGTCGGGTTGATGAAACCACCATCCTCGAGCAGGCCACCGGCGTATCGCAGACAGCATCCTTACGCTACATCTAACAGGCCTCGGGTTCAACCCGACAGGGCAATCAGAACCTATCCACCGGTCGCACCCTATCAACAAAAGCCTTTTTTAGGACAGGGCCCACAGCGACCAGCGTGGAAGATGCGCCAACCCCACATCCCAGCAACACAACAAACACAAAAGCCCAGAACATCAAGCCCCGCCGGTAACCATGGAGGTAAGGGGGTCTGGTTCTCTTGGGAGTGCTGCATGTGTAACCTCACAAGTAGGAGGGAGGTTGCGTACATTCTGCGGTTCTGATTGTCACTATCCCAGGGAACAAAGCAACAGACATAATAGAGGCATGTAACAGCCTTGCTTGTGCCAGGAAACCGACTATTAGACATGCTGCTAAGGTGATTGGGAAGCTTGTAGCTACATTCCAGCTGCACAATTTGGGCCGTTACACTATCAAAACTTGCAAAGAGCAAAAATCTCAACATTAAAAGCGAATGCTGGACATTTTGACAGGCCTATGCAGCTGCCAAACAAGGCAAAGATTGAGCTACAATGGTGGATTAGTAATGTTTGTGATTGTTTTAATCCCATCATTATACAAACCCATCGGTCGTGTTACAAACCGACACAAGCGCCCAGGGCTGGGGAGCTACCGACACCACTTCCAGTTGTGGCGGCAGATGGGATTTGCACGTGTCTACTCTTCTTCAATCACAAGGTATAAACTATTTGGAAATGCTGGGAGCATGTCATGGGCTGCAGGCTTACTGCATCATACGCATGTCCGTTTTCAAATAGATAATACCACTGTGGTGGCGTATTTAAACCAGATGGGTGGTATCAAGTCAATATCTTGTGATGAATTGGGAAATTTAATTTGGCTTTGGTGTATTGAAAGAAATATTTGGATATCAGCTACGTACCTTCCGGGTAAGCTCAATACAGTGGCGGACACCAGGTCACGAGTATTTAATAACAACATCGAGTGGATGTTGAACCCCCAAATATTTGCTAAAATTATAGCCAAATATGGAACATCAGATATCGACCTCTTTACGTCCAGCTTGAACCATCAGATACCAACATATGTCTCTTGGGAACCAGATCCTGGGGCAGTGGCGAAGGACGCGTTCTGGCTACATTGAGGGAAATGGTTTTTCTACGCTTTTCCCCCATTCTGCCTCATCAGTCGGGTATTGCAGAAAATTCAACTAGATTCTGCATCAGGTTTACTGATAATACCCGACTGGCCCACACAACCATGATACCCGGTGGTCCTCAACATGATAATAGAACCAGGGGCACAGGTTACCAAATGCCCGAATTTGGTGACCAATCCCATAACAGGGGAAAATCATCCGTGCCATGGTCATCTGAACCTGTTGGCTTGCAGGTTCTGAAGAGGCCATTACTGGAATTCGGGCTGTCATTATAACAGCATCGTGCAGAGAGTCCACAAGAAAGCAGTACCTCACCCACATAAGGAAATGGGAGGCCTTCTGTAGTCGGACCAAGACCACCTACAACTCTGCTACGATCTCCAATGTGCTGGAATTCCTCGCGGGCCTTCATTATGATGAGGCCCTCAGTTACAGTGCCATAAACAGTGCCAGGAATGCACTGTCATCCTATCTCAACATTGGAGTGGGATCTCACCAGCTGGTATCCAAACTCATGAGGGGTATATTCAATTCCAACCCTCCCCGACCACGATATAATATTACCTGGGATATAGGGGTGGTGTTGACCCTACTCAGGAGCTGGTTGCCGATGATGGATACCACTGGACATACTCACCTTCAAAGTGGTGATGTTAATGGCACTGACCACAGCACAACGGGTCCAGACACTACAGAAACTAAAACTGGATAGATGATCTCGACCCCCAATAAAGTGACTTTCTTTATAGATGAGTTACTTAAACAACACAGACCTGGAACTACAGGACTGAAATTGGAATTCCTAGCATACCCCGTTGATGTAAGACTCTGTATAGCCACCTATCTCTGACATTATATCAATGTCACACACACCATCAGGAATATGGAGACGGGTCTGTTTATCAGCCATAAAAACCCACATCACAGGGTGACGGTGCAGACTATCTCCAGGTGGCTCAGGGTCGTATTCGGTGCAGCAGGCATGGACACTAACATTATTAAATCTCATTCTACCAGGGCTGCATCCACATCAACAGCGAGGACCATGGAGGTACCCATGGATCATGTCCTCGCTAGAGCGGGCTGGGCCAGTGAAACTACATTTTTATAACAAACCTGTGGCTGCTCCTGCAACGTTTGCGGAGTCAGTTTTAAGTGCTGTTCCCTAAACGTTTGTCCCCGTGTTCAGGGGTTTATTGGTTGTATTAACAAATACGTTATTATTTTTCAGCTTGTTCAAGTCTGAAATACGTTAACATACTTCCTCCATCAGTAATTACGGCAGTGTGTGAGCATGGACGTGGTCCAGGGCATGGAATCACAGAGCTTTGAACTCTTCACAAAGTCACTCACGTGACTCCGAAGTAAAATAGTAAGATTAAACGAGAACTTACCAGTTTGAAGTTTGATCCTTATTTTATTCATTGTTGTTATCTGTGATTCCACACCGCTGCTTTGAAGAATGTCGCGCATGCGTGCTGGCGGGGTCTTCACGAAATCCCTCATCGTAATTCCTCATAAAATAAGGATCAAACTTCAAACTGGTAAGTTCTCATTTAATTTCACTATTTTGTTTGTTACTTGTAGGCTTACATGTATGCAATTTTATCTTAAAATGTAGCTTAGATCTGTTTGGTCCATTAACTCGCAGGCACTTTTTAAGCACACATTTTGATTACTTTCCATTCTACCATAGAGATATAAAGTCTATAATAGACTTTATTTGTATTTCTATGATTATACAGACCTTGGCTGGGAACCTGGGGCTCACCAAAATTGTTCCCAAATGGGCTCTGCAACTCCTAAGGCCGGCCCTGAGCACATCAGTCGAAGTTCAAGATAATCCTAGTGCTTTCTTGATCACCGCATCAGTGTGAAGGAACCAGGTTATGGTCCTCATGAGAAGGATGCTTAGAAACCTAAAGCTGTCAACAATCTTACCAACCTGCTGGCAGGGTTGCATGTAGTAGTGGCACACTTATGGAGTTCAACAACATAGAGTGAAAAGATTGGACTGTAAATATACTTGATCCTGCTTATCATCTGCAGGTTACTAGGAGGTATCTTTGTGGAGACAACATTTTCAAAGTGAATGTCGTCAAGAGTTAGTGGATGCTGAATTTAGCGCTGTAGCAACTATTATTTCAGTGCTGCAGGAACCACATTAGTTCCTAAATGGAGTTTGCTGCATCTTGTTGTACATCTCTTGTTGAACTCCATTTTGGTGAGTACATTCAAGACCAACATCTTTATGATTGTCAGCGTAGAGGTAGTGACTCCAAGAATGATTGTAAAAATCATTTTTATAGCACCAAGAGAGTTCCATCAGCGTTCTGGATTTATGTTTCTGTCAGAAGGTTCATCTTCCATACAGAGTTGGCATGGTGCCTGATAAACAAACGGGTCAATGGAGAGGCCTGACTAGCGGGAATGACAACTTGGCTGTGGTGGGGTGCGATTGAGTTTCTCTCTTGTTATTTGTAGAATAAGGTAACACGTCATTTAACATTTATGCTGATTTTAAAGCCTTAACACAGAAGGAGGTGAATGTGCTGAATAAAATAATGACTGGGAACCTGTTGTGTAATAATATACAGAGTTTGCAACTTGCCAGCTGTGAAAGGGGAAAGGAAGAAGTTGGGCAACATTTCAACTACTTTATTCACATGAACTGATGACCAAGTACTTCTTCCAAAATAGTGGGAGCCTAATACCCACATTGATGAAGCCATATAAGCAGCTCCTGGACATACTGAGAGGAATACAAATAGCCTTCCTCTTCCTCAGAAATATTCAGCATCAGAAAGCTACTGAAAATAACCTGCTCTGTATAATTTACAATGCTGTCCTTGTCAATACCAGTACTTTGACTGTTGCACATTTCCGCAACGCTCTGTGAATATCAAACTCAATGGTCTCAAGATCTGAATGTGCTATAAAATGAATCCACTCATATGTCTTGAGTTAAAAACAAACTGCTGGATGAACTCAGTCGGCCAGTCAGCATGTGTGGAGGGAAATGAACAGGCGCTGTTTCAGATCGGGACCCGTCTTCAGACTCTGTTGTACATTTCCTTTGTCCATTTCCTTCTGCAGAGCTGATCTGATGCGTGTGCGGATGTGGCGCCGACGGACGAGAGGCCGAAACAAAGACGTCTCGGGTACTGATCTGATGTCTCTGCCTCGTTTCCATTCCGTTCTTTGGCTTCGACCTCTTTGCTTCGGCTTCTGGTCTGTCGGCGCCATGTCCGGGTACCAATCTGATGAGTTCCTCCAGCAGTTTAGTTTCACTCAAGATTCCAGCATCTGTAGTTCTTGTGCATTCATATGCCTGTTATCCTTGACGAAGCTGCTAGTAAATGTGCTGCATGTTTGTCATTTCAAATCAGGCTTGAGTTTAGAGCTACCTGTATTATTCAAAGGCTGCATCCCTATTGTGGGCCAGGGTGGGGCCAAACATTTCCTGGTGGGTCCTACCTAATGACTACAGCTGTTTTGTTTTGTTTAGTTGAGTTTATTGTCACGTGTACCGAGGTACAGTGAAATGCTTTTGTTGTGTGCTAACCAGTCAGCAGAGAAACAATACATAATTACTATCGAGCCATTTACAGTGTTGATGATACATGATGAGGGAATAACATTTAGTGCAAGGTAAAGCCAATAAAGTCCGATCAAAGATAGTTTGAGAGTCTTCAAATGAGGTGGATAGTAGTTCAGGACTGCTCTCTAGTTGCAGTAGGATAGTTCCATTTAAGAAGACAGCTCATAACCATTATAATACAAGAAATTATTAATGGACACTAGGTGCCGGAACAGAGAGCAGTGCCCATAGTCCGTCAATGAATGTAAAAATAAGTGAGTCTCTCTCTGCCCTCATTTAAAAAAAAATGAACATATCTGGCACGAGTAGACAAATCCAATGTTTGTGAAGGCAGCGGACAGAGAAGCAGACACTGCTTATCCCTGCAACCCATGTGAGGACTAGGTAGAGGGAAGTGAATGCTGGAAATATGGCACCTAGTACAGAGGTACGATACCCCAAATGGGTCACTGATCTTACTGGAAATGGCAAGGTCAGAACTTGGTACTCAACAAAACATTAGCACGCAACAAAAGCTTTTCACTGTACCTTGGTACACATGACAATAAACTAAACTATACTTAGCTAAACTACTTTGTTTGTCACATGTACTGAAGTACCGTGAAATTCATTTTTGTATACAGTTCAGTACAACTATCATTATACATGAGCTCTAAGATACATCTTAGATAAGCATCTCAGAACTTTCTTCATGTAAACTCACTTCACGTTCTCATCCCCACTACACACAATATTCCACTCCTCCAATTGTGGTGGTGCCACAATTAACTATGTCTCATTCATTCACAGAGCCCTCACATTCCCACATCTCTCACATCAGATATTTGGTCCATGACAGGATTGTCAAAAAAGACTGTTGTAAACACTCACCCTTTGTTTATTGCAAGACATGCTCAAGTGGAGCGTGAGGTAGAGAGCTATCACCAGAGGAAGCTGATCCCATCTTACTGGCATATGTTGAAATCCTGCTTCCACATTGAATGTTGATTCTTTGCTCCTTGCACAGCATGAAATAAGAGCACCATCATATTAGTATGCTTTCCTCCAAGAAAGAACAAATCTTTTATAGATTTACATGTAAGACACACGGGAATGGCTGCCAGTGCTATTGAAATAGCAGTTGGCAAATATGTTGTACACAGGATTAGAATTTTTATTCAGTTTATGTGCTTCATTAGTTTAGGATCCCTTGTACACGACTTTTTTTTTCGCAAGTGGTCTTCGTAGATTCCAAAATCTTTACCAAATGTCGTCACATCATTTGAGTTGATCAACCTCAACAGAGCAGAAAATCTTTCTGAATCTCCCAAACCAATGATGTGTTGCACAATTCTGTTTTTTTTCCTGACACCAGCTGCTTCATTTATTTGCTTCTTTCCATGTTATATATGTCCATCTGTATTCATACTTAAGTAACTGCTGATGCTGAAATGGCTATAAATTAATTCTGTTTGGTGCGACAATCTGGTTTGCCTTCTAATTGCATTATGTTTTTCACTGTGCCTTAACAAACACAGTACCTTGCCACATTATGATTTCCTCCATATGCAATGTTAAGTTTTAATGTCAATCGTAAAAAGGCTTATGTCAGGTAAAGACCGCTGGGATCAAATGAATTCCTTGAGGTGTATAGGAGGTGCGAGAGTACGCATAAGAGGGACATAACTGTGCTGCTCTAAAGGCTAGAGCTATAAGGAAATGGTTGGATAGGCTGGGTCTTTTTTCTCTGGAGGGTAGGTCGAGGGGTGACCTTATAGTGGTACATAAAATCATAGGGTAAATAAAACTAAATAAATAGTCCAAAACCATGGTTTATAGTGAGAGGAAGATAGAAATAGGAAAGGAAATTCATAGTGTTAAAGTAGGACTGAAAAAAATGGATGTGAGGGGTGGAAGGGGATGGATTCCACAATGTTTCTGATTTTACTTCGGAGTCACGTGAGTGACTACGTGAATAGAAGCCCGTACAGCCGTTGGTGCGTCATGACGTCAGACGCTGGTGCAGTCGGGCGGTTGGAGCAGCGGCGCTCCTCCGAGTGGTAAGTTTAAACCGCGGGTTATACGGAGAGCTGGAGAATTTAGCGGGTGCAGCAGCATCTAAGGAGCGAGGGAGATGGGCGACGTTGCGGGTCGAGACCCTTCTACATACTTTACCCTCGATTCTCCAGCATTTGCAGTTCTTCGTTAAACACGTTTAAAGAGGTAAGGTTTTATAAAAATTTTACCGCATGTCATTTTCTGCGACGGTTTGGGTAGAGAATGTTGCAGAAAGGGAAGAAGGTGTCGGCGAGGCGCTCCGGGGGTAGAAAGGAAAAGTGGCAGGAGAGTGTTGAGGATGGAGGCCCGTCTGGTACACCTGGTCCGGCGCTGGCTACACAACCAGTGGTTGCGGACCCACTGCCGGGGGGCAGTGGAGGCTTGTCAGTAGGGTGGAAGGCCACTGGCAAGTCTCTGTGGCCCGTAAATGAGTCGGGCCTGGAGGTTATACCCTCCATAGGAGAGTCCGTTTGCTCACGGCTCTCCCACGTCGAGATTCTATTTCAAAAGAATGCTCGACAGGGACCAGCTCCGTGGGGAGGAGTGGTGCCCAAGCCAGGCTGATGGAGAGCTTGTGCTAGCAGCACCTGTTTCAGGGCTGCAGAACTATCCTGCCTGTGAGGAGGATGTTCCAGCTCCTTGAGGAGGAGTGGTGCCCAAGCCAGACTGATGGAGAGCTTGTGCTAGCAGCACCTGTTTCAGGGCTGCAGATCTATCCTGCCTGTGAGGAGGATGTTCTATCAGGGCCGTTTGCTGACACTGTTTCTATGCTGGGGGAGAGCAGTAAAGGTGTTCGGTTGGAGGTAATTCTGAACATTGCTGAGAAGTTTGCTGAGTGTAGAGAGGCAGGAAAGGCGATTGATGTAGAATTGGCCGAAGCCATTCAGTATATGCTCTCCCACCAGTTACAGGAGCTAGCTATGGATGAAGTAGCAAAAAACTATAAAGCTCCTGTTAATTGTGATCTCCTGAAGGTACCGGTGGTTAATCACCAAATTTGCATAGATGGGTTTGCCTGCTAGGGCCCAGGAGATGAAGTTTTAAAAAAGTGCTTAAACTGTTGTAAGCAGGTATTACAGCTGTGGTGAAAGTTATTGATACAAATGATATGGTTGATGCACACTAGGATGAACTGGGACTCCTTTGTAATGCATTTTGAAATTAATAATATCGGGAGGGCCGCTATTAGGCCAGTGCTAACCCGAATTTGGCGAGTTGTGCAAACCGACCAGTGTACCACCACGAAATCTGTTGTTTGGTGGTAACCTTGCAAAAAGGGTCAAAGACTGTTATGAGGTTGTTATAACCATGGCCCTCATTAAGCCAGCTGGAAGCAAGGCAAAAAAAGGTTCTCTACAAGAAGTCGAGGACAACAAGGCCGCAAGGAAAGATGCTGGTAAGGAATATAACATTGACAGACGATGAATTAACTGATGTTCCTGTTCAAATTGGGGAAGGTTAAAATTGTTCTCAAACAATGGCAGCAGTTGACATCAGATTTGTTCATACTTAGTGTATTGAAGGGGTGAAAAATTGGATTTTTACTATGACAGTCTACCTAATCAACATTTTCCTAGTCGTAAACTTATTTTTCAGATGAGGAAAATGTGCTTATTCAAGCAGAGATTCAGTCGTTACATAAGAAGGGGTAATTGAGCCTTCTGTCTATCAAAGTCAACAATTTCTGTCAAGTATATTTCCCAGATCTAAAAAGACTGGGGGATGTAGAATTATTCTGGATTTATCGAATTTGAACAAATTTGTTTGTTATAGGCATTTCAAAATGGAGACCTTTACCACGGGCAAACATCTAGTGTCCAAAGGGTATTATATGGCAACCATTGATTTAAAGAATGCGTATTACGCAGTGTCTATTCATGGTGATGATAGAAGATATTTGAAATTTATTTGGATGACTGAGCTGTGGCAATTCAGGACATTGCCGAATGGATTAACTTCAGCTCCTAGATTATTTACTAAATTGGTAAAACCTGTGTTAGCATTACTTAGAGCTCAGGGGCATGTGGTAATGGCCTATTTAGATGATATTCTGATTGTTGGAAAGACTCATGCTGAAACTCAATCATCAGTTTCAGTTGTTAAAATCACTTTTGAACAAATGGGATTTGTTATTCACCCAGATAAATCTAAATTATCACCAGTCCAAATTATTGATTATCTGGGATTTACCATTAATTCCAATCACATGTTGGTAACTTTGCCCAGGGATAAATTGAATCAGTTAATTGAGGACTGTGTTAATATCGTTGGAGAACAACGGCCTTCGATTAGACAAGTAGCCAGTTTTATTGGGAAGTTGTTGCAGCCTTTCCAGCTGTGCAGTATGGTCCTCTGCATTATCAACAATTACAACCATCAAAGGAACAGGCACTGAGAATACAAAGGGGCCATTTTTGATAGGCCTATGCAGTTGTCAGCTGGGGCGATTGCTGACATACAATGGTGGATAGTACATGTTTCAAAAAATTTAAGGAAGGTTTTGGTGGAATCACCGTCACTGATATTACAGACTGATGTGAGTGCACTGGGTTGGGGTGCAACAGATATGTCTTCTAGTTGTGGAGGCAGATGGAATGTGGATGAGACATCGCTTCCTCAATTAAGAGGGATTAATTATTTAGAGTTGTTGGGCACCTGATATGGGCTCAAAGCTTATTGTTCTACAAGGAGGGATCGGCATGTGCAGGTCAGATTGACAACAGCACAGCAGTGGCATATGTAAACCACATGGGTGGAGTTAAGTCACAGTCTTGTGATAGACTGGCTAACCAGATTTGGAGCTGGTGTATTGACCAAAATATCTGGCTTTCAGCACTTTATTTGCCAGGAAGAGGTCACGTCAGTTTAATGACAACATTGAATGGATGTTAAATCAGGATGTATTTAACCAAATGATTGATCAGTATGCATTGCCAGATATTGACTTGTTTGCATCTCGATTAAATCATCAGTTACGTAGATATGTTTCATGGTAACCAGATCTTGGGGCAGTAGCAGTGGATGCATTTTCGCTGCATTGGGGGAGGAATGTTTGTGTATGTATTTCCTTCATTCTGTCTCATCAGCAGATGTTTGCAAAAGATCAAGGAGGACTCCGCTTCAGGGGTATTGGTAGTGCCAGATTGGCCTACACGAGCATGGTTTCCCGTTGTATTACAAATGGCTAGGGAGCCTTACATGCTTATGCCCAAGAATAAAAATCTACTGGTAAATCCAGTCACTGGGGATCAACATCCTTTATAGGATCGTATTGATCTGTTAATTTGCAGATTTTAAGGAGGCCATACCTGGGGAGAGGACTCTCTCATCGGACTGTGGATGTTCTCACGTCGGCCTGCAGGGATAGTACACAGCAGCAATATATCACCTATATAAGGAAGTGGGAGCAATTCTGCCTACAGCAGGATATTGTATATCACACTGCAGGGATCACGGATGTATTGGAGTTTGTCAACTCTTTATTTTGACCAAAAAATTAAGTTACAGTGCGATTAATTCAGCCAGAAGTGCTCTGTCTTCTTATTTACCTATGAATGCAGAATTGCATACAGTAGGGACACATCCGTTAGTTTCACGATTCATGAAGGGAGTTTTTCAATTTTAATCCTCCTAAACCCAGGTATGCCGGTATTTGGAATGTGAGTGAGGTTTTTATGGCTCTTCGCCAGTGGGCTCCGGTTACAAGCCTATCAGTAGCCAAATTATCTATGAAGGTGGTCATGCTTATGGCATTGGTTTCAGCTCAACGTGTATAAATGTTGCAAAAGCTACGGCTAGATAGAATGCATGTGTCGGCTGATGCCATTATATTTTATGTCTATGATTTGCTTAAACATAATAAAAGAGGCATGACAGGATGTAAGATTGTGTTTTCAGCATACCCCGCAGATGATCGTTTCTGTGTGGTCTCACATTTATCTCGTTACATTGAGATTACTAAACCTCTGAGAGGAACAGAGTTGGCTTTGTTTATTAGTCACAAAAAACCACACAGTAAGGTGTCGGTGCAAACGATTTCAAGGTCTTCGCGGCCGCAGGATGGTCCAGTGAGCTAACTTTTCAGAGGTTTTATCACAAGCCGATTTCAAGGCTCGGGGTGTTTGCTGATTCTGGTGTCATTACTGTTACATTTTTCCCCTGAGTTAGAGGGGTTTGTTATGATTTGTTTGTAAATAAACTGTTATTTCATTTAACAAATGTATTACTGATGCATGATTGATTGTTAACAACTTTTGAGTCAATCCAGGCAGTGTGAACGTCGGATTTGAGTCTGCGGCGTGAATTCACAGTGCTTTGAAGTCTTCACGTAGTCACTCACGTGACTCCGAAGTAAAATAGTAAGATTAAACGAGAACTTACCAGTTTGAAGTTTGATCTTTATTTTATGAGGAGTCGAGTTGAGGGACTACGTGCCCTCCGCTCCCACCCTCATAGATCTCATCTGGTAGTTCTAGTTTTATCATCTTGCCGTTATACTTCGGTCATTGTTAGCTGTGAATTCATTCCGCTGCTTTGAAGATTGACGCACCAACGGCTGTACGGGCTTCTATTCACGTAGTCCCTCAACTCGACTCCTCATAAAATAAAGATCAAACTTCAAACTGGTAAGTTCTCGTTTAATCTTACTATTTCTGTTCATTATATAAAGTTATTGTATTTTTGGGAGGTGGCTGCAGTCCTAAACCTAAGTCCATATCTCACCTCCCACTGCCTCACTTACTGCGACCCCACTGCCACCACAATGACAATGTATCAGAGAGGTGCGGCACCTGTCCATCCCGACGTGTCTCACGGTGCCTTATCCAAACCCATTCCCTGTTTGTGGTAAAGGTACATGTTAGCAATTCCTGATACAAGAATTTCAGTTCAACAGAACAGAGCACACAACATGCTGGAATAACTCAACGGGTCAGGCAGCATTGCTGGACTACAAGAACAGGGGACATTTTGGGTCAGGACTTTCTTCTGACATATTGAGTCTGTCGAAGCATCCTGACCCAAAACGTCACCTATCTATGTTCTGCAGGATAATGCCTGTCCCACTGAGTTACTCCAGTATTTTGATTTTTTCCTTGGTAAACCCGCATCTGCTGATCATTGTTTCTAGGATAAAGCACAGATTAGTTCACAGTTCAGGCGTAACTCTACAAATTGCAGTTAATATCTGCAATTCTGCAAGCAAAATCATGAATACACTATCTCCATGCATGACTCCTTGCCTAGAGTGGAAACGCAAGGAGTTATGCATAAAATAATAATATCCCAGGGACAAATAAGCAAACTGGCCCAGGTCCTGAGTGCTGCATCACGTGAATGTGTGTGTGCGGACGGGGTGTCGAAGGACCAGAAGCTGAAGCCAAGAAGTGGAAGCCAGGATACGAACGGACACGACGCCAAAAGGTATACGAACCCGAACGGACATGACGCCGAAAGGATACAAAACCGAATGGACACCACGCCACAAAGACAAGACGCAGAACGGACATGACGTTGGTGTTTGCTGTTATACGAGGTGATCGCTGTGATGTTCCACTCCATCATCCTCACATTCACGGTACCCAGACGGGACGTCGAAGGGCGAGAAGCTGAAGCCAAGAAGTGGAAGCCAAAGTAGATCAAGCCGGGAAACCGAAAGTACATCACGCCGAAAGGCCAAGAAACAGAAAGTACATCACGCCGAAAGGCCAAGAAACAGAAAGTACATCACGCCGAAAGGCCAAGAAACAGAAAGTACATCACGCCGAAAGGACACAAAGCCGAAAGTGCATCACGCCGAAAGGACACAAAGCTGAAAGTGCATCACGCCAAAAGGCCAAGAAACAGAAAGTACATCACGCCAAAAGGCCAAGAAACAGAAAGTACATCACGCCGAAAGGCCAAGAAACAGAAAGTACATCACGCCGAAAGGCCAAGAAACAGAAAGTACATCACGCCGAAAGGCCAAGAAAACAGAAAGTACATCACGCCGAAAGGACACAAAGCCGAAAGTGCATCACGCCGAAAGGACACAAAGCCGAAAGTGCATCACGCCGAAAGGCCAAGAAACAGAAAGTACATCACGCCAAAAGGCCAAGAAACAGAAAGTACATCACGCCGAAAGGCCAAGAAACAGAAAGTACATCACGCCGAAAGGCCAAGAAACAGAAAGTACATCACGCCGAAAGGCCAAGAAACAGAAAGTACATCACGCCGAAAGGACACAAAGCCGAAAGTGCATCACGCCGAAAGGACACAAAGCCGAAAGTGCATCACGCCGAAAGGCCAAGAAACAGAAAGTACATCACGCCGAAAGGCCAAGAAACAGAAAGTACATCACGCCGAAAGGCCAAGAAACAGAAAGTACATCACGCCGAAAGGCCAAGAAACAGAAAGTACATCACGCCGAAAGGATACAAACCCGAACGGACACCACGCCGCAAAGACAAGCCGCCGAACGGACATGAAGTTGAAAAGACACCGAACGGACATGATGTCTCCAGGGACGGGATTTGTCACAGACCTTGACAGCGATTGGTCCAGACCCCGCGTCCATCACATCACTGGCCGTTTGGCGGCTTTTCGACGTCATGTCCTTTCTGCGTTTTGCCTTTGCGGCGTGGTGTCTGTTCGGGTTCGTATCCTTTCGCCATGATGCACTCTCGCCGAAGGCTTTGCGTCCTTTCGGCGAGATGTACTTTCGGTATTTTGGCTTCCACTTCTTGGCTTCGGCTTCTCGTCCTTCGACGTCCCGTCTGGGTACCGTGAATGTGAGGATGACGGAGTGGAACATCACAGCGATCACCTCATATAAACACCAAAAAAAACCCCACATTGTTTCTAATTGTGCAAGGAGAGAATAATTCAGTCAGAAGTGTGAATTCAATATTAGGGTGGTTTCTGCAAGTCAGCACACTGAATGAGATGCCAAGACTTGTAGCGCATTAAGAGTTCAAGTGTCACTTGGGGAGTTAAGAGTTCAAGACTCAGTTGGGGAAACAGCAGTTGATACTGACTATACTGATGTATGCCTGTGGCCAGAGCAGTGTCTTCAGCAACAAGGCTTCAGTGGTGTTGCAAAAAGGGCAGTGAAATGTCATTTGGTGTCAAAGTGCATCGATCTTTAAATGAAACAAAAGGAAGCTGTACACATGGAGGTCATGAAGCAGCTGTAGGTCCCCGAGGCAGGTTGTATCCAGGAACTAATGAGAGCACATTCAATGAGATTGGAAATGCCAAGGTGAATGCAGGTGCTTTACAGTGCCTGGTTAATCAGCAATGCTCTTTTGCTGCAGGCATAGCAAGATGATTTGCAATGCATATACGCAGAATTGAAATAAAACAGAAAATGCAAGAAATATCCAATGAGGCAGCATTTGTGATTGGAGAACCACAGTTAACATATTTGCTGATGGTTCTATCAGATAATCAGGGTCTTCAAATATTAATTGGAGCAAGAGACTTTAGATGTTATGTGGTCTGCTTTGTTTTACCAGCCTTTTCTGTTTTCTGTCACACCCAGCATTTTGCTTCTGCCTCACATAATTGAATCTTTTTCTAACATTCACATCAACGTTACTGAAGTTGCCTCAGACATATGAAGTTAGGGACAATGGAAAGTTTAACATAAATCTTCAAGGTTTCTTGCAACTGGGCATGAGCAGGAACGACCTATGTGAACTCTATCAAGGAGGGATAACATTTGTACACAGCTGTAAACACCTTTTTGTCACAAAATACCCAAGATACCCAATCATTGGTGCTTTCCTTCGACTACTCCCACTTGTATATGTCTCTATTGGAAAACTTAGGTTTCGGTTTCATATTGTTAACAATGTTGGCATCAACATTATTCAATTGCAGATTTACCTCCGACCAGCATACGTGGAATGAGGGCAGGAGATATCATGCAAGCATTGATGGTTCAATCCAACTGCATGATCCCAGCTGCATTCCCTTTTTTTCCAGGAACATTAAGATTATACCACGTGAGCTAGACTTAATTCTCATAAAGGGTGAACTAAGATGTATCTGCTGGAGTTTTAGAGTCATACAGCACGGAGACAGGTCCTTTGGCCCAACATGTCCAAGCATACCAAGATGTACCATCTAAGCAAGTTCCATTTTCCCACATTTGGTTCATATCCCTCCAAATTGTTCCTATCCATATACCTATCCAAATATCTTTTAAATGTTGTTTTTGTACCTGTCTCAACTACTTTCTCAGGAGGCTTGTTCCCTCCATATACCCTCCATTCTCTGTGAAACAGGTGCTCCTCCACTTCCTATTATATCTTTCCCCTCTCACTTTAAACCTGTGCCTTCTCATTCTTGATTCCCCTACCCTGGGAGAAAGACATTGCATTCACCCTAGAATATCTATTCCCCTCACGATTTTATATGATCACCCCTCAGCCTCTTGCACTCCAAGGAATAAAGTCCTAGCCTGCCCAATCGCACCTTGCAGGCTTTACCTTGCACTAAACACTATTCCCTTATCATGTATCTATACACTGTAAATTGATTGATTGCCAGTAAGATGGGATCAGCTTCCTCTGGTGATAGCTTTCTACCTCGCGCTCCACTTGAGCATGTCTTGCAAAAACAAAGGGTGAGTGTTTACAACAGTCTTTTTTGACAATCCTGTCATGGATCAAATATCTGATGTTAGAGATGTGAGAGTGTGAGGGCTCTGTGAATGCATGAGGCATAGTTAATTGTGGCACCACCACTATTGGAATAGTGGAATATTGTGTGTAGTGGGGATGTAGACGTGAAGTGAGTTTACATGAAGAAAGTTCTGAGGCTTATCTAAGATGTATCTTAGAGCTTATATATAGTGATAGTTGTACTGAACTGTATACAAAAATGAATTTCACCGTACCTCGGTACATGTGACAAAGAAAGTAGTTTAATTTAGTATAGTTTAGTTTATTGTCATGTGGACAGTGAAAAGCTTTTGTTGCGTGCTAACTTTTTGTTGAGTACCAAGGTCCAACCTTCCATTTCCAGTGAGATCAGTGACCCATTCGGGGTATCGTACCTCTGTCCTAGGTGCTATATTTCCAGCATCCTCTACCTAGTCCTCACATGGGTTGCAGGGATAATAACTGGACTATGGGCACTGCTCTCTGTTCCGGAACTTAATATCCATTGACAATTTCTTGTATTAAGATGGTTATGAGCTGTCTTCTTATACTGAACTATCCTACCACAACTGGAGAGCAGTCCTGAACTCCCATCCACCTCATTTGAAGACTCTCAAACTATCTTTGATCGGTCTGTGCTGACTTTATCTTGCACTAAACGTTATTCCCTCATCATGTATCTGTACACTGTAAATGGCTCGATTGTAATCATGTATTGTCTTTCTGCTGACTAGTTAACATGCAACAAAAGCTTTTCACTGTACCTTGGTATACGTGACAATGAACTAAGCTGAACTGAACCTCTCTCTTTAGTTTGGGCCCTCGAGTCTTGGCAACATTCTCATAAATCTTTCCTATAACAGTATGACCAGACTCAACACAATACTTGTACAACTATACCATAGTGTCCTAATCTCTATACTAAATTTCCTGACTAATGAAGGCCAGAATACCAAAAGCCAAGTTCACCACCCTGCAATGCCATCTTTCGGGAACTACTAGACTAAGTGGGACCCGTTGGGTTCTAGCTTCACATGGGAGGGCTGGTCCCCCAACGCAATATTCCATCTCTCCACCAATTCCAATATTGCTGGCCAGAGGGGGCGGGGGGCTTTCTGTAGCGCTAGCATGGTGTTTGTGTGCCAAAGGAACTGGTTTCAGAGGGCTAGTATGGACATTGTGGGCCGAATGGTTTCTTGGGCTGGCAGCTCAGTCACTGAGACCACACATGCTCACACACTCACACACTCACATGGTCACACTCACACACTCACATGGTCACACACACTCACACTCACACTCACACTCACACTCACACTCACACACCCCAATACTAAAATGCCAAGTAACTTCAGAACGTGTTGAATATACAGTGTGTAAAACAAATCTTTAAAGCCTGATGTACAGGCTGCTGCTCCTGAACCAAAATCATGCTTTAAATAACATCCAACAAACACATTCACCATAGAGCAGTGTTATTTGCAGCTCAGAGAGTCATGACCCTCTGGCTTCCTGGGTCTGGCAGAGACTGAGTGAGGCACAACACTTCCAGGCGTCATAGTCCCTCCCCCTGCCGCCAGCGGGGGCAGTAGAGAGAATGGTGAATTTGTTAAAAACATTAATATCTCTCTAATTTTTCCTCGATGGGAAAAATCCTCTGGTCCAGGAAGGCGGAGGGGGGCTCTGAGCGAGGTGGCCAAACATGACGGCCGTAGGTGGCGGCGTTCTCTCGGAAATCGTACCACAGTGGACCAAAAGCGGTCAAGATCAGACTTTTGGTAATATAGATCGATAGATATACTTGTAATCCCAGAACACTCCAGGGCCCTACCATTCACTGTGAAGCTCCAACCCTGCTTTGAATGGAATACCTCACTCCAATCTGAATTAAACTTGATTTGCCATTCATCGGCCCACTGGTCCAGCCGAGCCGATCCCATTGTAATTCTTGATTATCATCTTCACAATACCACCTATTTTAGTGACATTTGCAAAATTAATGATCAGGCCTTAAACAGTCTCATCCAAATCCTTGATATAGATAGTTTGGCTTTCTTCCCAACCCATTGTTCAAGCGCTTTTGATTGCAACATGCGCCTTAATTTAGTTCAACAAAGAAACTGACAAGTTACTAAAGAACAGGAAAGGCCTCAGCACTAATCCCTAAGGCACATCACTGCCTAATCCCTAAGGCACATGTAAACACAGCGCTCTCTTTCCTGCTGAACACCATTAACGAACAGCAGCGGGCACACCCCAAAGGTGTTCACATAATTGCAGGGGACTTTAATAAGGCCAACTTGAAGACTGTACTGCCGAAATTTTGTCAACATGTCAAGTATCCTACTAGAGAGAAGAACACGCTGGATCATGTCTATTCCAATATCAAGCACGCGTATTGAGCCATTCCCCTCCCCCAACTCGGCCAATCAGATCATCTCTCCCTCATGCTCTCCCCAGCCTACAATACCCCCCTCAGACGAAGTACCAGGCCCACCATAAAGACTGTTACAACCTGGCCTGAAAATGCACTCTCCAAACTACAGGACTGCTTCACGCAGACCAACTGGGACATATTCGAACACCAGGATCTGGAAACATTCACAGAAATGGTACTGGACTATGTCAAGTTCTGCATCGGAAACGTGACTGTGGACAAAAACATTCGGGTTTTCCCAAACCAGAAACCCTGGATGTCCAGCGAGGTCCACACACTTCTCAGAGCCTGCGATGATGTCTTCAGGTCAGGTGACAGAGCTCTGTACAGGGCTGCTCGAGCCGATCTAGAAAGGGAATTAAAAAAAGCCAAGGTAGATCATAAGAGCATAGAGTCCCACCTATCCAGCAATAACATACGGGAGGTATGGCGGGGCATACAAGGGATCACAAACTACAGAGGCTGTGCTACAACGACAGACGACCTGAGTGCGCTGCTGGCAGAGAAGCTAAATTGTTTATTTTCCTGCTTTGAAACTTCACAACAGCAGCACTCATCTGCTACAGCCGTGCTCCCACCCTTACCTGGCTCCTGCACGACTCCATTCACTGTAAGGGAGCACGATGTCAGAGGGGTGCTCCTGGCAGTGAACCCCAAGAAGGCTGCCGGCCCAAATGGAGTACCTGGTAAGGTGCTCAAAGCGTGTGCCCACCAGCTCACCGTCATCTTCACCAGAATCTTCAATCTCTCCCTGGACCAGGAAGTTATCCCGTCCTGCCTAAAATCAGCCATAATCGTCCCAGTGCCGAAGAAGTCCCCCATCACCAGCCTAAACGATTGTCGTCCTGTGGCCCTCACTCCGGTAATCACGAAGTGCTTCGAGAGATTGGTCCTCCAGCACATCAAGGACTATCTCCCTCCAGACTTCGACCCCCACCAGTTCGCCTATCGCCCAAACCGGTCCACAGAAGATGCTATCACCGTAGCTCTCCACTCTGTGCTGAGCCACCTGGAGCTGGGGCAGAGCTACGTCCGGATGCTCTTTGTGGATTACAGCTCAGCTTTCAATACTATCATCCCGGACATTCTCATCGACAAACTGGTCACTCTCGGTCTCCCCACTCTCACATGTGCCTGGATAAAGGACTTCCTCACCAACCGGCCCCAGACGGTGAGACTCGGCCCCCACCTCTCCTCCACTCGCATGTTGAGTACCGGCTCCCCACAGGGCTGTGTGCTAAGCCCCCTCCTATACTGTCTCTACACCCACGACTGTAGTCCGGTCCACAACAACAACCGAATCGTCGAGTTTGCTGACGACACTACAGTAGTCGGACTCATCTCAAGGGGAGACGAGACAGCCTACAGAGAGGAAGTCCTGAAGTCTATTCTGGTCCAGTCTGAAAATGATCTACCACAGCCACCGTGTATAGGAAAGGACTGCAGATAGGCTGTGGGCCGAGCATCAAAAATGTGTCTAGAAATCCATTTTCGTGACTCACATCTCGGAACTACATGAAATTTTCCACAGATTTAGGTGAAATATAATTGAAACGATGTCATAACTCGTCAGTACCAAAAGTTGTACATTAATTAATTAAACTAATTAGAAATTGAGATTGGGAAAGCAAGCGCCATCTAGTGGCCAAGACCCATATTACACCATGGGGAGCCTATTTCCGTGTTGCAGTCCATTTAAACTATATTATTATACCAATCACAGTGAGGAGGAGCCTGGTGGACTCACTGTGGTGGATGTAAAACTGTGTTGAGTGTGTGTTTTCTTTATTTATTCTATGTATGACTGCAGGCTAAACCATTTCGTTGTACTGAAAAGTGCAATGACAATAAATTGAATCTGAATATATATGACTTGTAAACATGTCTGTAATCATATATAATTAAGTATAATTATATATAAAAATAATATAATGAATATAATTGTGTGTGTGCTTTTTGAATGAGACTGCTGCAGAGGTCTGGCTCCTGAACCAGCCTAATTCATGGGTGAGGGCAGTTCTTGTGGGTTCCTCCCTTTACTGAACCCCACTGACTGCCAGTGTGCAGAGTGGGGGTCATCGCCATAGTGGGACTGGGGCAGTGCCAGGCTGGGTGACAGACCTGTAAGAATAAAGTCTTATTTCTGATGTAAATGTCACATCCTGACCAAGAATCGAATGCTCTGATGTTTACTCGATGAGTATTCATTTTAAGCTACAATGATTGGCCAACTGGCGTCCGACTCAATGTCAAACATGCTTTGATCGGACTAAAAATACCAGAAAATTTTCCGTTTTTTCTCCAATTTAATGTAAATGTGCAAGTTTTGTTCTTGACGAGTTTCAGGGATGATTTATATAATATTTCTATACAATATGTGAAAATTTCATGTAGTTCCGTGAGTTGGGTCGTGAAACCGCACAAAAAAGCTCCTCGGCCCACAGCCTAAGATGCTGGTTTAAACCAAAAATAGGCACAAAATGCTGGAGTAACTCAGCGGGGCAGGCAGCATCTCTGGGAGAAGGAATGTGTTTAGCCTCACTGACAATGGAGGAGGTCTAGGACGAGAAAGTCTGAAGAAGGGTCTCGACCCAAAACATCACCCATTCCTTCTCTCCAAAGATGCTGCCTGTCCCGCAGAGTTACTCCAGCATTCTCTGTCTATCTACCACAATCACCCTCTGGTTCATATCTGGAAGCCAATTCTGTATCCAGTTAGCTCCAGTTCTTCCTGAATCTTTTAACATATACTTTTCTGATTTTGCTTTGTACACCTTTTACTTCTTCCTTGTCTCAGCTCATTCCTAAGATCATTACTAGCCCAGTTTCATGACATAGTCGAAGAAGCGGATTTCATTTTCTTGAATTACTTTTTAAAAATTTGCTTGCCTTTTAGATATCGGTAAACAAGAATGGAGATTCAGTGTCGTTATACTGGGAAGATGTGTCCTGTATTTTAGCTCAATTATCAATCTTGTTATCGCAAACAGATATTTTACCAATGCATCTTATAAGTGAATTGCTATAATTTGGACTGCACTTTGGAAACCGATAAACTATATTATTTGTAGAATCTATTGCTGGCATTATTGCACTAAGTTATAGATTTTTAAAGGTTAATGCAATTTGGTTCAGTTACCTGGTGGGGCATCAAAAGAGATGCTAACATGACAGCTGAACTTTCCCTTCAGAACTTGAACACGTAACTATCAGGAAATTCCTTTGCAATAATGAGGGAGCATTTTATTTCAGACATATCATGATGAATTGGAAATTTGTATTTAAAGGTTGGATACCTGAGACTATAGCCCTGGATGTTCTGCGATCAATATTTGTTTGAGTGTGTCTAGTCAGAAGCAACTTGAAATGTTGAATGTGACATGTTTTTTGTTCTCACTTTTTTGTTGCGCTACTCTTTGAATTTTCTTTCAGTTGTTGAATGTTAAAACAATAAAACTTAACATTCTACCTACCATTCCCAACCTACCGATTTCCTTGAGAGTTGCCTGACCTGCTGAGCTCTTCCAGTATTTGCTATTTTCATTTCAGATTATTGCATTTTGCTTTCCATAATTGAATCTTTTAAACATTTGCATTTATGCTTGAGATGCTGCTTTGGGCATTTAAAGCAGGGTACAAAGAAAACAATAAGGTCACTCTTTATAGTTTATGTGTAAAAGTACATGAGCAGGAAAAACTCAATGCATATTCTGTAAGGAGGAGGCGGGGTGGTTACATCTCTGAGGCTATAGAGGATTTTTGAGTTTACCTTCCTCACTTAAGAAGTCTTCCATAATAGATTTAGAAACGATCTGAAGAACAGCACAATGCTGAAAGTCCATTCTTAACTTTAGGATGGTGCTCTTCAGTATATATTCCACGAAAAGTGAGGCAATGGGGGCTGTGAGCCCTGGACTGAACTCAAAATATTTGTGGGGTCAAACTTCTGATATCCTACACTTACACCGGACAGCTTTCAGGCTTGTGTTAAGGAGCTTGTCTTTCTGGAGTGACATAGAATCAGGCTAAAGAACCAGGTGCTGTCCTCTCTGCAAATAATGGACTGTTGTAATCAAAGGTTTTGTCCATAGTTGCCAAGGTGATAATAATGATAAGTATATATGATGAGAGCACACCGGTGTGATCTCATTGTTTGGATTTGCCAGCACTTTCCTTGGACAGCTGCATTTTGCTCAGAGTCATATCTGCATCAAATTGTGGGTTCCTAGTTGGTAGCCAGTGGAATTTTCTCTTCACCCCAACCTGGACTTCCCAGAAACCAAAGCTACTGAGGAGTTGATTCAAGATATTATGCTTTTGAACTGGCTGTAACATTGGGTTTGTGCAATACTGTAAAAAGACAATTATTACATCAGCTGCATGTTACTCGTCTTTCTTAATTTTCGGTTCCATTTCTTTTTCAAGTCTGGTCTCACACCTACTTTCACTTCTGTAATGGAGTTTGAATGTAGGCTTTGATCAGGCTTCATCAGAGTACTCGGGAAACTATTTGCATCTATATAGCTCTTTTAATGTAGAGAAATGTCCCAAGGGCTTCACAAGGTCATATTCATTAAAATTACTGATAAACCAATTAAGGAGATATGAGTAAAAGCTTTGGCAAAGGCATTTTAAGAAGCTATATTCTTCAGTGTTATACTCTTTTTGAAAGCTGCCTTAAACTGTTAGCTCTTTTTTTACTTTGGAGGTAAACCTAAATACAAACTGACTTTGACATATTATAAACTGACAGGCAAGTGATCAATAGCTTCACACATTACCTCCAGAGGGCTCAGTGCTTTCAGTTCTCTATTAATAATTGAACTGGTGAACTACTGTAATTTGAAAGCCCTCATACTATTGTTAATATCATTCAGTCCCAATGAATAGCTTTTACTCCAGAATGGTATCAGAGATTGCTTAAATTAACAAGTTGCAGATTTTAATAAAAATCTCTGAAAAGAACATAGAACATAGATGAGTACAGCACAGTACCAGGCCTTTGACCCACAATGTCAATGCTGAACAGGACACCAAGTTGAACTAACTCCTCTGCCTTCACATCATCCATATCTCTCCATTCCCTGCATATCCTTGTGCCCCATCCAAGAGCCGCTTAAATGCCACTATCATATCTGCCTCCATCGTTGGCCCTGGCAGCACGTTCCAGGCACCCACCACTCTCTGAGTAAAATCTTATCCCGCACATCTCCTTTGAACGTTGCTCCCCTCACCATGAAGCTATACCATCTTGCCTTTGTCCTTTCTACCCTGGGAATAAGGTTGTGACTGTTTACCCTACCCATGCCTCTCATGATTTTCTATCAGGTCTGCTCTCAGCCTCTGAAGCTCCAGAGAAAACAATTTGAGTCTGTTCAACCTCCCACCATAGCCGACACTCTCTACTCCAGGCAGCATTCCTCTTCCTCACCCTCACCAAAACTCCACATCCTTCCTATAATGGGACAATCACAACTACACACAATACTTCAAACGTGGCCCAACCAAAGTCATAGAAAACCACAACATGACTTCCTGACTCTTGTACCAATAAAGGCAAGCATATCATACGCCTTCTTTACCACTCTATTTACTTGTCCACTTTCAGGGATCGCTCTGTACATCAATGCTGTAAAGTGTCATTCCATTAACTGTTCCTTCCCTCACATTCAATCTTTCGAAAAATAACAGCTCACACTAAGAGGGTATTATTGAGAAGAAAAACTTCCCATCATTGACACAGCGAAATGAAAACCATTTGAAGTGAATACTTTGATTTATTTCGGTTTGATCAGAATTATGAGACCTTGAGCTTCTTTGGTTTCCCTGAGGTGATGCAGTATAAAATGTGCAGTAATAATTAGAGCACTTTACTGAAAATAGGATAATAGCTCTGAAATGGTATTTGCGCGGCAACAAACCCAAATCAACAAAGAAAGTAAGATGAAATGTTTAAGAAAGAATTGCAGATGCTGAAAAATCAAAGGTAGACAAAAAGCTGGAGAAACTCAGTGGGTGAGGTAGCATCAATGGAGAGAAGGAATAGGCGATGTTTCGAGTCGAGACCTTTCTTTGGGCTGATGTTGGGGGGGGGGCGGGGAAAAGGAAGGAAGAGGTGGAGACAGTAGGCTTGCGGGAGAGCTCGGAAGGTGAGGGAATGGAGGGAGAAAGCAAGGACTACCTGAAATTGGAGAAGTCAATGTTCATACCACTGGGGTGTAAACTACCCAAGTTCTGAAGAAGGGTGTCAACCTGAAACATCGCCCAATCAATGTTTCTCCAGAGAGGTTGCTTGACCCTGAGCTACTCCAGTACTTTGTGTTCTTTTTTTAAAGAAGTATTTGTTCTTCTATTGAAGCATGTGTTTGAAATGTAAAAGGAAGGAGACCAGACCACTGACACTCCTTTCCACATTATCCACCAAAGGATTATTAATTATATACGATAATCTACAGATTTTTATTTACATCAAGGAAGAAAACAGTGAAGTTTGGAAATATCTACATTTATTTATCGTATCACACATAAGCACTAACTTGTGAATTAACCTTCAATTAAACCTTTGTTTGTCTAAATTGGGTTTTAACAAATCGAAGGATTTTATTTTCCAGAATTCAATAGGCCCATCAACACCCAGGTCCTCCCCGCTCAAAGGCAAATGAGTTGTCAGAAGCAAGGATCCAGAGCTCTGAAAATACTTTATTTCGATTCTTGAAACTCCTTTTGTTTCCTATAGACCTGAAGTACTGCATAAATATTACTCAGTAACACCTTTTATAATCTAAGGTGGTTTCAACTTCATGAAACTGTCAGTTTGAAAAATGTTGCGTGTTATAGTTTTGTTTACAGATAGAGGTGTCGTGCGGTGAGGTGCCTCAAGCAAAGTTGGCAAAACGCGTAGCCCGTCAAGCATAACTGCAGTCGAACTCTCCCCTCCACAATTCTACTACTCACGTCCAAACCAGGAGCAATTTACAGTGGCCTACTGCCTTAAAACCCACCCTTTCTTTGGATGTGGGAGGAAACCGGAGCAACCTGGAGGAAAGCCACGTGGTCATTGAAAGCATGTAGGGAGCTGCCTACATGCCATCATGTAGGCAGCACCAAAAATCAGGATTAAACCAAGGTTGGAACTGTGAAGTATTTTCTGCCTGCTGCACCACTGCGCCGCCCATTAATTGGAGCTAATGATCAGAACAATTACTGAGGAGCAAGAAACAGGCTGAAGAGGGCTGGATGACCTGCCATCCCCCCTAGCCACTATGCCACATTTCTTATGTCGGATGATTTACCGATGTGCGGCAGCAGCAGTTTGTACCATGTGCAGGATGCACTGCAGCATTCAACCGAGATTCCTGAGACAGCATCACACACCCATCACCATCCACCGCTAGAAGGACAAAGGCAGGGAGAGCAAGGTAGCCCCAGAAACACCTGGGACCTGCCCCCCGAGGCACACACCGCGTTCCTTCACCATACTGGGTCAAAAAAATCCTGGAACCCTCTCTAACAGCATTGTGGAATATAAAACCACCATTTCAAGGGGCTGGAAGGTTCAAGAGGGAGACTCACCACCACCATCTCAAGGAAAAATTAGGGATGGCCAATAAAATGCGGCAACCCACATCCTTTGAATGCACAAAAACCAATGTGGTTTTATTATATAAAGGACTAAAAATGAATTTGAGTCGTAATCTTGAGGCAAATTGACTTGAAATGAAGAGAACAAGAAGCTGATTGGATGACATGAAGGCATGTGACCTGTGTTAGAAAAATAATTAGGAGAGTATATGGCCACACAAATTGAAGGTACTCATATTTCACGGCAGCTTACAACCAACTTTTTTTTAGGGAACGGGGGCTCCCCTCTCCCATCTTAGATGAGCCTCTCCTTGTGTCCTCCTCGTACCCCCACAGCTCGGCCCTTGCCCCCCCTCCCCTCGTCGCAACAGAGACAGAGTTTCCCCATCCTTACTTACCTTCCACCCATCAGCTGTCGCATACACCACAATGATCCTTCGCGAAATTTCCTCCACCTCCAACGGATTCCCACCACTAACCACATATTTCCATCACCATCTCTTTTTGCCTTCCGCAGAGAACGTTCCCTCCGCAACTCCCTGGTTTGGTTAACTCATCCGTTCCCACCCACACCCAAGCTCTCCCCAGATACCGTCCCTTGCAACTGCAAAAGATGCAACAACACCTGTCCTTATACCTCCTCCCTTGACTCTGTCCCAGGGACACCGACAGTCCCTATCAGTTAAGGCCAGAGGATCACTTGCACCTCCCTCCAACCTCATCTACTGTATCTGTTGTTAAAGATGTGGACTTATATAACATCGGCGAGACCAAACGCAGACTGGGCCGATCTTTTCGCGGAAACAACCTTCACTCAGCATCGTGAACCAACCTGAATCTCCTTGGTTGCTGGACACTTTCCTTCTCCTTCCAGTCCCACACACACCTTCCTGTCCTAGGTCGCTCCTCCATTGTCAGAGTGAGGCTAAACGCAACTTGGAGGAACAGCATCTCATATTTTCGCTTGTGCAGCTTAACAGCCTAGTGCTATGAAAATCAATTTCTCCAATTTCAAGTAACCTCCTACCCTCCCCCACCAAAGTCCGCACCCAGCTTCTCATTTTCACCAACAAACAACTAACAATGGCCTGTTTTTCAATTTATCATTGTTACTTTTTTTGCATAACTTTCAATCATCACTCCCACATCATCGTTTAATAATCTCTCTCGTTTCCCCATCCTAACCGGTCTGAAGAAGGGTCTCGACACGCAACCTGTCAACCCATTCCATCTCTCCAGAGATGCAGCACGTCCACTGAGTTACTACTCCGCATTTTGTGACTAACCAACGGTATGAATATTGATTTCTCTAAATTCCAAGTAACCCCCTCGCATATTCCCATCTGCCCGTCCGTCCCCCACGCTAGTCATTCTTGCTAGTTTTCATTGTTTTCTTATCACCTTTGTTTTCAACCTCATCCTAAGTCAACAATGGACCAATGGTGGCCCCTTTCATATCTCCTCGTTTCCCTCCCCTTGACTCTCATCTGAAAAGAAAGGACTCGAACCAAAACGTCACCTATTCCTTTTTCCTCCAGAGATGCTGCCTGACCCGCAGAGTTTTACACCAGCAATCAGTGTATTTTCTAGTGCTTAAAATATCTGACCTTAGGCTGATTTGCTGGTTGATCAGGGCTCAGCTACTGGGTAAAAGCTTGTTCCATGCACCCACCACCCCTTTTGTGTGAAAAGGTTTCCCCTCAGATTCCTATAAAACTTTCCTCCTCCACCATAAACCTATGTCCTCAAGTTCTTAATTCACCTACTCTCCGGGCAAGAGATTCTGTACAATCTACCCAATCTATTCCTCTATTATTTTTTATAAATCTCCATAAGATCACCCCTCTCGCTCGTCCTGTACTCCAGGAAATGTCTCAGCTGCCTCAACCTCTCCCTATACTTCAACCCATCGTGTCCTACATCATCCTTGTCAATCTTACTCTGCACCCTCTCCAACTAAATAACATCTTCCAATACCAGGTGGCCAGAGCTGAAACAACAATACCTAAATGCGACCTTACCCTTACCAGCACTTATATAAATTGCAAACAAATATCCCTACTCTATACTCAATACTCTGATGATAAAAAAGCCTTTTTTACCACCCCATCTACCTGACTGCCACCTTCCAAGGAACTATGTACCTGCACCCTGAGATTCCTCTGCTCTACAACATTGCCCAGAGCCCTACATTCACTGTACCATGTTAGACTTTTCAAAATGCAAATCTCATACATTATCTGTATAAAATTCCATCAACCATTGTCAAAGGGGAAACCGTTCTTCACACACTCCACACGGAGAGGCGACTTTTTTCCATGTTGCATCTCCCCCTCCCTTTCGCGTCCTAATGCTTGATTGGAAGCCGGCCATTCCCGGAGTCGGGCGCAGCGTGACATTTCCATTGCAGAGGCGGCAAATGAGCAGTAACTAATGCAGATTATTACATTAAAAAAACACCCACCATGTTGGTCCGTAATCATATTCGATTTTTTTTCAGACTGGCCATCATACTTCCATCACAGAAAACTAAAAGATATCTTGCTAATCTGAAGAAGGTCACGACCCTGAAAAACGTCGCCCATTCCTACTCTCCAGAGATTGCCTGCCTCACCCGCTGAGTTTACTCCAGCATTTTGCGTGTCTATCTGCTAACTCACAGCAGAATCCATCTTTTCTTCAGTTAAATATGTGCAAGTAACATGCACATTATCAGCAACGTAAGTGGAAGTGGCAGCAGTGATCGGAAAGTGTAGCCAGCATTAGTAACTGAGCAACTCTTAGTTGAAGTAGGAAGGAAGGAAGCACAATTCTGTAAAAACTTGCACAAACGGCCCGTGAGGAATAGCACCGGCATAAGTAGAATATCTTTAATTCAGAAGTCATGCCCACACCCCCTCGCTGAAAGTTCTGACACCAATAACAAAGGCGGTTTCACAGCCAAATGTCAAGAATAATTGGTATGTTCACACCACAGAGACATGGTACTGGGCACTGCACGCTGTAACTAGCACAGCAGCAGCTACTCCGCCACCTGGATCCCTGGATAACCTGCTCCAATAATCAACACAATGTCCTGCCTTCTCATCACTTTCCCCATCACTGTTTTCTAACTATAAGAAATTTACGCTGCCTAAGAGAAATTTGAAAATGTTGAAATTTTGAAATCCCTCTGAAATTTTGAAGGGGTGAACGAAGAAAAGAAAAGCTGACAAAATTCCCCTAATGTAACAGACCGTTCAGTTTAAGTGTTATTGTCACGTGTACAGTGAAACCTTTTTTGTTGTCAGCAAAAGACAATTCTTTCTTGTCTTTTCTTTTTTATATGGCACATTTAAAAACAACTCATGTAGAACCAAAATCTGTACATAGAAAGAATTTGGGTTGCCATACAGCCATCAGAAAAAAAATAAAAGCACAACACACTAGAGAATTTAACAGAGACGACCCCCCACGCAGAATCATAACTGTGAGGGAAGGCAATAAAAGTTTCATCCTCTCCTCTATTTTCAACTCCGGGTCGGGCATATGAGAGCCTCCGCAGTCCGCCGCAGCGGAGGCCCGATGTTTCAGGCCCTCTCGCCGGATAGGAGCTCTGGCTTCCGGAAGAACACTCTCAGTGGCTTGGAGTTCAGACATCGGTCACGTTTCTACCGAGACAGCGCTACTGAAGTCCACAGGCCGAGCTGGCGTGAGCTCCAACACTGCGACCTCGACGAAAGATTCCAGGCCCCCTCCGTGATGTTAATGTCAGCAGCTCCCGCAGCTGGAAGCTTTTGCTTCTCTCTTCCTTATGCTTCTATGCTCTGCTCCCTTTCTGCAACCAACCTCCGCGATGTTTGCAGTTGGCGTTCTCAGCACCCGAGCTTTACCCCACAGCAATCCTCGGTAGGCATTGTGCCGTTCCGCTATGGTATTTCCATTCCCAACAGCGCTAGCGCCAAGCTGAAGCTCTGGCCAGTCTCCGGCAGGAAACGCCACTGCCAGTCCAGTTGTTAGGCCGGAGAAGGCGCCGAAAAGATGCGCTCGGAGTAAAGACGCATCTCTCCGCCCCCCACAAAAAAAAAGAACTAATAAGACCTCCAAAACAAAACTTTTTAACACACAAAAAATAAAAAAAGGTGAAAGGCCGAACAGTTGCAGGTGGGGCAGCATACTCACGGCGCACCTCCATTACAATCAATCCTTTTTACAGTGGATAGTACAAGATAAGGGCAGACATTTAAGGGCCCTGTCCCCACTTTACGTGGACCTGGCACGCAAATTACGCAACCTCGAGGTCGCATGAGCGCATGGGCATCGTATGGCCCCGCGCGTGGCCTCCCACTGAAAGCGTGGAGGGTTTTTGTAATTGTGCAACATCGCGCAGGGCTTCACGAAATTATTGTATCGCAAACTAAATCTCGCGCGCCTCAACAACCTGTCGTGTAACTGACGCCAAAGTGGGACAGGCCCAAGACCCCCTGGCGTGACGCAACGTCTCAACCTCCACCAGCAGCAGAAGCAGGCAAATTATTGCCGAACTCGGCCTGGGGATCACGCCGTTGCGGTCCGGATCCCGCCCCCCACTTTCTACTCCCTAGCGGGGCCAAGGAAGAATTGAGAAAAACACAAAATGCCTTGAGTAACGAAGCGAGCCGGCACATCTCTGGAGAGAAGGGAATGGGTGACGGATTTGGGTCAAGACCCTTCTTTTCAGACTGAAGAAGAACTCGACACGAAACATCCCCATTGCATTCTCTCCAGAATACTGCCTGGGGTGGGGGGGGGTCACCGCCTAGATTACTCAGGTTTGTGTCCATCTTCAAATGATGTCACGTGCTCCAGACGGCTGGCCTAACGCATGAATCCGCGCGCGACCTTCGCGGGACCGACGCAGGCTCACAACCGACCACGAGGTCCGCGTAATTTGCGTGCCAAGACAACGTAAGTGGGACAGCCCTTTTAGTGGCAAGGTAAAGCTCGCAAAGTAACAGTCAAGGATAGCCCCGAGGACATCAGAGTAAATGCAAGTGAATCCCACTCTCCACTGACAAAGCTTTGCCCTCAACAGCGGAAGGTAATTGCGGCACTGAAATTTCAGAATCAGAATCAGAATCAGAATGCCGTTTAGTGTCATTAAAACAAGGCTTCAAAACAAAATTAACGTTCCTGCAGTTATAACAACAACAAAAAAAACACTGCTTTTTAACAACAAAAAAACCCAAAATGCACAATTAACCACAATTCACACAAACCTCCATCACAGTGAATCATCCAAACATCTCCTCACACTGTGATGAATGCAAAATTCTTATCTCTTCCCTTTCTCTGTACTTTATTCTTCTCCGCAGTCAAGCAGTCAAACGCTGCATCAAGGTGATTGAGGCTCATTGATGTTAGACCCCCGGCGAGCGATAGTAAGTCCCGCGGCCTTTTAGAGCCGCTCCGGGCAATATGAAGGCCCTGTTCCAGGTCCCCGATATGCCGTTTGCCGTTGCAGGAGCTCCAAAAAGAGGTCTCCCACCTGGGCCCCGCGAGCTCCCCGAATGTTATTACCGTCTCACCAGGCCTGCAGCCAAAGCCTCCGACGCTCCGTAACGGGGTCTCAGCCACGCACCACCACAGCGCTCTGCACTCTGAAGTCGGCCAGCTCTGCGACTGGAGCCCCCAGGTCGAAAACGGTTGGAAAGGCCGACGGTCCACGATGTAGGGACCAACGACAACGAGACTCAACAAGAAAACGACGGTGTCCCCCGTACAGGGGTAAGAGGTTAGAAAAGTTTCCCCGTTTTTCCCCAACAACCCCCCGACCCCCCCCCCACATATAATACACACACAGCTAAAAATAATATAAAGCTAAAACCAAACATACACCTAACATGACAAAAAGAAAAAAAAAAGAGATGCCGCAAAGGCACCACTCTTGTCCGTTTAAGACTATATTATGTTGTTGGCAGGAATGATGCCAGATATTCCAAAAGTGTTGCTTGTAACCACGAGAGAAGATTTTTTTCTGAAGAAATAGTTCCACCGTCTTCCCTCCACTACCTGTAGCCAAGTTTGGATGTCAACACTAAGTCATCGTTAATGGTACATTTGCAAGTTTATAGCCCTGAGCTCCGTAAGGCAGTCGTCCAATAATATGTGACAGAATGTTTTGCTGTGGTTTGCAACTAGCCTGACATGATGTCCATGCTGACACAGAACTCTGATTGGAACGTTTTCTGCCAAGCGATGTCTACTGTGCTCTCGCCGGATCATGTTCACCAGTGTTTACTGTCGGTGTGGGAGGTTGTAAGTGAGTGTGCAGAGCCATCGTCTGTGTGTCCAGAACTTGTTTGTTGAAGTCAACTTCATCCTTTAAGCCAGACTGCCACTGTGTGGTGCTGAAGCAGGCCACACTCAGTGTGGCGCTGAATATAGACACAAAAAGCTGCAGTAACACAGTGGGACTGGAGATGAAGGGAAAGTGACGTTCGGCCGAGACCCTTCCTCAGCGTTGAGCTGCTGGATGTTTACGCATTGCATTCAACAAAACTGCAATACTGACACCAATAACAAGTGACATTTACAGTCATGTTGCCAAGACTAATTATTAAGTTCATACCATAGACCACAATTCAAGTTCAAGTTCAAGTGAGTTTATTGTCGTGTGTCCCTGACAGCCCAATGACATTCTGCTTTGCTCAGCACAACAGAAATCATAGTAGGCCATGTCAACAAAAACTGAACATTGTGTTCATAACCATAATATAGAATCTATACACATGAATAAATAAACTGATAAGTGCAAATAATAGATAATGGTAATAAATGTACAGAAGTTTTGTACCGAGCCAGTTAACTAGCCAGAGGTTGATGGGGAAAGAAGCTATTCCTGCATCTTGGTTGTTGCAGTCCTTCAGGCTCCAGTACCTTCGTACCAGAAGGTAGTAAGGAGATGAGTGAGGCCAGGATAGTGTGGGTCCTAGATGATACTGCCAGACACTTTTTGAGGCAGCGACTGCGGTAAATCCCCTCATGGAAAGGAAGGTCGAGTCGATGGATGGACTGGTCAGTGCTTACTACTTTTGTAGTCTTTTCCTCTCCAGGGTGTTCAATTGCCGAACCAAGCCACGATCAACCGGTCAGCAAGCTCTCTACTGGTTGCACACAGTCGAAGTTAGAGAGAGTCCTTGACAAACCGACTCTCCGTATCTTCTCAGGAAGTAGAGGCGCTGATGAGCTTCCTTGATAAGCATCAGTGTCTTGCACCAGAAAGAATCCTTCAGAGATTGCAAGCCCAGGAATTTGAAGTCTCTTGAAAAAAGAAAAAAAAAAAGGAAAGCAAGAGAAAAAAAAAAAAGAAAAGAGAAAAAAAATTGAAAAAGGAATAAAAAAAAGAAAAAAAGAAAAAAAGAAAAAAAAAAAAAAAAAAAGAATAGCA
>CM069142.1:15767272-16085852 GCA_035221665.1 Okamejei kenojei | reverse complement strand
GTAAGGGTAGTTTGTTGTGGAGTTAAAGAGGGTGGGTGGAGGTTGTTGTGGTGTGTGGGGTTTAGTAATGGGTAGGGATGAAGTGGGGGATAGAGGAGGGTGGTGGTAGGTTTTAGTTTGGTATTGATAGATGGGAAGGGTTGGGGGGATTGTGGGGGAAGAGGGGGTGGGGATGGTGTACGTTTTATGAATTAGGATTTTGGGTTGAATAGTTAAAATAGTGGTAGGGGGTTTAATGATGTTTGGGGGTGGTTTATGTTAGGGAAATTGGGGAAGCACGCAGTAGACATAACCTTACACCCGAAAACGAAGAGAGGAATTTTAGTTATCTTATTATGTGATTCATCAATGTATCTCCATTGTTTCCAGTATATAGCCTCCATTCTAACTGAAAGATACATTGTAAACATAAAAAAATATGAAAAGTGAGTAAAAAGCTAGTAAGGTGTAAAAGAATAGAAAAACTACAAATAAAATATTTGTAGTTGGTGAAAGCCAAGCTATATTGCTATTAATCTAAAGCTTATCCGCATTTGATGTTATTATTTAGCCCACTCCTAATTTTAAGGAATTATTATTTCCATGATAATATTTTAACGGGAAATATAGTATTACAGAAATGAAAAGAGTGATTATTAATCCATCATGAAAAGTATATATATCTAAGATTAGTTTAAAAAAATCTTAATTATATAAACCACAGTAAAGAATTTTTTTTAAATACAAAAAATAGAAGTAATTATTAGAAAAAAGAGGGAGAAATAACATTAAGGGGGAGGATATCTCCCAAATGTAAACAAGACATAAGATATTAATTATTAGTAGTATTAATTAGCAATAGTTGCACAGTCCTTAGTTAATAACATCATAGTAATAATAAAAACCCTCGTTAAAATTTTAGTAATGTGTGTATTTGTTTGTTTAGTTGTATTTATAGTAATTGTCAATGTTCGGTGAGCTTCTTCCAATCCGGGAAACATTTTCGTTCGCATACGACATTGTCCATTCCTTCTGATTTCTTCCTAATTCCATATTGTCCGTAGAAAGAGTTTCATAAAATGTTAAAGACCGTACTAGGTCTTTAAAAAGTAGTAAAAGGCAGTATATTTGCTATGTAGATGGTTTTCAAGTATCAAACTCTTTGCAAATTTCCATTGCTTCTGTTGGAGTCTGAAAAAGTGTTTCCACGCTGTTATAAGTAACTCCTTAGGATGGCTGGGTAATTCAGACCGTAAATCTCAAGTGTTTCTACACCCTCATAAGGTTTTTGGCTTCGATAAACGCTTTTCGTTTTCCTGGCAACCTCTGGGGATCGTCCTCGATAGATACTGATTCTTTTTGTCCCTGAAACGTCAGATCTTTTGTCTCGAGGCTCTCGCATAATATCCTCGAGGGTGAAATCATATTGTAAACTTGACGATGATTTTGTCTTGGGGGGGCGTTTGTACAGGTCTTCTTCTGCCAGACTCGATGTGCCACGATCTAAAACAGGCATATCAACAGGCAAAGTACACAAAAAAATGAACTATTTGAATTCCTAAATATTATAATTTTCAAGCAGTTTAAGCCGACTAATAAATTTAACTAATATGAGCAATTGGAATGAGCCTTTAAGTCTCATTTCTAATTATAAGAACAACAAAGAACACCAAAGTTGGAGACGCACTACGCAAGAAAAATCCATTTTGTAAAAGTATCCACATGGTGTGCCAGAATGAAAACCATGGAGAAACTGAACACAAAATATCAAGGAGCTGTTACAATGAGTTCCTCACAAACATCTTCATTATGTTTAAAAAAAAATAAGAAATGCTATATTTTCATAGGCACAGAAAAATTAAAAAGTTTCCCCCAAGAAATCACCAGTCCAGCACATTAAAGGGATATGAATATGCAGCTCAGTGTATCCCCACCTGCGTACCGACCATTGCGCTTGATTGCCCTTCTCCAACAAGTGAATTCTGAAGACCCAAAAATAGTGGTGATTTTTCTTAACATTGCAACCCCTTAAAGACCAAAGAATAAAAAACTCCCCCCTCTCTTGTCACAGCATTTGTTGATTGCTGAAAAACAAAAAAATGTTCAATACACTCAATCCTCAAAAAGGAGCAGGGATTTAAGACAATAGACAATTGTGCAGGAGTAAGCCTTACGCCCTTCAAGCCGAACAACGTGTTACCTATTGCAAAAATCTGGATCACACTGTAATATCCCTTTTGAAGAAGAATCTGTGCATACAATTTGTTTCCATCTAAGACCAGAGAAAATAATCCAATCCTTTACAGTCCCAACAAAACTTGGAGAAAGAATCAATCTCTGTCAGCACAGTGATGGAACAAGTTGTTTCAAACAAGCTGCCAACAGATCTAAATACCTGGTTTTGATTTCGAACTCAGCAAGTGCCGTGTGGAGTGTGGACTTATTTTTTTGGATCACATGAATTTCCCCCAGGATGCTTTGATTCCTTCCACATCTCAAAAAGGTGCTGGTTGCTAGGTTAATAAGTTACTGTAAAATTACTCTAGGAGGTGTAGATAGGAGAATTGGGATGAAGTTCGATAGCATGAGAGAGAGAATAGATACCTACAAAATAAGTTTGAGGAACAGTAAAAAGCTTTTGTCACGGATAATGGATTTTGGGCTCTGCAAAGAATAAATAGGCCAAAATGGATTTATGACATGACAATGAGAGAAAAATATATATTTCCTACTAGTAGTTAGATCACATTGGAGAATGTTGTTTTGTCAGGGACATGAACAGTTTACTATGACTTAATATAGTCATAGTCAAGTAATTTATTATCATATGCACGAGTACAGTGACGGTACAGGAACAATTGAAAATGTTGCTTGCAGCAGCATCACATGCATCACGGACTTCAGACACACACAAACTCACATCCATTGGTGTATTTCTTGAGAAAATCTCAAATGAAATAAAAAAATAATAAGTACACTTAAAAATGTCACGGATAATCAAATACTTTGTTTAATTTGTTGTAAACTCATATTAGCAGTGTACTGAGTTTTGAGCTGACAGAAGTATTAACATAATTTTATTTTATGATACTTTGTGACATATACCATAAAACAACTGGTATCTTACAGGAAGATAATCAGAAAGGGAATTAGAGTGTCAAGGAAATATAGTAAAAATACCAAGAATAAAATGTCAGGAAACGAGAATATCCAAAGATTTGAGAACATACTAAACATATCTCTTGTGTTAAAAATCAGTGTGTGTCTCTACCGCAGCTATTCATTTACTGAAAAGGAATTAGATGTATTCTGGTTCTTGACCTTTTTTTACCAAATTTGAAAAAAAGAAACTTAATGACATTTGGGTTGCCAATTCCTGGGTACTTCAAACTCCAGCCTTACAGCTACCTCACAATCACACTATGTGATAGCAGGGCTTGGACACCCCTCCTCCGATGGATCATGAAACCTCAGGATAAGATTGGACACAGAAACTGAACCAACAGGAAATAAATTGAAAGTTACATCTTGCTGTCAGTTTACAACAATTAGGTGGCCATATCGGTGTAAGAAATAAGGAAACAACAAGGCTTATTTTCATGTTGTGGGTGGCTCTTTTACAGTTAACCTTGAGCATATCTGATTAATAAAGATCATTGTTTTTAATTACGAAAGCAACTGCAAAAAAAGGATGTCCATCACATGTTCTCCTTATGTAAATATAACTGACTTGATATAAATGTAAATGGGTAGTTAGTACATTTGCAGATGACACCTAGATATTGCTGAGTTGTAGACTGTGAGAAGTGACTGTCAAAGTAACGAGCATAATAGATCAGGCGGTAGAAAATGGGCAGAGAAATGTAGATGGAGTTTAATTGAGCAAGTGTGCGGTGTTACATTTGGGAGGTCAAATGTCAGGTCAGGATTAGAATGGTCCAACCCTGAACAGCATTTGATGGACAGAAAGATCATCGGACTGAATCCATAGCTTCCTGAAACGTTCAAATTTGTAGATTAAAGTGGTGAAATGGCGTCTAGTATGGCTGCCTTCAATCTGGTCAGAGGCATGATAAAGAGTCATGAAGTCCATAATTCCAGCTCTACAAGACTGGGGTTGAGCCTCAATATGGAGTACTGCATGCAGTTCTGGTTGTTCTAATACAGGAAGGATGGGGATGTTTTGGAGAGGGTGCTAAGAAGCGGTTTACCAGATTGTTGCCTTTAAATATGGGAAGCTGCAAACAAGGAGAAATTGGACCGTTTTTTTTCTGTTACCTGAATCTTGCAGGCTTAGGGGATAACCATACCTGAAGGAGAGTATAAAGTTATGAGAAGCCTAGATTGGGTGGGACAGTCAGAACCTTTTTCCCAGGATGAAAATGTCAAAGACTAGATGGCATAGAGTTTTAGGGTGAGAGGGCAAAGTTAAAAGGAATAAGTGGGGCAAGTATTTTTGTTTACATATAGTGGATAGCCAGATTACGATAGTGATGCTTAAGAAATTTTTAAATAGCCACATGAATATGCCAAGGAATGGATGACATGGATCATGTACAGGCAAATGAAAATTACTTATCTTGACGATCATGTTTCGCTCCAGACTATCAAGGACACAAATGTCTGTTTTCCTGTATTGTAACTGTTCTTGAGATCTAGGTGCCACTAAATGCTATTGTTTATTTCCATCTTAATGGTGCTCAAGCACTGGTGGTAAGCCATCGTCTTGAATGAGCTGCAAGTCCTTTTGATAAAGTACGCCCAGCGTGCTGTTGAGAAGAGAGGTTTAAAATCAGTGCCAATGTAAGAATGGCAATATATTTCCAAGACAGGCTGGCTGGTGACTTGGAAGAAAGCCACATTTGATGTTGTGCCCATGTATCAACTGACTTGTCCTCTTGGCAAAAAGGTTATAGTTTGAAAGATGCGTCAGAGTAGCCCTTAACAAGTATTTTGCAGATTCTCTGTAGTGGATGGATGGATAACATGGTTAAATACTGGCTTTCTAAAGACAATGGATTCAACACGGAACTTGGAGGTATGCCCAACTTATAAAATCTAATCTTGGTCAAAACATCCCAGCTAAAGTGGATAGTATATGGACGTGAAGAGAATGGACGGGTATGGTCTGAGTGCAGGTAGGATGGGACTAGGGGAAAACAAATGTCGGCACGGACTGGAAGGGCCGAGAGGGCCTGTTTCCGTGCTGTAATTGTTTATATGGTTATATGGAGTCCTTGCATGCAGTTCTGGGTCTCCGTGCTATAGGAAGGACCTTATAACGCTGAGATAGTGCAAGAAGATTCACCAGAATGCCTGCCTGGAATGGACCAGTTCTTATAAGACAGGAGAACTGGAAAAGTGAGGTTGATTCTCCCTGGCACAATAAGACATGATGAGGTAGAACAAATTCTAAGGTAAATTCTAAAGATTAAAATTTTAAGATAACTGCAGGAAATATTTTTCCCCAAATCAGAAGTAGAAAGACTAGGGGACAAAAAGATACCATTAAGTGGAAGAGATATGCATGAGGATACTCTTCACCAGACGTACCTTGAATGGACGGGTTGAAGGTGGGTCACAGACACTAACATTTAAGAAGTGTCCAGATTTAATATGGACCCCGAGGGGCAAAATTTCCTTCCCCACCGGGATGGTAGATAATATGGACATAGTGCCATGAAGGTGTTGGTAGAAGGTTGATATAAGTACAATGCGTAAAAAGGCATTTAAGATAGGCACATGGATTGGAAAGGTTGAAGGGATATGTTGCCAAAGACAAATAGAAATAACTCAGGTAGGCAACTTGGTCAATATGGACACAATGGGCCGAGAGATTCCGTTTCCATGTACGATTCCATGACAGCTTCACTGCTGCCGATAAAGAACTTTCAGGTAGACATCTAAAATTGACGGTATCTTCAAATATAACTCCCATTTCCGTTTGGTGTCCCAAGTATATCAAATACGACATTTCGATGCATACATAAAAACTGATTGATTTATTCCCTTACCTAGACGGTAACCGTTATGATCCACCAGATAATTTTTATTTCAACAAACCCGGAATGAAGCAGTTCGGTTTAATCTCGGTAACGGTAAGGAACTCACATCCGCCGGGCCTTGAATTTTTCACTAATCAACGTCACGGGCGTTTCGAGGAAAACGGGCGTGTTTGGCGCCCAGGCCGCGATGCCAATCGCCGGGGAAGGAATTCGGGCGGGCGGGGAAGGGAAAGGCAGGGCACGCCGGGAAGGGAAGGGCAGCCAGGAGGAAGGGAAGGGCGTCCCCGCCCGCGCCTCGGGCCTACCTTCCCGCCACCGTTCAACCCACCTGCGATTTCAAAACAACGCTTCCAACAACACCGCTGACGATGTTTTCTAAGTCATGGGGGATAGTAAGAGATTCTGCTCATCCTTTCAGTAAGGACAAACTGGCTTTTTATTTCCATTTTTTTAAGTGACGCTATTCGGTTAAGTGGATAATGAGCACGTTCCACCTCACGTCCCCCTCCCTTGGCTCCCAAAGACGGGCCGGGCGCCGCATCTGCACCAGTCACGCACCCGGGAATATATACATGTCCAGTGATCTCCCCCAACTGCATACACGCAGACCCCATGTGTTTGTTATGAAACACAATAGTAAAAAATTGTCATGCTTTAACCAGAGTCAGCCTAATTTGCTTTTGCCCGGGTCCACCGGGTCCTGTGGATGAAAGATTCTGAAGAAATTCACTAGAACCTGCTCACAATCTTTGCTTTTGCAGACTGACACAAGTGGGGCATAAAGGGTGGGCAGGGGGGTGATAATTTTTGGGAGATAGATCGTTTCTTTCCACCTTTTACAATGGGCTTCCCTATGTGGAGTCCAATTTTCCCTTGCAAATGAACTCAAATTCTCAATGCCGCCCCACTTATTCCCTTCTGCCATTGTTTGGCCATGGGCTAACGATTTTCACAATTGGTGTGGATATGCCCCTTTTTTTCCCAAGAAAGTTATGAGAATAAACCTTGAAGCAACTTCCCATAGTCTCCCCTGATCATCTCTATGCCTATGCTTCAAAGGGTATTTCAGAACCTGAGTGTCAGTAGAACAGCTGCTGACTTGGAGTCATATTGCTAAACAATAAATGTTCATAATTTCATAAATGATCGAGCAGAATTAGTAATTCGGCCCATCAATTCTACACTGCCATTCAATCATGTGCTGAACTATCTTTCCTCGCGCACTCCCATTCTCCTGCTTTCTCTCCATAATACCTGACATGCATACTAATCAAGAATCTATCTATCTCTGCCTTAAATATCATTGACAGCCTCCAACAGCCTTTCTGAGGGCAATAATTCCTATTTGAACCACCCTTCTGACTAAATAAATTCCTCATCTCATTCCTTTTATTCTGGGGGATGCCTCAGTCCATAGAAACATCATCTCCACATCCACTCTTATTCCAGGCCTTTCACTATTCGTAAGGTTTCAATGAGGTCCCCCCCTCATTCCATCTAAACCGCCATGCTTACAGTGCCGTCAAATGCTCCACGTATGGTTAACCCAACCAATTCGGTTGATTCAGATAATTGTCTTAATTTCATTATGGCTCCTTAAAATCATTTATTATCAATTAAGCAGAGTTGCTTTTTTCACTTGGAAGGACAAAAACATTGATCATGCAATCTCTCAATGCCCTTTCAAAGATTGGCCCAATCTAGATTTGTATGCTCAAGACTTGGGAATAAGAAAATTTCTAAATTAACTGAGCCATGAACAAACACAAGGACTGTTTGGGTATTGATGTTTGGAGTCTGATGGTAATCCTGACACCAGGAAGACCCTACCCAAATCTGTCTTTAGAAGGGCCCATAAGTTTCTATGGGTTTAATCGGCCAATGAATGACAAGTGCTAACATTAAAAAGTGTGAGGTGTTGCATTTTGATATGTCAAACCGGACAAGGACTTGCACATAAAGGGGAGAGCCACTGGAAGTGGTTGTAGAATAGAGATTTTGTGACAGGTGCATGATCCCAGAAGGTGGTAAATAGCTGAACAAGGGCTGAAAGTGTTTAGCATGCTTGCCCTTCATTGTAAAGGTATTGGGTACAAATATATTTGGGTTCAAGGAGAGGGGCCCTTGCCCAAATTGTTTACATTACCTGATAAAATGTTTTCTTTTATTAAGGGAACTGTCTTCCTTTAAGAACTTTATGTAGAAACAAATGCAATGGATATTCTGTAATTGGGTTAGGGAACTGTTTAATTAATGATTGTATGATCTTTATTTACGATTGGCTTGTAGGGGTCCCCCCCCCCCCCCATGTAATTCGCGCCAATGGTCGATAATACGTATAAAAGAGTGAGTAGCACAGAGAGTGTTTTCGAAGTTCTGCTGGGTAGTTCATTTGGGACCATACTGATCATCTGGAGGTTCTATTGGACGAGGCTGAGGGCTTTGGACGAGGTAGAACAAGGATCGGACCCATGGTGTTGTTTAGGGGCATCGTATAAGGTAGTGGGTTTGTGTTCTAGTATCGTGGATAAGGACGAACCAGTGGATGTGGTATACTTGACTTCCAGAAGGCTTTCGATAAGGTCCCACATAAAGATTAGTATATCAAACTAAAGCATACGGTAATTAGGGTTCGTATTGATGTGGATAGAGAACTGGCTGCAAACAAGGAAGCAAAGAGGTAGAGTAAACGGGTCCTTTTCACAATGGCAGGCAGTAACTAGTGCGTACCCCGCAGGGCTCAGTGCTGGGACCCCAGCTTTACAATATAATTATGATCTGGATGCAAGGGAATTGAAGGCAAAATCTCCCAGTTTGCGATGACACTAATCTGGTGGGCAGTGTTTCGCTGTGAGGATGATGCTAGGGAGACTGCAAGGTGACTTGGATAGGCTCGGTGAGTGGTCAATCATGTTTGGCAGATTGCAGTATAATGTGATAAATGTGAGGTTATCTCACTTTGGTGGCAAAAACAGTAGAAAGCAGACTATTATTTCAATGGTGCCCGATTAGGAAAAGGGGGAGATGCAGCGAGACCTGGGTGTCATGGTACCCAGTTCCATTGAAAGTAGGCAATGCAGGTGCAGCAGGCAGTGAAAAAAAGCGAATGGTATGAATTAGCTTTCATAGCAAAAACGGATTTGAGTACAGGAGCAGGAGGTTCTACTTCAGTTGTACAGGTCCTTGGTGAGACCAACAAACAACCTGAGAGTATTGCGTGCAGTTTTGGCTCCAAATCTGAGGAAGGAACATTATTGCCATAGAGGGAGTGAAGAGAAGGTTCACCAGACAGATTCCTGGGATGTCAGACTTTCTTATGACGAAAGACTGGATAGACTCGGTTTTATACTCTCTGGAATTTAGGAGATTAAGAGGGATCTTATAGAAACCAGTACTAAAATTCTTAAGGGGTTGGACAGGCTAGATGCAGGAAGAATTGTTCCGATGTTGGGAAGTCCAGGACAAGGGTCACAGCTTAAGGCAAAGGGGGAAATCCTTAAGACCGAGATGAGAAAGACTTTCTTCACACAAGAGTTGTGAGTCTCTGGGTAACTCTCTGGCCACAGAGGGTATGTTTTAGGCCGTTCTTTGGCTATATTTAAGAGTGAGTACCCTTGATGTGTGGCCCTGTGCAAAAGGGATCGAGGGTATGGAGAGAAGCAGGTACGGGATACTGAGTTGGATGATCAGCCATGAACATATTGAATGGCGGTGCAGGCTCGAAGGGCTGAATGGCCTACTCCTGCACCTAATTTCTTTCTATGGTTTCTATGTTTCTATGTTCGGAAAATAGAGTTAATTTGAATCCAGTTGCTTGAAACTCAGTGTTTTACCGAACCAGACTACATGGGGTGAGATTAAGGATCGGAATTACATTGGGGGCTCGTCCAGATCTCACGGAGTGCCAAACATAAATTATGGCGGTCAGGGAGTTGATCTTTTCGAGATTGCGAGAGAGAAATCGGCCGCCACGGTGCGGTTTTCCGTATCGGTTTTTCCCCGCTTCGCTGATCCAGGGAGAATCGATCATTTTCGAGGTTGTGTTTTGGATTCCCAATGAAATCGGAAAGAATAGTAGTCCTGGTCTGGTAATAGTCCTCACTGAGGGTGAGAGTTCGAGTCCTTGCTTGAGGGTGGACGGTGTGGGGAGTTAGGCTCACAGGCTTTTCTCTAGTGGGGTTAAAAGCGCCCCCACCTTAAGTTAGACAACAGTCAGCAGTTGCAGTCGGGTACCATTGAGTTTGGCCCGACAACTATAATTGAGGGGTTTGGACTCCGCTCAGACTAGAATGGAGTACAAGGTACTTCATATATAGGGCTGAGTAGGGAACAGTACCAAGAGGAGTAAGTATTGTATTGATGCTCGAGAGTGTGATTGGAAAAGCGACACTTCAAAAATCAGCAAAGCCAGCGCGAAACGAGACGTGCTGAATGAAGCTCAGTGTTTTAGCAAGGTTAAGGAAGGCCCAGGGGGTTTGAGGCCCCCGCCTGTGCATGTTATTTAAGAACTTCGCGACAAGCTTTGGAGAACTTAGGAACAGGACTGGGAACTCAATGTAGGAGTCAAATTGGCTAAAAATACTATAAAGCAACACTTGAAGTGAATGGGAGACTACGCTTATATTCCGGAATAGTGGGAACGGTAGTTAACGGTGGTTTCAAAGTCTAAATTCTTTGATCCAAATGTTACCAAATTCATGGGCTTCGTTATTGAAGGACACTGGTTATTGTATAGAGATCTTTCTTATTCTTTTTTTTTTCTATATTATCTATTCCGGGCTTTCATATCGAGGGCACTGGCTACTGTACATTAATAAAATTGTATATTAAATTGTTTATAACTTGTGAGAATAAATAATATATTCGTTAATATTGCCATTGATTTATTGTTTACTCTGCTGTGAATTTAGAGTGTTTTGTGTCAGTTAGATACACTGTTTTGTAATGGTAGTTTGGAATCGTGAATGTAATGTTAATATGAAGACTACTGTTGTAATTGGAGTCCGAATACGTGGCTGTGCGATAAAGGGGGCATAAACCTTTGATTCGCAGGGAATAATAACTGTTAGTAAAAAGTAACATGGAAGACGAATAAGTACCTGTTAGTGGAAGAAGTACCTTAAAGGGATAGTACCATGAATATATAATTGGCGTGTGACTTCCCCAGGTCGTCCGCGCTAGCCCTCCACCGCTCACACAGCCTTAAGGGCGCCTCGCCGACCTCTACCACACTATCCTGCCTCCTCTAGCCCGCTGTTAAACTACTTCTCGACTATGTCATTCACATAAAAGAGCTCCCTGATCACTTCCGTCAGAGTCAGTCTGCGCGCCGCGAGCACACACTCTTAAACACTAAAACTCAACTCTCGCCAGCTGAGCACAAGGTTACCATTCGCCGGAGCTCTGTCATACAAACGAAGTATCACCGAGACATAGAAAATCGCAACGACTATGCACTCAGTTATCGGGCCGGCTCTTAGTAGGCAGGCGACATTCTACTAGATGCTCTATTTCTTGAAAACAGCGGGTCAGTCATAGTATCTTCGGGCACACCTCTCCACCACTCAACACATCCAGGAAAGCGCTATCAGTGCGACACAAGAACACATCGCCACTTCTACAAAGCACGTCTCTGTGAATACTTATGGCTCGAGCATATAGTAACATATACACTCCATGCTTGCAAAAGCAAAATAAATACAAAGCAGCATATAGAAGGTTCTGAAGCCACAATATCTACTAGCAGAAATCCTTGAATACATACTTATATAATCATTCGGAGACAATAGTAAACTAGGAGTCAAACACATATATACATATCTATATTCTATATACTATAAACAAAAAATACAAAAATATAAAACTTTAGATTCACACACTGCTCTGAGTCGTGCACAGTAAGTATATCTCAGGTGACTCTCTGTTAGGTTAGCATAACTATCTATATGTCGACACATACTCAACATGAGTCCGTGTATCAATTAAAGAACAGGTGTTACACACTGAGAGAGTGGACACACACACACTAATTCAGAAGTCTTAGCCTTTACATATGTAACAAGGAGATAAAAGTGACGTGATAGCCACTCCATACACATACAGTATCTAAGATGCACTGCACTTTGATAGAATCTGAGTGTATCATATGTGTAGAATGTCACGTCCAAGATAGAAACTTAGTTCTCTTGTCATGCACAAACAGGTGAACATCTTATTCATAAACATGTTATATGGGGCTTCATTCTATAGTGAGGACACAAGTCAGTGTAGTGAGCGCATCCTATGATTATAAGAGCGGTCGCGCACATATGATTGAATATGTAACTAGGAACAAAAAGATGTAGGGGAGAAATATTGTTTGATATGAATGATTTCACAAATATTAGTCAGAGCGAGAACCAGTTTATGCTACAGTTTTGAGTTGGTCAGTACTGTGACTCGAGAATCCTGGAGATCATCGCTTAGCGGAGACGCTAGTGAGTGTGGACATACTTTAGTACATCACTCGAACTTGAGTGAGGGTAGACATATTAGTAGGTTATCGCAACAGAGTAGCGAACATGCAAGCGGTCACGAGGTTACACTGGTAGAGCGTAGGTATAACGTTGTGGGTCTCTTCTGAGTCATTAGAGGTGAGATATCTGGTTGAGAGATAAGAGCGGAGCTTGATGTCTGTGGTGAGAGAGGAAGTAGTCCACCTCAAGATCTCACAATGCAACCTTAGGTTCGCACATGACACATGACACATGCGGCAACTCGACGCATACACCGTCAGCAAATGTAGAATTTATGGGGAGTTTGGATATCATAACACACAGAACATCAACACTTACACTTTATGCGTGCAGTGCTCAATCAAACTAACTACACATGGGTGCGGACATTAGACACACTGTGCTAACATACGTGGCAGGCAGTCTAATCGTCAGATTATCATGCACGGACAATATGTAAGATACATTGACATAAGTTATGTGAGTAGGCACGTAGAATCATACAATAGGTCAAGCAGAGAGAGAGATAGTCGAACTAAGGATGCGTGAAACACAACAAAACGGGTGCGATCTCTCTCTTGAGAACAGTAGACATCAACTCTCAAGATGACGACATGGAACACACTAAGAACGCACGCGAGAAGTATTGGTATTGGTTTATCGCGACACAACACACGGCTCACTACTACTGCGTTGTGAAATTGTGTGACAAATATGGGCGCCGGGGTAGGTACAGAAATCACAACAGAGACACGACACACATATCACACGCAGGTTTTTTGACAGAGATATAGTGTACGCAACTTTACATCACAACAACGAGAGACACTAAAGGAGAAACACACACTGCGGTGACAAAGGTGACTACTTTGTGGAGAGGGGGAGTTGGTAACCACATGACAAATCTGATGACTGAGCAGTATCATGCACTAGACACTTGCGGAGGAATGTCTATGAATGAGACTTGAGGGTAGGGACAACGTGACTCTCAATATAACAAAAGGACGACACTACACACCATGTTGAGATGTGGCTGGAGGGAGATCTAGATACGGGATCACCAGGGGCGGAGCACTACAAAGATGGGGGGGGCAGAACGATGCACGGACGAACAGAGCAGGAGAAATAGCTGACAGAGTGAGGCAGCACACCAGGAACATAACACACTTAAGTCTATCGACAGGAGTTAGGAGAAACTATCACACTATGAATGACAGCGACACACATACAGATATCTATAGAGAGCTGAGTATAGGAAGTGGCAGACATCTAAGTGCAACAAGTCGACAGACTCTGAACTACATGATATGAAAAGAAATAAAAAGGGACTATATTATGATATCGATACTAGGAGACAATGATGACACAAGAGCAAAGACAGTAGACACAACACAAGGGTGGAGAGGAAGAAGTGGGAGAGACAGGGGTTGGGAAGTTAGCACACACACAACACACAGCTCAAATTGTAGCAGACACAAGCACACATCTGACAATAAAAGGTGATCTGAGGGGATTAACTGAGGACACAAAGGACACGACATCACATACGCGGCGGAGTCATCACATAGCGGGAGTATAGACGGGGCACGACGTAGAAGTTTGCACACACTACAATGACCATCTACAAATTAGGAAGAGCTCGAAGCAGACACTGTAAGACAAACACACATAGTCACGAGGGAGGGGGTTGTGGTGACGAGTAGGGTTAGCTACTATTGTGATTGTGGGGATGTGAGTGTAGATTGATTAGGTTGTCTCATACAAAGTCTCTTTGTGGGAAGGACAGAGAAAACAAAGACAAGAAGAAAAATGATAAAATGTGTGAGGTGGGTGGGGGGGGGGGTAATGAGGTGGATAGACATTCACACTGACAGTGCTAGTTACACGGAGTATGGTGGGTACGTTTGTCTGGTCTTCGAGTCACACAGTCTCACTGATGAGAGATAGTGGCGAGCTTTGATGGTGGGCATAGACTCTATATATGTATGCAAGCACCTATGGATGAGTAGAGCTTCTTATCTACGGTGAGTTGATAGCAAGTGAATTGGTTAATTGGTTCATTGTGGGTATAGGGACACACAAGATACACACACGTATGCAGGAAGAGACCTATAGGGAGAGGGATAGTACTTATCAAGAGTATCTATTTGTCTGCACACTTATGGTCCTGCCAGATTGGTGTGAACGGTGCATAGGGGTTAAAACAGTGCGAGCGTCTACATTTGTTGAGACAGGTACGTGAACACACTACATGCAAGGGATTGGAGGGTCTACGGTGTACACTTATGATCTTAGAGAGATCATCTACAGTAGGTGTAGCAGGGAGAGTGTGAGAGGGTGGTGACTGTATGAAAATGGGTAGGATGTCATTGAGATATCTTTCTACTTAATCTATTAATGTAGAGGACTAACACACAGGGTTGAGATTGTGTCATAGTGTAACACTATAGAGAGAGCGGATTAGATCACACATATTTGTCTATGGTACATCATCCTCAGATTGCCGGTCTGATGGTACAGCGGTCTCATTTGTGGGTTGAGCGGATGTTATGTGTTGTCTATGTATCACGATAGGAAGGTGGGACACAGAATGAGGTCTGTACTCTACTGGGCATATGGCGTACAGGACAACGAGAGGGGTCGTTTGAGGTTTTTGAGTGGATATAGATAGTAGTAGGAGGTGACAAGTTGTGTGACAGTCTCTATGGAAGGGAGACGCGAGAATCTCTTCAGGGTGAAGGTGGATAATTTTAGGTTTCTAGGTATTATTAGGACACGTGATTATTGGATCATTACGATAGTCTAGTTCTGTATCTAATCTTGAGGCTATTCTGTGTTCGTTCACTTGTGATGAGAGGGGTGGTGACACGTGTTCTCTAGTGTCTAGTGTTAGTGGGACTTGAGGGATGGTCATTGATATCACACACAGATGTCATGTCATGTTAGATTTACCATTCTTCTAACTGTGGGTTAGATAGCGAGACAGGGAGGGTGGGGTAGATGGATACCGACGTGAGATAGGACATCTCTACATGAAGAGTGATCTATGAGGAGAGAGAGTATATGTATAATGAGGTGGGTTGGTATGATAATACTATTGGGCAAGGTATCAGTAGGATATATATGATCTGGATGTGTAGGGTCTTGATTCGTGAGAGGAGTGGATCTCTGAGTTAGGCGTACAATGGGAGGTTTTATGATTTAGAGAGCGTGCGTAGAGTTATTGGAAGCATATGAACCATTGGACCACACACGACGTTGAGTTAGTGATTCAATTTGTAGTTAGACGGATTGAGTCACACACATGTGCTAGTTGTGAGCGAGCAGCAGGGTGTAGCTCGGGATGGATAACACTTTTGACTTTCACACTGTCTAGGACAACGTGTAGAGACACACTTACACACAGACTCTAAACACAGCGAGAATGAAAGGTGGGGGGGGGGAACAACGGGGAGGACGAGCATGCACAACGGATAGGGAGGGAGAGCAACGAGTTGGAGACGTGACACACACACTCTCAGAGCACACGAGACAATAGAGTTAGATGACTGACTAAGTGGCACTACACAGCACTATAGTTAGAGATACAGGTGTCAGGGCTCCTGGGGATGAAGGCGAGTACTCCTTTTGTACTAGAGGGGTGTGGGTAGTGGGGCTATAACATTAGGTGAGGTACATTTGGCACAAGTTGATGTGAAAGAGAAAGTGGGATGTTTGTTGTGTGTATGGGGTTATTATTTATATTTGGTTTGGGGGGGGCACAGGGGGGATGGGGAGATTTGGTTTAGATAATGGTGGAATCAAGAGGGTAGTGGGTTTAGGGATTGGATTGGGTGATGACTGGGTGGGGTAGTTGAGATGGGATTTGGGGAGATTTTGTTTTTGTTGTTGTATGTTATTATGTGGAGTGGATTATTTTTCTGGTTGTATTGGTGATGGGTGTGTTGGACATTTTGTGAATTAGTATGTGTAGATATGTAGTGTTGTTTTGTTGTAGGTTTGGGGGTAATAGGTTGTTGAGTTGGGGTGGGGATGTGACAGGTTGAATTGTGGTGGAATTTGTTTGAAATATTCTTTATTGGTTATTGGGAGTTTGGACAGGGTATTGAATATGTTAATTGTTATTGTTATGATACAGGCTATTTATGGGAAATAGAATGGAGGAAATTAATGGATAAGGGAAGTTTACACAAGTGAGAAGGACATTTGTATTTTATTGTTTTGGTTTTTGAGAGTGACTATTTTTTTAGAGCGTTGTTTGGGGTTGGTTAGTTTATTGTAAGTTGGTGTGTTATGTGTCTTGCTGGGTCAGACATTGAGGATGGTGACTCATCTCATTGGATGGTGGTTACACGTATTTTTAGTTTAATTCTTATGGGTGTATTGTTATTAGTTTTTTAGTGTGTAGGTTATTCATTCGAAAATTCTGAATCCTGTAGGATAAAAGAGTGGATTCTAGGTTTCACGGAGATATATGTTTTAATACTTGAAGATATTATGCAGGCATCTGTAATTTCAAATAGTTACACATAGACGTGGTATAATGGTAAGAAAATTCGAGAACACAGTCCAAGTGAGTGGTGTTGGGATGTAATAATTGACTATCTTTTTGATAATAGTATTGGAAACGCTCTGTCATACAAATGGTGGGTATACAAGTTTTAAAGACAACAAGGTCTGTTAGTGTGTTGTGTTGGGTATATTTAGGACAGTTCACACTACTTAGATTTGTAGCATTTTCTTCAACAAGACATAAGTGGATGATGTATTATCTACTAAGTTCAAAGACTGTTTAATTTTCTTTTGTTGTTACATATGTTTTATTGTTGTTAAGGATGACCAGTGTTGTAAGTGTGAAAGTAGGGTCTACTCATGATATGTTATTTTATTAGTGTGATATTTGTAAAGTTGAATGTTTTGGGTGGTTTGTTTATTGGTATCTGACGGGTGGCGTTAGTAATGTATTTCTGGGTTGGTTTGTTGTTTTATTAGTGATGTTTTTTGGTTAATAATTGGGTGAGATAAGTGTGGTCATGAGTTTGTTTTAGATGTAGTTATTATAAAAGTTATTTAGGGAGGTTGGAATTTTATTGTGTAGTTTTTGTTGATGTGTATTTTGGGTTATGGTTTTATATATAGTGGTTGATGTGAGTACAGGTTGTTGGTGCGAGTGATTGGTAGATTGAGCATGTGATTTGAATGTGTAGGATTGGAGGTTTGAAGCGTTGGTTATAGTTAGGTGTTGGTTTTTTGTAAAGTACATGGTATAGTTATTGTTAAGGGGTTTAGATTATAGTTGTAAATAATCAATTGCGTGAATTATTTAGGTATAGAATTTTATTTTTTTATTTTTTTTATGTGCTGGTTTTGATTTTGGTGGTTAGTATTGGTTGAAAGAGAAAAGTTAAGATGTAGAAAGTGGGAGGATTTTGTTTAATATTAATGTTTGTGTTAGTGATATAACATTAAATTGAAGTGTATTATGTATTTTATTTAATGGTGTTTGCTCTTTTCTTGGATATTGTTGAAGTTGTTGTTTGTAGTTTTTTTTATTTTAAATATTGTTGATGAAATATGATGTTTTTTAGTTTTTATAAATTTGGTTTTTGATAGGGTGTAATGTATAATTTGTTTTTGTGTGTTGTGGTCTTGAAATTGATGTGGGTCGTAATATTTGTTTTTTTATGGTAGGCCTATTTTATAATCTTGGTAAATAGTGAATGACTAAATTGAAATAGCGAGCGTGTAATATTTATCGTGACCAAGAAATATACTTCTTTATTTAAAATCATATTTCGTACCTTTACTTAATAAATTGCATAATGAATATTTCAATATTGGAAAACACTTCCCATTTCAATGCTCGTAAAATTAATGCTATTAAAATGATTTTCCTCCCTCAACTTCTATACCTCTTCCACAATCAATTCCGATATATCTCCCTAAAAATTTCTTTTAAAAAGTCGACTCTATTGTAACAAGTTTTTATTTGGGATTAAAAGAATCACAGAAAAAGTAAACAAAACGATTATGTAAATCCAAGACGAATGGAGGAGTTAGTCTACCACATTTTCTTTATTATGTTTCTGGGCAGTCAATGTCAAAAACTTAAATTTCTGTTGGAAATATGGATCAACAACCAACTGTTAAAGATGGAAATGGAAGATTGTCTGCCATTTGAAAATTGGCCCGATTTTGCTAACCCTACAAAATTGATTTTTAAAAATCTAGTGAAAACCCAAAAAATTTTAAAAAAAAAACCCAATTATTCGAATTGAAAACAAATAAAAATACATTAAAATTGATATTTCTCAATCACTTTTGTTTTTGCTCCCTATTGCAAATAACCCTTCATTTAAGCCTTCAGTATTGGGGAATAAAGGTTTTGGACAATGAAAAAATTATGGAATTAAAAAAGATGATGTCTTTATAGAAAATGTGTGGTTCCCTCTCGTTTCAGGAGGTACAACAGAATTAGGTACATTCAAATAATTTTATTAGATATTCAGATTCAGATTCAGATTCAGATTACTTTATTTCATTCAGACATTTCGGTCTGACGAAATTTCGTTTACCTTGCAGTCATATAATGTAATAAATTAAAACAAAACACAACAAAAAACACATAATTCAACATCCACCACAGTGAGTTCCACCAAGCAAACCTCCTCACTGTGGTGGAAGGCAAAGTCTTAAGGCTTTGTCATTTTCCCCTACATGATCCCCCTCTGTACTGAGGCCAATTCCAGGCCTTCGATGTCATCGTCCACACAGCCCGAGGGCCCCGAGCCTCCGAACCAGGCCCGCCACCTGCCGCCCCGCCGCCAAACGCCGGAAACGCCCACCACAGCTCCCAGCCAGATCGACCACGGGAACGCTGGACGCCGCCGGAGCTCTGAAGCCTGCCGCCGCTGGAGCACCTGCTGGAGAGCCGCTGGAGACCGACGGAGTCGCCGGAGCGCCAATGCCCGGCCGCTGCTGGAGCACCGCTGGAGAGCCGCCGGAGGAGCCCAGGAGTCGCCGAGCCGCCGTAGACGGCCGCCGCCCGGGACACCCGCTGGAGAGCCCGCCGGAGCGCCCAATGCCGGGCCGCTGCTGGAACACCCCTGGAGCCCGCTAGAGCGCCCAATGCCGGCCGCTGCGGAACACCCCGCTGGAGCAACTGCTGGCGCGCTGAAGCCGGGCCGCCGCCGCCCCGCCGCCGCTGGAACACCGATCTCTGAAACCTCGCCACAGCTTCCGAGGGCTCAAAACCAGCTCCCCATTTAGGCCACACAACAGAACGGAGACGACGGGGAACACGACAAGAAAAGGTCGCATCCCCCCGAATGTGAGAGACTAAAACCTTGTTTCTTCATTTTCTCCCACCCCCCCCCCCCCCCCACACAAACACAGCCTAATAAACCTAAAATTCTAAACAAAAACAGACACAAAAGGACAAAAAAAAAGAAAAACAGAACCAGGACTGCAGTGAGCCGCAGCTGCACGCTGCGCCGCCACTTTCACATCCCAAATATCATTTCGTTATGGTTGAAAAACTAATTCGTTTTCCCATGCTTGTCTAGTAATTCCGTCGACGGATTCTCACTATCTAAAAGAATAATTAATAATGTAAATATTAATTTGAACTGGTGGGATGTTTATTCAAACATTCATCTAGGATGTTTATCAAACATCATCTAATTACAACTGAAGAATTATAATATAAATTACATACACAAGAATATAGAATTAGAGAGAGTCCAGATGTCTAGATTTTGAATGTTTTTGAATAAACATCCCAACAGTCAAATTAATATACTTACCATTTATAAATTTCTTTTAGATAGTGAGAATCCTCCGACGGAATATAATAGACAAGCAGGGGGGGAAAAAATGTAAAGGTAGTGCACCCATAACGAAAGATATTTGGGATGAAAGTCTACAACATAATACATCATGTTCATTAAACACCAGAACATCTTTAATGCAATTTAAATATTACATAGATTGCAATAATTTCTAAAACAAAATTAAAATAGAAATTTCCTAATATTTCTCCTAGCCAGCGATAAATGTCAATATTCCGAGGCTACTTAACCCATACCTTTTGTAAATTGCATATAAATTAAAACAATTTGGGTGGATATTTTTTTTTATTATCCGTAGTGGTAATACTCACTGATCCAATCCTATATCCTAAATAGATAATATTGCGCATATCTGAACAATACCAAACTTACATAAATTACAAAGAAATAAAAATCCTTGATTATATTATAATAACTGGGAAAAAATTAATGTTTAAATTTGGAAACACGCTGCATTCCCCCACAATTAAGATGTGGTTTTAATAAGAGATGTCGGAGACCAAATCTGGAAACTGGAAAAAATAGACGTGTCTCTAAATGACAAACCAAATTATTTATTAGATTATGTCTCCGTTCATAGTTATTGAAGGGGTAGATGGAATAGTTTATTTTTCTACCTACGGACCTATCACCTAGTTTATTATGGATAGTTTATTCTATTTTTCTAATTTTTCTCTATTTCTTTATTTTGCTATCTATTAAAAAAATAATAATAATAATTAGAGTCAATGTTAATATGGTAACCGATAAATTAAGCACCACAGCTACATTGTAGCGGAGTCCCTGGAATCCAGATATTTAATATGTAACCGTTAACAAAGTTTGTAAGGGTTCGGACTAGGGAATGTACATACCTCTAATAAAATTTAACTAAAAAAATAAACCAAACGGGGTTTCTTATACCCAAAAGACTTTCCATTAAACATTGAGACGCCTGTTTTAATATAATGTACTCACATAAAACGGAGGGAAGATATATCAATTTTCCTCTGACGCAGAGAAGCATTTGATCAGTAAGTGGCAGTATTTATATAAGTATTGCAAAAATTTAATATGGGAGAGAATTTTATTGAATGGGTAAAATTACTATATGATAAACCGATGGCATAATATTAACCAATTAATATGTGATGATCTCCAAAATTTTTATTCTCATTCGATGGGCAATAGGAAAGGATGTGCTTTATCACCTTACTGCTATTCGCCCTTACGATAGAGCCCCTGGCAGAAAGTATAAGAAGTCATCTGAATATTCAGGGATATAATATTAGGGACTCAAATAATAAAATTTCATTATATGCAGACGATATACTTTTATAATTAAAACTCACAAATCGATAACGAGTATTACCAAACTTATTAAATGTAATAGAGGAATTTGGTTCTTTTTCTGGATATAGAATAAATTGGAATAAAAGTGAAATCATGATGTTAAAACCTCAAGAATCTACACACCTATTAAAATTCCCCTTTAAAATTGCAACAGAAAAATTTAAGTATTTGGGTATTCAAATTACTAGAAAATACAAAGCATTATTTAATGCTAATTTTATGCCGTCAATTAAATTCTGGAAAACAATTCCGTTATCATTAATAGGCAGAATAAATGCTATAAAAATGATCTTTTTACCACAAATATTATACCTATTTCAATCTATACCATTATATATACCAAAAAATGTAGACTCTAATATCACCAATTTTATCTGGGATTATAGACCACATAGAATCCAAAGAAAACATTTGTGCAAACCAAAAGACATTGGGGGACTTTCACTTCCGAACTTTTTGTATCATTATTGGGCAGTGCATATTAAGAATATAATTTACTGGTTAGACAGTTCTACCCATCAGACAGATTGGATAAGAATTGAGAAAGAGGACTGTTCTTGTAATATAGGAGCGATCCTCTTCTCCCCGATAAAACTGAACAACACAATATATAAGAATAGCCCAATTATACATGATACAATAAGAATTTGGAAACGAATAAAATTATCCTTAAAATTAAGAAACCTATCATTGTTAATGCCAATAGTGAATAATCCTTCATTTAAACCATCTCTTATTGATAAAACATATAATCAATGGGAAAGATTGGGAATTAAAAGGATCGGTGATGTGTATGAAATGGGAAATCTGTTTCCAACAATTACAATTAAAATTTAAACTGAAAAATAACCTATATTCTAAATATCTTCAGATCTGTGACTTCATGAAGAAATACATACAAAGATATCAAAACATAACTTCAGAGTCATTGTAAGAAGCAATGAACATTAAGGCTGACTCACAGAAATTAATATCATATTTATGTAATAGTATTTTAAATATAGATTTACCATCGACAGAGACATTTAGAGAAGAGTGGGAACGAGAATTAATGATAAAAATTAAGAAGGAAACATGGGAAAAAATTTGATATATACATACACAAATGTTCGATTTAATGTAAGACATAATTTAATTCAGTTAAAAAATTTACATAGATTATATTATATTACTCACAAACTTTGAATAAACATTCTATCCAAATACTTCCCCCATTTGTGATAAATGTCTATCCCAAAACGCAACTATAACACACTCTTTTTGTCTCCTGCATATAAAACTTATACAAATTCGGAGTGATATTTTTGAAATATTTACAAAATTATTTAAGTTTAAAATGGAACCAATACTGAAATGATTATATTTGGATGTAATGGAAGATGGGAATAAACCAAATCTCATCTCAAAACTTATTTTTTTTAATTATGGGTTAATAACGGCAAAAAAACATATACTTAACTTTTGGAAAAATACAACCATACCAACGCTTAAAATGTGGATTTCAAACATGTTGGACACTGCACATCTTGAGGAAATGCGATTCCTCCTAATAGATAAATCAGACCAATTTGTAACGAGTTGGTCTCCATTTGTCGATTGTTTGGAAGCATGTGGTGCAACAAAACCGTAGAAGCTAACTGTTTCAGGATTGGGTGAGGGATGGTCAAGAATATAGATAACGATCTCCTTAATCTCTTACTTTCTACTCTTCTTTTCTTTCTTTTCTCTTCTACATTCTCAACTTTCTTTTTTCACACTTTTCGCTATCTTTTATTATCTACTCTCTTTTTCTTTTTCATTATTTAAAAAAAAGCTGTACATAAAATGTAATATGTCAATATATATTAAGCACCATGGTGCCATATTCCTGTACTTCTAATAAAATAAAATAAAAAAATAAATAAATAAATACATACATAATAAATTAAAAAGTATAACTTGGGAGAGGAATAAGTATCTGTTAGTGGAAAAGGTACATTGAAGGGAATAGTACCGCCAAGTGAAAAAGTACTTTGAAGGGAAAGCCGCCTGTACCCGTGGGATGGGTTCTGCTGATGGACACCAGCACGATTTGGGTAATTTAAAATATTGCAATTTATTTCACAACTGTACAGTTAGCAAATGCTTTATTAGTCGAATGCTTGTGTTTTTGCAGTGATAGTTATTTGTAGTAGATAGTTATAGTGAATTGCAGTGTGTTTTTGCATGATAGTTATTAGTAGTATAATTTCTTGTTTAAGTACGATTTTGCTTGCGTGTTATGAGCTCATCTGTTTGTTTAGATTGAAATGTTTTGCGTGTAGGAGATCTGCTGCTGAAGTGTGTTTGATTGTTCCGTTGCACCTTAGATTAAAGATCGTTTGCCAATTTAAGATTGTTTCCCGACTTGAAATTGTTTACAGGTTTGAAAGCTTGTACGAATTTTTGTGCGTGAGATTGTGTGAAAGGAGAGACCGATTGTATTAAAAGGAGAGATTGATTGTGTGAGAGACTTGCTGGCGCATTGAAGAACTTCTGGCCATTGTTTTGGAGCAAACTTGTTAAGTCTCGGAAGTTGCGAGTGGAGTGTGAATCATTTGAGTAATTGTGTCCATTGTTGGTAACAATGGGGAACCAGATTGAAAGAGATACGATGGAAGATCCAGAAAGCCTGCTACAATTAGTATGCAGCGAGTTCCCTCAGAAAGCGGAAAGATTGAAGTATTTTTCAGGAGCATTGAATAAGAAATTAGGAGAAGATTTGTAGCCCGAAGGAGGTGTTGGAACATTGGAGGGAGTGAAGTACATAGAGAAGATTATTTGGCAATGTAGTAACAGTGATGTAGTAACAGTGATGTAGTTTATTGGGCTATGGAGAAAATATTATGAAGGAATTAAAGCACGCAAAGAGGCTGCGATAATGGCGAATTGGCAGGAGGCAGCTTTGAAGCTTGGAATAGAGTTAAAAGACGATGAAGGAAACAAACCTCTAGATACCTTGAAGAAGGAATGTGGATGTATTAAAGAACATAAAGAATGGGAGAAAAAGAAAACTCCTGAAGAGGGAAACCGGCATTTGTAGAGTTCAGGGACCCGTTGGTTGGCTTTGGTTTTGAAGGGGGAGACGATGAATATTTAGAAGATTGGGAGAGGGTTAGAATTAGGAGAAGTTTGCAGCCTCCACCTTATTCTCCTTGCGCTCCTTATACTCCACTTTCACATCCAGCACCTTGTACATCTTGTGTGCATCACAGACCTCCTCCTGAGCCTGCAGCACCTCCCATACCTCCTGCTAATCCTATAACAGAACTTGCTTCCCAGACAACAGCACCAGTACAGAGATCTTTGACTCCAACCACGCCACTACTGGCAGGTAGTCCAATAGCGCATGGTACTAGGAGTAAAACCTGTGTTTAAAGAGAAAGATGTTACTAAAGATAAAGTACGATCACCAGAACCATTTTATGAGGCTAAACCTAGAAGAATAAGACGACCACCTAGCGATGAGAGATGTGTATTTGAAAAGTACCGTATTCCCCCTAGTGATGAGGAAGATATATCGGAGGGTGAAACAGTAACAGGGGACATTGAGAGTGAGTCAGATATTGCTAATATTAGGAAAGTAGAACAGATATCCCGTCGTCGATTCCCAGTTAGGGAAATGCCTAACCCAGCCTTTGATTCGGCTAGTGCAGTGGGTGCAAACAATCCCCAAACCATTGATGCATATACCCGATGGAAACGTAATGAGATGATGGCAGGACTGAGTAAGATACCTGACAGAAAGAAAGCACCTGCTTCCTTTGTGGATTATCACCGGACCGCTATGCGTCTATATCACGCGGATTCGAGAGATGTTTGGGCTATAAAGGAACAGATCACAGGCCCGTACAAAGCTTTTCAAAAAGGGGGGTGGCATGACAGGATTACAAACATTTTAATGTGAAATAATGTGCACGCTATGCACATCACAAGCGTGAAGCGTGAAGTCCCTCGATGCCGGGGTCCAGGAAGCTCAGGGGTTTTAGATGCTCTCTGATGCATTCTGAGCCTTATTTTGGAGCATTTTTGCACCAAATTTATGACCAATATTTCACAAATTAACAGGAATCTGAGGTAGCTTTTTCACACAAAGCGTGGTGGGTGTATGGAACGAGCTGCCAGAGGAGGTAGTTAAGGCTGGGACTATCCTAATGTTTAAAGACTTTTGGACATGTACATGGATAGGACAGGTTTAGATGGATATGGGCCAAATGCATGTAGGTGGGACTAGTGTAGATGGGACATCTTGGTCGGTGTGGGCAAGTTGGGCTGAAGGGCCTGTTTCCACACTGCATCATTCTATGACTAAAAAGTTAAGAAGAAAAATGCATGTTGATAAGTAGAGCAGATTTGAAAGAGGAGCGACATGTAAAGGCAGAGAGAGGTTTATGGGTGGAAAGGAACATACGAAAGGAGGGGGGAGAGTGGGCTTGGGCAGATGGGTGAAGGGAAAGTAGACACAAAGTGCTGGAGTAACTCAGTGGGTCAGGCAGCATCTGCGATGAATATGAATTGGTGACGTTTCACAGAGTGCTGGAGTAACTCAGCGGGTCAGGCAGCATCTGGAGAACATGGATAGGTGACATGTCACAGAGTGCTGGAGTAACTCAGTGGGTCAGGCAGCATCTCTGGAGAAAAGGTATAGATTATATTTCGGGTCAAGACCCTTCTTCAGTAATATTCATGATGTGACATTCATAGACATTCCTGAATGTTACCCAAACCATCGTGAGCTACTTTGTTACGGTGCTTGCCCTCTCCTATAAGGTCTCTGCTGCCTTGATGCAGGACAGGACACAAGCTTTGGGACACGGTGTGAAGCTGTTGCCGTCTGTCCCAGCCAGGTAAAAACCTTAATGAAGTGGATGTGGAGAGGATGTTTCTACTATTGGGAGAGTCTAGGACCAGTGGCCACAGCCTCAGAATTAAAAGACATTCCTTTAGGAAGGCGATGAGCAGGAATTTCTTAAGTCAGAGGGTGGTGAACTGTGGAATTCATTGCCACAGACAGCTGTGGAGGCCAAGTCAATAGACATTTTTCAGGAGGAGATTGATAGATTCTTGATTGATACAGGTGTCAGAGGTAATGGGGAGAAGGCAGGAGAATGGGTTTGAGAGGCAAAGATAGAGTCATAGAGTGATACAGTGTGGAAACAGGCCCTTTGGCCCAGCATGTCCCATCTACACTAGTCCCACCTGCCCACGTTTGAACCATGAAGATGGCAGACTGCTGGAGTGGGGCACCGTTGTATATGGCTGCTCAGCCTGCAGTCCGTCTTTTCACCATTTTTTTTTTTTTCAGTCCTGTTGAAAACAAAATGTTTGTTGGAGGTCTTCTTTTATGTGGTCGGTGGGGGGAGGGGAAGGGGGAAACTTTATTTCCTAGTCCCTACCTGGTCGGAGAGGCGGCTTCCCTCCAAGCTGCTTTTTGCCCCTTCCTCGCGGCCTACCAGCGGACTGGGGCGGCTTTTCCTGTCGGGACTGGCCAGAACCCCAGCTTCGACGGCGCCACAGCGGTAAGCTCCGGAGTGCTGTGACTGGCGACTCCAACATCGAGGAGCTGTGGCTGCGAGCATCCAGCCGCGGGCGGCGCTGGATTTAAAACACCGCGGAGCCTGGGATCCAAGATTGCCAGAGTCGGAGTTCCAACCAGCGCGGCCTGAGGACTTTGGGTGCCGCGGTCTCCGGGGTGGAAGTGGCCGCTCCAGACATTCCAAGCCGCTGAGGAGTGTTCACCCAACAGCGGAGTTCCATTTTCCCGGCAAGGGGGTCCTGAAAACATCGGACTGGCCGCAGAGGCCACAAATAGGCCCCGACCTCGGGTGATCACAGAGGAGGAGGACTGAACTTTCTGATGCCTTTCCCCACAGTGGAAAATGTTGATTCTGTTGTGCGGGGACATTCATGTTGAATTCTATAATGTGTTGTGTCATTTATCTTTGTTTACATTTTTCTATGGATGTACGAAAACTTAATTATTTCTTCTATGTAAAGCACTTTGGTTTCAACGCGAGTTGATTTAAACATGCTATATAAATAAAATTTACTTACTTACATATCCCTCCAAGCCTGTCCTATCTATGTACCTGTCTAACTGTTTCTTAAATGTTGTGATAGTCCCTGCCTGAACTACCTCCTCTGGCAGCTTGTTCCATACACCTACCACCCTTTGTGTGAACAATATACCCCTCAGATTACTATTAAATCATTTCCCCTTCACCTTAAACTTATGTCCTCTGCTCCTCGATTCACCTACTCTGGGCAAAAGACTCAACCATATCTATTCAAATCATGATTTTATACACCTTTATTAGATCATCCCTCATCTTCCTGTGCTCCATGCAATAGTCCCAGCCTACTCAACCTCTCCCTATAGCTCTGGCCCTCTAGTCCTGGCAACATCCTCGTAAATCTTCACTGTACCCTTTCCACTTTCAAACCTGCAGTAAAACTCATTCAGGTCGTTCGTCAGCTGACGATTGTCCAAAGAGTGGGTAGCTTTCCTCTTATAGCTGGTGATTTCTTGCATGCCCTTCCAAACTGAAGAATTCACTAGCTGAGAACTTGCTCCTCAACTTCTCAGAGTACCTTTCCTTGGCTGCTCTGATTCCGCTTCTCAGCTCTTTAACGATTAGGCTATCTTTTAACTCTTAAACGATTAGGCTATCGGCTTGACGCATATTTGCCCCCCCCCCCCCCCCCGATCTCGGAAATGTTACATATGTATATAATGATCCCATTAAAATTTATATTTATGTCACAAACTATGGAATTCATATTTTTCAGTATTGTTATCAAGGCAGTTCCTTGGAAAGCAGTTCCAATTGTTTGATATTATTTGATATTGCTTAATATTATTCACATGGAGGAGAAAATATAATAGCTCTAAAACCTACCTTAATTTTGCAATCTCACTAGATAATCCCCCTTTTTCTCTCCCCTCCACCTCTCTCTCCCTCCCCCATCTCTCTCTCCCCTCCTTCCCCTCTCTCCCCCCCTACCCTCCCTCCCCCTCTCACATTCCCCCCCCCCCTTTCACCTTCCTCCCTCCCACACAGTTTTGGATGGCCCGCGGCGGTGGGGGGGAGATGCGAGGGCCCGCGTGGGGGGGGTGGAGAGCTGAGGATCCGCGGCGAGGGGGGGGGGGTTGGGGCGGGGGTCTGCAGCGGGGGTTTTGAAGAAAGGCGTGGGCATGGTGGTATCATGGGCCCGACGGCGGGGGAGGTGAAGGCCAGGCCGGGGCGGAGCGGCATCTGGTGTCGAGGTTACGGCCGCTGCCAGTCGTTCCAACCCCCGCCCGGCGACAGAACGGTCTCCTGTTAGCCCCTTCGCGAGTAGTTTGCCACCCAGCATAAAAACCAGACTACCCCTCCCGCAACGCAATATTCCACTACTTACCACAGTAGACACGAGGCATCCAGGCGATCGCTGACTGTGTGGACTACAAAATGCGATCTGATCCTACCCGGGCATACTGCGCACGCACGGAGAGACAGCGTAATTTTGCGACGCTACTGTGTCACCGGCTTACCCCAACTGCGCAGGTGCGGATGGTCGCTTTCTTTTTTCCCTCTAATCATCCAGCGGGCGGGAACCAGAATTTCGGGTAAACGCTGATTGCGCTCCAAATATTATTTTTCCTCTGGATTTTTTCACACTGTGGGAAAAAAAGGGGGGGTCCGAGCGTACTCAACGCACCCCCTCTTCGGACGGCCATGGATCATAACTCCTACAGAGCATACCAGATTCTTAGCCGCCTTAGGACACTCAACTCATGAAGCACTGGCTAATGTGATTGCTGATAATAATGCAAGAGAAGATGCAGTTTTAACTGCCCTTGCTAATACCCTTCAAAAACAGATATATATTGCTAGGATTCTGGATGTAAAACCAAAGAAAGAAGAGTGAGCAGATGAGTTTTTAGAAAGGTTTTCGGAATTATATATGGACCAGTCAGGAGATCTAAATTTTCAGAATGGGGCAAATTCTCCTCAGTACTGCGCAATATTATTAAACTGCCTACCAACTAATGTGGCCGAAGCAATTAAAACAAACGACATGGACTGGTCAGGAAACAGCTCTAGTCAAACGGCTCGTGCAGTGAGGTATCACTGGAAAGATATTAAAAAACAGGAAAGTCAGTCGGCAGTAAAGGCAAAAATTTATTATATGATAAAGAAGGATGTGCCAAGGTCTGATTTAAATTTGTGGAGTCCTAAAACAAGAGCAAGGCATGGGATGACAGAACGGACAAGGGTACCACTGTATCCAGACCACTGCTATGATGACATGCCATCTTTTGAACCAATTTCCCCAAGACCGAGCTGGAGAAGCAATAGAATACTAGGGCCAGACCAATGTTACACTTGCAGTGGGTCAGGTTACTGGAGTAGGGAGTGTCCAACCAGAGGACAAAATGAAGGAGGTCAATGAAGAGATTTCAGAGATCAAAGAGAGCAAAGTGGGAACTGGCAGAGAAGACAAACACCCTTCTCTCAAACTAATCAATTTTCACAGTCCTGATTAGCCAGTCTGTCCAGAGTCAGTGGACAAGATTGCCTGACCCCTATCCCTGGACTGATCAAAATAATGTACCAAGATAAGAAAATAAAATATACAACTATAATAACCACTGAAAATTGTGCAAGAAAAGAGACAATGAAAAATATTCACAAATCATGGAGAAATAACAGTCAAGCCCATATTCTCCTGAAAACGCGTTTTAAAGTTGGCAAAGTGGTAATATCAGATGCTTGCTTGAACTGTTTAAGAAAGAACTGCAGATGCTGGAAAATCGAAGGTAGACAAAAATGCTGGAGAATCTCAGCCGGTGAGGCAGCATCTATAGAACGAAGGAAATAGGTGATGTTTTGGGTCCAGACCCTTCTTCAGACTGATGTGTGGGTGGGGGGGGGGGGGGGGGGGGGAAGAAGAAAGGAAGAGACGGAGTCAGGGGCTGTGGGAAAGCTGGGAAGGGGAGGGGAAAGAGGGAGAAAACAGGGACTACCTGAAATTGGGGAAGTCAATGTTCAATGCTTTAACTGTGGTCAGCAGGGCCATTGGAGCAGGGAATGTTAATCGCGAAAACAGAAGAAAAGAGCAAAGAGGAGGCTATGGAGAAACTAAAAAGGGAAACAAAGTAACTGCTCTTAACAAATAGGAAAAGATTGTAATGTAAAAATGTTGGCACTGGTAACAGGAAAGGAAGGAACTGCTGGAAACAAGCTGCAGAGTATGCTGAAATACCCCTGGACCTATGGAAACAAGCTGCAGAGGTTGCTCCACACATTACAAGAAAGGTGAATTTTCCAGCCAGTGCAAAAGCAATGGTAAAGAAAGAAATTGATCTGGCAGATCTGAATGTATATGAAGAACAAGACTTGTCTAATCAATATACTGTTAAGTTTTATCAGGCCCCGAGGACAGTTGTTGCCCAGCTACGCCAGCATCTGGGGAGTGTGGATGTGGACCCGCAAGTGTGGGCAGAAGACGCAACTCAGGTAGGATGTGTTCTCATTGATCCCATCCAAGTAGCTCTCCAGAAAGGTGTGACACTGCCTACGATACAACTGTACCCATTAAAACAACAGGCCATTCCCAGCATAGACAGGCTGATTCGGGGATTGCTGGATCAAAACATCTTAGTGAAGTGCCAGTCTATTTGCAACATACCAATCCTTGCTGTGCCAAAAGCAGGAAAAGAAGGCCAGTACAGGTTGGCCCAAGATTTAAGATCAGTTAATGCAGTGGTGGAACCGCTCCATGCTCTGGTGCCAAACCCGGCTCATATCCTAGCTTTAATCCCAGCAGAAGCAAGAATCTTTTCAATTGTAGACCTGCAACATGCCTTCTTTTCATTACCTCTACATATGAACAGCCAGTATTTATTTGCCTTTACATACAGGGGACAACAATATACATGGACAAGACTACCTCAGAAACATAGAAAATAGGTGCAGGAGGAGGCCATTCAGCCCTTCGAGCCAGATTATTAATTCGCCTACCTTGTTTTCTCGATGTCTTCAAGTACAGTTAAGCACTTTGAATTTTAAAAGGAAATCCACTTTTGTACAGTACGTGGATGACCTGTTTGTAGCTAGTGTGGATGAGCAAAGTTATTGTGAGGACACTGCTCAATTATTGAATCATCTGGCAAATTTAGTATTTGTGGTCTCTCAGTCCAAAGTATTGATGGCTCAACAAAAAGTGAAGTTTTTAGGAATGATAATTTTGGCTACAGAAAGAAGTTTAGAAAAGATAAAACTGGAACCAATTTGCGAATTTCCTATTCCTAAAGAGGCGAAGCAGATGAGACAGTGGCTCGGTATGGTGAACTACTGCAGATCCTGGATCTCCAATATTGCACTAGACACCAAAGAATTGACTCCTTATACTAGCCTAGAGGACAAATTCCAGTTGTCCAAAGAAGCTCAGGAAGCTTTTGAAAGTCTGAAGAGATCTTTAATGCAGGCCCCAGCACTAGGAAGGCCACTCTACGATAGACCCTTCCAACTCTACTGTACCATTCTTTCTGAGTGCTCAACTGCAGTCCTCACCCAAAAACATGGCGCTAAGCACAGACCAGTGGCTTACTATTCATCCAAAGCCGACCCAGTAGCAAGGGGACACCCATTATGCACCCAGATCCTGACATTTATTTATAATAGTTTACAGTCTGCTGCAAACCTGACCTTAAAGCAGGAGATAGTAGTATACAGTTCCCATTCAGTGGCAGCCTTGTTAGGCCAACTTCAAACTCAGCATTTGACAATGGCTCGTTAAAATAAATATGAAATTTACTTATTGAACAATTCAAAACTTCAATTTAAACACTGTACCCCCAATTAATCCGACATCTTTCCTTATTTCACTTCCAGAGGAACAGTCAAAGGCAGGACATGACTGTTTGTTCATAACTGAAGAAGAAACATTTGTAAGGGGGGATTTAAAAGACGTTCTTATAGAGGACCCTGACATAACATTGTACGTAGACGGGAGTGCATCCATTGGGGCCCGGGGAGATAAATTTTACAGGTACACTATTGTAAACCAGGATGGGAACAGTGTAGAAGCAGCTGCTTTTGAGTCACCCTATTCAGCGCAACAGGCTGATTTATTTGCTTTAATTAGGGCTTGCATTATTGGGACAAATTTAAGGGTGAACATATATACAGATTCTAGATATGCATTCGGAGTAGTACATGACTTTGGACAATTATGGAGGAAGAGAGGGTTCCTAACCTCGGCAGGTACTCAAATATCTCATAAGCAATTGGTGACTGATCTATTAAAGGCCCTGATGCTACCTAGAGAAATTTCAGTGATGAAGTGTAGCGCACACAACAAAAGGACAGACCTCAATAGACATAGGTAATTGTTGTGCTGACCAGGCAGCAAGGTGGTGGTGCCAAAAATGATGAGGCAGACTAAACGAAGTCTCCGAAAAGCCAATGCCAATCATCCAGGAAATTATTCAGTTGCAGGAGGAAGCTTCTGAAGGGGATGTAAAATTGTGGAAACAGATTGGATGCACAATAGATTGCATGACAGGGTTGTGGTTGTATGCATTTTGCAACTCACTGCGGTGCGAGAGCAATTGGAGGTGCTCTGCTAGCTACTTGGTGGCATCCAAGAATACAATCTTTGGCCCAGAAAGTGAATAGCTGCTGCATTATTTGTCAGAAGTACAATTCCCATCTCTACATCTCTAGGTTGTAGAGATGGGAAGACACCTTTGCCCATGGGTCCATTTGAAACTCTACAGGTGGATTATATTGAGCTAGAGAAATGCCAGGGATACAAATATGTACTCATAATAGTCGATGTATTCAGCAGATGGATCGAGGCCTATCCAACAGTTGATAACAAAGCGGCTACTGTTGTCAAGATGCTTATGAGAGAAATTATCCCTAGATTTGGTATCCCTATTCGGCATAGTTCTGACAATGGTCCTCATTTTATTGGGCAAATTAATAAAGAATTCTGCGAACAGTTGGATATCCAATAGCAACTACACTGTACTTATCGACCACAGGCTGCTGGACTTGTAGAAAGGGCAAATCAGACCCTGAAAACTAAATTAGCTAAATTGAAGGCAGAGACAGTAATTGGTTGGATCAAATTACTCCCCATAGCTTTATTTCAAATGCGTGTCACTGACCCCAGCTCAAATTATATATGGTAGACCTTTGAAAACCCCTTGGAACCAAAATGCAATGAAAGTTATAAGTTTCCATCATATGACTGCGGAGATGACCGATTACATTCTGGCCTCGACTCGGGCACTAAGAGATTTACATTCTAGGGTGCGAGCAGCATATGGTGAATTGCCTCTGTTGGTCTCTTCTATCAAGGTGAAGCCTGGTGACTATGTACTAGTGAAGAATTGGGTAAGGAAAGGGTTGGAGGTTCATTGGGAAGGACCTTACCAGGTTCTCCTGAGAACTCCAACAACCGTGAAGGAAGAAGGGAGCAATGCATGGGTACATCTTCATCACTGCAAGAGTATTAGTGGGAGTGTAGGCTGCTAACTTGTATCATCAAGAAATCTCTTAGGTAACATCATACCCATAGAGAGTAAAGAATATATTCAGGATGGACGAAGAGGATTCGTGCCAATGCAAACTCGGGAGATGAAGACTCATCAGTCAGAAGTCATGGAACTATGCCCATGCAAACTCGGGAAGTGACTTAGAGTTCTGACAAATTACATCACCATCATGTTAGGTTATATAACAGGAACTGTGTCATCTCGTTTGTATTATTGGTTATCATAGTATGATAAAAGAGGGGAATGATAATATTGGGCATTTTTGGTGCCTGACAAAATGGAGGATTTCTGCCTTTGCAAAACCTGCTTGGCATCTTTTTGCAAAGGCTGCAAAGACCATGAGGATCATGGCTCCACAATATCTGTGGCCTGGGAGGAAGTTGAGTACCTGGTAGTGTCCAGATGTCCTTTAATTGATAATATGTATGAGGGTTTTGCAGAAGGAGCTGGGTCCTGCTGCAAATGCATGATCAGGATTGGTTGGGGAATGATGGGTTATAAAACTATTGTTAACTATGTTACAAGGTCTTTGCACCACAATTTGTGATTGGTCAAGGAGAGGGGCCTTGCCTGAATTGTTTACATTACCTGGTAAAATGTTTCTTTACTTAAGGGAACTGTTTTCCATTAAGAGCTTTCTGTAGAAACAATGTTATGGGATATTCTGTGATTGGGTTAGGGAACTGTCAATTAATGTATTGTATGACCTTTATTTATGATTGGTTTGTAGGGGCTGCCCCCCCCCCCCCCCCCCCCCGCATTTCGCGCCAACAGTCCGATATAGTATAAAAGATGGGAGAGCACATTAAAGTGTGTTGATCTTCTGGGGTAGCATTTGGGACCGTGCTGACCATCTGGAGGTGTCTATTCACATGAGGCTGAAGGGCTTGGACAAGTAGAGGCAAGGATCAGACCCGCGGTGTGGGTTAGATATCGTATACGTAGTGTGTTTGTGTTTGGAAAGTAAAGTTAGTTGATCCAGTGGTTGACTCAGTGTTTTACTAGCAGGATGAGCTTAGGACCGGAATAACAGTTGTCGGCACACAGGTGTAGAAAGGATGTAATTAAATTGGAAAGGGTGCAGAAGAGATTCACCAGGGCATGAGTTATAGGGAGAGATGCGATAGGCTGGATTTATTTTGTACACCTTGTTGAGGTGTACAAAATCATGAAGGATATGGATAAAGAGAACAATGTATAAACCAGAAAATTATAGACCAACAGGGCTTATAGTACTACTATTAGTTGCAGTAAAATTATTTGAGAAAAATTCTTATGGACCGGATTTCCTCTAATTTGCAAAAGCATGGATTAGTCAGTGTGTCGTGCAGGGACAAGTCCTGTCTCACGAATTTCATTGTTTTTTTGAGGATGGGCTGAAGATCATTGATCAGGGCAGGGCAGTGGAAATGATGCATTTGTGCATCATACTGTCCACAGAGAAATGTCAGATGCATTTCAATCTGGGCAAGTGTGAGGTGATGCATTTTGAGAGAGTTATCACTAAATGGCAGGATAATTAAGAGCATTGATGTACAGGAGGATCTTGGGGTACAAATTCATAGCACCATGAAAGTGGCAACACAGATGTATAGGGTTGTAATGAAGGCATATGGCATGCTTGCCGTAATCATTCTGGACGCTGAGAAAAAAATTTGGGAAGTCACGCAAATGATTGCTAAAGTTCATATATGGTGGTTTGAGAATAAGTTCCCTGAAGACCTAATTCTCTGACATGCTAAAAAAGGGAAAGCTACTGTGGTGACTGTAGAAATATATATTTTTTAAATAAATATGGGAATAGTACTGCACAACATAGTTAAGGATGTATTGGATATGGCATCATCCTGCACATTTATAATGAAAAATAATGGAAGTCAAAGGTAGTTTCATTTTTTAATACAGTGTTGTTGGTGACCATGTCGATCCTATGCTACTTGCAAGCCCAATGTACCAATTAAGTGTGGAAGTCAAACTGAATACACTTATGAAAGGTCATGATGACAACGATTCTGACGTAAGGATCCCAGTGAATCAATGTGCTACTTAATTCACAAGAAATCTATCAATTGTCTATCAACATGTCTTAACATCAAATATTTACCTACAGGCTTATAAAAACTAAAAAAATGTTTATGAAAAGTAGCAGAATTTTTATTTTTAATCATTAATTAATCAACAGAATCTAAAGTATGGATTTTGGTACAGGCTACCCCAAGAAAATGAACATGCCGCATTTCAACAGGGCAGTTCCCAATATTAACATGTAATTCAACATATAAAATACTTTTACCATTAGACAATTGTTAATATTAGTAATTAAATATCAGTTAAATATATTAATAGATTCAACATTTTAAAAATCATACTGCAGCAGAGTTTACAAGATGGAAATATGGTGCAGAATAGAACTAGACAACTGTCTTTTGAAAGTGAAAAACAAATGAACAAAAACATCTTGATTATGTTTTTGCACATCCACAAAGAATATTTACCAATGTATCAGGACAAGATACAGCTCTTGGTACAAAATACATTTATCTTTGTTGCTTAATTTTTTTCTTCCAAGTAGTCCTCGGGAATATTGCTCTGACAAATTCCAATCACACCCCAGGCTACAGCAGATCCTTCACTTCCTGCCGTTGTGCTATCTTCCTTATCAGATTTTCCTTGTTCATCTTCACTTTGGTGAATCTTTTAAATATATGACCATGCATTCAATAGTGAAATTCGACATTAGAATAGCTAATCAAATTCCTGTAAATTAATATTTGACTTTTTCTTCCTTTTTAATAACATATAGAAGGAGCTAGTGTAGGTGCTAGTTCTGTTTTCCTGGCAATCATCTAGACACATTCTTTCAAACTAAGCTGGCATGGTACAAGTATGGCAGATCTCTTTGAATTTGGTTTGGATGAATTGTGATTGCAAATAAACCGGAAGTACATTCAGGGCATGATTTATTTCATTTAGTAGTAATTAATGTTTTGGATATTGAAGCATACTAGACCATGGGGGACCCGTTGGATACTATCTCCTTAACGCGCGGTTGCAGGGGGTGGGGGCGGCCTTCGGCATCACACACATGCACACACTAACCACTCCCCCCACACACTAACCCCCACCCCCCCTGATATTATATTAATATTATTCATTCGCTGCTTTTACCCTATCCCCTGCTCTATCCATTCACGCATAACCCTCAACTGTGCAGGCGTGGCTAGAGGGGAGGGGGGGGGTGGGGACCAAAAATGAACCAATTACTTACTGATGCATGAACAGGCAGCCACATCAATAGTGTACATCAATAGTCAATCAGCATTCAATATCTGCAGTTCTTTATTTTTTTAATTAATTTGTTTTACATTTTAGCAATGTAACTAATTATACCTACCACCAGTGTTCGTCCAATAATAGAATGAATTCCTGTCAGATGGAGATGGGATACCTCCACATCCAGTTTGGCCAAACCATCTTCATTTACATTTACGCCCAGACCTGCTGCATATCTACAGTGAGTGGAGAGTGTTTACCTTTAAAGTATATAATTTCATTGGATAAAGGAAGATTATTTAATCATTTGTATTTTTGATTGCCCAGATTTATTAAATTACCTTTCTCCCCCGTGCTTAAATTTCTCATCAACAAATTAATCCACTTTCGTTACAGCAAATTCCATTTGCATCACTATTTCCACTACAATATTTAATGGTTTAATTTTGAAGAAAAAAAACGTATCATGAGTCTTCTGTTCAATACTGCCTGTTATTCTCCAGTCTTCCTATGAAAGAAAGACCACATACCGCAGCAGAAGAATACATTTTCTTGGCCATCCTCAAATTGGTGCCCATCCATTAACAGTGAAAGGTCAAAACCACACGTACTTTTTCCCATTTTGGGGCTTGTTAAACTGTTTCTTACACACTTTAACACGAGTTGCAGCTCCTCACCCTGCACCTCCAAAAAAAGTGAATGAAGCCCACGCATTCGAGGCCATTCTATTCTGTGTTCTTTTGAAACTAAAACAGAGAATTCTCTTGGAATATTGGGGAAAAAGACTATTTAATTTTTTACAAATCAGTACCATATGGTTCTACACTTCAATTAAATGTGCAAAAATGAATACTCATTTAAACCAATTGCTTTATTTTTAGCAATGCCTCCCAAATGGTACATACCTGTTCTCTTGTTGGGCTCCATTTGTTTTGTTGTACGGATTATAATGAGGTCCTGCACTTATCCAGTCTGAAACAAACAGGTGCTTCCATAAACCTAGATAACCAGAATTTACCCAGAGGAGAATGCAAGAGCAGCATATGGATAAATAAGCTTTACAATTGTTTACTACTGGTTGAGAGCTTTTACATACATCTGACCACAAAAATAATTGGATGGATGATACCAGGATCTTCAAGATGGTACATGCCCTGATATCTTCATTTCAAATTGTTTCTCAATATACTTGCACATACATTTGGGGCCTGCTCCTCTGAAAATGCAAGAGGCTAAGCAGATTTGAGACAAAATGTCATTTTTCATATCAGGTAAAAATGCAAAAAACTCGACTTCTAGTGGTGAAACTGCTTTCTCCTCGCCTGCACTACTTGTGATAGACAACCTTTTCATCACAAAATATTTATTGTCTGCCTTAGTGTAGAAAAACACAGCATCTGGATCACAGAACTTGAGATATTCTTGTGGGCTTAGATGGACTATACCCACTTCTGGATGATATTTGGAACTATTCCATCTACTCTCTGATTCATCACTCCATTTCCCCACCACTACATCCTTCATGCAACCAACCGCAAACCAATATCCATCACTCTAATAATTAGCAGCAGAATAAATCTTTTATGTGAACCAACCAGCATAACCCTGCTGCATTTTAATGTTAATAACATGGTTTTAGCATAATTTGAATTCTCAACTTATTCTTATGAATAACCAGGGTGGAAATTATTCAGTCCCGGTGATTTGCTAATCTTAATTCACATTATCATTATTTAGCCTACATTAATGTTAGATAGTTCCTGTCTTCCGTTCTGGCTGGGAGACTGGGAGAGTAAAGGCACAGGATCAGCCATGATTAGCAGCGCAGGCTGTAAGGGTCATATGACATACTCCTACTTCTGTTTATTGCATTTCTTTAAAAGTAAACACTGGCACAAGGGAATCAGCCAATCTCTGTACCATTTTTGAACATATATTTACAGTTAAAAGGGCCCTCAGGGGCAATCATAGTGGTGCTGCCACAGTAGTATTGATGGAGTAATATTTATAGAGTTCAAGGTTCTTAAGTCAATGAACAGATTTTTTGGAGAGTGAGTTTATCTCAAAGCTATCCCCATCAAAGTTTTTTTTTACACAGAAGGCAACATGTGATTATATGGCACTTGGCTTGATCCAGGTTCCTGCATTCAGGGAATGCAAATGGTGGATTTGCAACTTTTGGATTGAGGAAGATAATAGGGTAGGCTATAATAAAGATTAGAGGTATATCTATTTGCAGTAAAAATCTGATAATCCTCTATCTAATTGCTTGGAAATCCTGACGGTTTGGTATTTGGCTCACCAGGTGCCAATTTCCTTACTCCCTCTTAAAGAGCAGGACCTCATTCCCAAGCCTCCTTTAAACTCACCGGGGCCTAATGCCCACACACCCTTGAAATTCATCTGGTTGTTTCCCACATATCTATGATACCTGGTTAACCAGAAAATGTATTATATTTCTGTACTACTTTAAAAGAGTGTTGCAGTATTAAATGGAATAATATTAAAAAATCTTGGAAAATCAGACAGCTTGGCACAGCTAAGTCTCGAGCATGGTGGATAAATTGAGATTTACTGTAAGTGGAATTCCATAACTAATGTAATTAAAATCTCTTATTGTACATCAAGAAAAGATCTATGAATCACCTTCAGGAATCATTTCATACCATCATGGTGTTGATTTTGATATTCTTTCAAAGGCTTCTTTCATTTTCCTTTTTACGTAGCTGATATCTTATTATTCTGCTGTTTATTGTATCACTCTCAGGATCAGAGCTAATTTGTGCCTTTTTATCCCTTTCCTTCTCCTTTAGCAAATTAATCTTGCTACTGTGCCAATTTGCACAGGAACAGGTTATGGTTTAGAGGTCATAATTCTCGAGCTCCTCCACAGGAGACTGGGAGAGTAAAGGCACAGGATCAGCCATGATTAGCAGCGCAGGCTGTAAAGGTCATATGACATACTCCTACTTCTGTTTATTGCATTTCTTTAAAATTATTTGGTACTTTACAGAGTTCTCTATTCATCCCAATGCCATTGACATCAAAAAGATCACATGACTGGATCCATCTTTTTCAGCCAGTTAGAAATGTCTCTTATCCTGACATCACATAGACAGCTCCCCTCACTGGGCTGTCTTGTGTGCCATGTAAACATACTAGCTATGCTTTATCCTAATACTTGTCAAATGGATTAATATTTCAGATTGTCCTTTTGTGTTTCAGTTTGGGTCCCCTTATTCTGAATACTATTGGTCACTGCAAGCCCATTTTGGGTCGGTTCTGGTCCGACAGCGGATACCACGTGACTGTAGTTTGGACCTCCTTCTTATTTAACTATTTTAAACTCACAATTGCAACTGACCAAATTCCCAACTTCATACTCTATTTAAAGCAGTCTATGACCACTGCAGTCCATTTTTTTTGCAGCCAGAATGTCCAATGATTGGGCTGTACTCGCTAAGGAACAGAGGTTCACCAAATATATTTTTTGGCTGTAACTTAACTGGCTTATGATCTATAAATATACAATTAAGTTGTTACACTTTGTAAAAAATTACTGATCAAGCATCACAAGATCTATTTTCCTATAAAATATTGCGGTGCAATCAAAAGAGACAGTCATTGAAATTGAAAGACATTGAAATGATTATTAGAACATTCAACTATAACTGCATGAACACATTTAAATTTTATTAATTCACAAGATGTAGATTGCCCTACTTGCTGGCGTGTTAGGTCTTTTCAGAGGACATCAAAGAGTTGACTGAGTTGCCTAGGATCTAGTTTGGGGAATCTGAGTTGTTACATTAGTGTTTATAGATTTAAAAATCCATTTGCCTCACAATCACCATTGCCATTGCTCACTTTTTATTCAAATTTAAAATCCCATTTATTAAATTAGGATTGGTTTAAACTGTCAGGTCATTAGTCAGGGATTTGGGGTTCTAGCTGATTAAGTTAACTCCCATGCCCCATATAGAAAGAAGCTAAAACAACGCGTGTTCTGTATGTAACTCCTACAGCAGTAAATATACTTGTTATACCATTTGATATGTCACCAAAACAATGAACGTGAAGTCCATGCTTTCCCGGGGGCAGTCCAGAAAATTCTCCTGATATGGTCAAACATCCACTTTCCTACAAAAAGCAAAATACCACATGCTGGTATTGGAAGTCTGTTTAATGAAAGCTATTTATTTATGCCTTAAACATTAGTGACAATGCAGCAAATGCAAACACAAGAGATGACTGTTATACAAACTTTAATATGTTGCAATGGTGTACTTGAACTGTATCATATTTGTGTGTCATTTTACATTGAATTAATTAAAAATGACCATATATCCATGCAGGGAAAACATTTGGATTACACAATTATCATCAGGAAAGGGGTTTCATACCAATGTGAAAACAGTACAACATTTAAGAGTAAATTATTGCACTCAAAAGATTCATGGCCAAGATCTATGAAGTCTACTAAAAGTACTAAAACTATCCGTGACGTGAAGACAGAGAAATCTTAAATGTACATCCAAATGGGAACAAATATCCTCTACTTGAAGAGATTTGAAGGGCTATGAGGGTGACGGCAAAGATGCATTAAATTTGTTTTTAAAAGGAAGGTATTCATTTAAAAAAAAACACATCCTAGCCAAATTTGAAATATAGGCTTTAAATCCATTGAGAAAACCCTTATCCAGCAAATTACCTTTTTTGTTGTTGAACAGAAGAATGCACCTGAAGGCTCTGTTCTTAAAATATAATACTTACTAGATATTATGTTTCGATTGCAAAGTAATACATTATTTCCGATATTTGGTAACTGGATTATTTTTCAGTGAAGTTAAATGAGAGTCAAAAAGCTGTAAGAAAAAAACAAAGTGCTGGAGTAACTCAGTGGGTCAGGCAGCATCTCTGAAGATCATGGATAGGTAGGTGAAAGGTCCGGGGCCCATTTTTAGACTGATTGTGGGGGTGGGGGGGCTAGGGGATAAAGTTGGAAGAGGGACATAGCATGGTGAGTGATAGGGGGTGAAGGTTGATAGGCAGATAATTTTCTGGCTTTTCTCCAAACATCTGTCTAAAAAAAACCCCTCTCACTCTCCCCCCCCCACACACACCTTTACCCACTTATCACTTGCCAGGCTTTGTCCTACCCCTCCTTACTTTCAGCTCCCCCCCCCAAACCACAAGCAATTTGAAGAAATCACAACCCAAAAGGTCCTGTCCGTGTTCTCGAGGGATGTTGCCTGACCCACTGAGTTATTCCAGCACCTTGTCATTTTTAGCATGAACCAGCATCTAGAGTTCCTTGTGTCTATTAAAAGTAGGCAAATTGAATAAAAAGTGGGACAATGTGAAAGTTTACATTTGTTCAGAATAAAATAGATTATTTAATAAAAAGACTGCCAAAGGATTTGAGGTCCTTATACATGAAACATAGAAACATAGAAATTAGGTGCAGGAGTAGGCCATTCAGCCCTTCGAGCCTGCACCGCCATTCAATATGATCATGGCTGATCATCCAACTCAGTATCCCGTACCTGCCTTCTCTCCATACCCTCTGATCCCCTTAGCCACAAGGGCCACATCCAACTCACTCTTAAATATAGCCAATGAACTGGCCTCAACTACCCTCTGTGGCAGAGAGTTCCAGAGACTCACCACTCTCTGTGTGAAAAAAGTCTTTCTCATCTCGGTCTTAAAGGATTTCCCCCTTATCCTTAAGCTGTGACCCCTTGTCCTGGACTTCCCCAACATCGGGAACAATCTTCCTGCATCTAACCTGTCCAACCCATTAAGAATTTTGTAAGTTTCTATAAGATCCCCTCTCAATCTCCTAAATTCCAGAGAGTATAAAACCGAGTCTATCCAGTCTTTCTTCATAAGACAGTCCTGACATCCCAGGAATCAGTCTGGTGAACCTTCTCTGCACTCCCTCTATGGCAATAATGTCCTTCCTCAGATTTGGAGACCAAAACTGTACGCAATACTCCAGGTGTGGTCTCATCAAGGACCCTGTACAACTGAAGTAGAACCTCCCTGCTCCTGTACTCAAATCCTTTTGCTATGAAAGCTAACATACCATTCGCTTTTTTCACTGCCTGCTGCACCTGCATGCCTACTTTCAATGACTGGTGTAGCATGACACCCAGGTCTCGCTGCATCTCCCCTTTTCCTAATCGGCCACCATTTAAATAATAGTCTGCTTTCCTGTTTTTGCCACCAAAGTGGATAACCTCACATTTATCCACATTATACTGCATCTGCCAAACATTTGCCCACTCACCCAGCCTATCCAAGTCACCTTGCAGTCTCCTAGCACTCTCCTAGCGTACATGAAACACAGAAAGCTGCATACAAACACAGCATATTATCCAAAGAGCGAACGGAATACCAGTTTTATTTCAAGGTGGTACACAAAAGTACACAACTGTTACCACAATTGCACAGGGCACGAATGAGACCAGATGTAGAGAACAGTGAAGAATTTTATGTGTAGGACGGAACTGCAGATGCTTGTATACACTAAAGATAGACACAAAATGCTAGAGTAACTCAGACAGCATCTCTGGATAGAAAGAATGGGTGACGTTTCGGGTCAAGACCCTTCTTCAGACACAACAATTTTAGTCCACTTATTGAAGGAAACATATGATTGAAGGCAGTTCACACAAATAATCACTGGGAGATTTCAATTTCAATTTTCAATTTCAATTCAACTTTAATGTCATTGCACAGATACAAGTATGGGTACAATGAAATGCAGTTTAGCGTCAGTTCGTAGTAATAGCAATATAGAAATAAATACAAAATGCAGACAATGTGGACGGAGAGACTGGAGAAATCTATCGGCGGGACTCCGAGTTCAGCAGTGTGATGGTGTTGTTGTAGAAGCTGTTCCTCATCCTACTAGTGCGGGACCTGAGGCTCCTGTACCGCCTCCCTGATGGTAGGAGGGCAAACAGTCCATGGTTAGGGTGGGAGGGGTCTTTGGTGATCTTCCCGGCCCGTCTCAGACACCGTTTTCGGTGGAGGGCATCCATGGCAGGGAGCGGGGCACCGATGATGTGCTGGGCGGTTTTCACCACCCGTTGTAGTGCCTTCCTGTCTGCTACGGTGCAACTGCTGTACCATACCGTAAAGCAGGTGGTCAGGATGCTTTCGATGGTACAGCGGTAAAAGTTGGTCAGGATCTGGGGGGACAGGTGGGCTTTTTTGAGCCTCCTCAGGAAGTAAAGGCGCTGCTGCGCCTTTTTAATCAGCTTGGAGGTGTTGAGGGACCAGGACAGATCCTCCGAGATGTGTACCCCGAGGAATTTGTAGTTGGAGACCCGCTCCACCTCAGTCCCGTTTATATGGATGGGGGTGTCTGCCCCCTCTGTTCTTTCTAAAGTCAACAATGATTTCCTTCGTCTTCTGGGAGTTGAGGATGAGGTTATTGTTGGCACACCAGGTTGTCAGGTGCTGGACCTCCTCCCTGTAGGCTGACTCGTCGTTGTCACTGATCAGTCCTACCACCGTGGTGTCGTCGGCAAATTTTATGATGGCGTTGGAGCCATACTTAGGGATGCAGTCATGGGTGAAGTGGGAGTAGAGGAGAGGGCTGAGCACACAGCCCTGTGGCACGCCGGTGTTCAGTGTTATAGTGGAGGTGAGGTTGTTGACCCTAACAGACTGTGGTCTGTTAGTGAGGAAATCCAGTGTCCAATTGCAGAGGGAGGTGGAGATGCCAAGACCGCTGAGTTTGGTGATCAAGCTAGCGGGTATGACAGTGTTAAAGGCGGAGCTGAAGTCAATGAACAGCAACCTGATGTAGGTGTTATTGTTGTCCAGGTGGGTCAGGGCAGAGTGTAGGGCCGCCAATATGGCGTCCTCTGTAGACGTGTTGGTCCGGTAGGCAAACTGATGGGGGTCCAGTGTGGGGGAGAGGCTGGCTTTGAGGTGAGCCAAGATCAGCCGCTCAAAGCACTTGGCGATGACAGGGGTGAGTGCCACTGGCCGGAAGTCGTTGGGACTCCGTCACTGATTGTTTGGGCACTGGCACAATGGTAGATGTCTTGAGGCAAGTGGGGACGACACCCTGGGCCAGTGACAGATTGAAAATGTCAGTGAGGACCAGGGATAGTTGTCCAGCACATGCCCTGAGCACCCGCCCGGGGATGCCATCGGGGCCGGCAGCTTTGTGCTCATTCACCTTGCTCAGTGCATCTTGTACAGCAGAGGTGGAGAGACTGAGGGGTTGTTCATTCGGGGGTGGTGCAACTTTGATGGCTGGAGTTTTGTTGTCCCGGTCAAAGCGAGCATAGAAATGGTTTAGCTCGTCAGGAAGGGAGACGTTGTCTGGGGGAGGGGTGTTGACTTTATGGTAATCAGCAATGGATTTGATTCCTTGCCACATGCGCCTGGGGTCAGAGTTGTTTCGGAAATGCTCCTCGATCCGCCGTTTGTGATTGAGTTTAGCATTCCAAATTCCCTTTTTCAGATTGGCCCTGGATGAGCTGTATCCCTCAGCATCGCCAGATTTAAAAGCGGCGTCGCGAGCCTTCAGCAGGAGTCTGACCTCCCTGCTCATCCACGGCTTCTGGTTAGGGAAGGTCTTTATCTCTTTGTGGGTAGTGACGTTGTCAGTGCAGAATTTTATATAGTCCAGAACGGTTGAGGTGTATGAGTTGATGTCCACTTGGGAGTTAAAGGTGGCCTGGGTGGCAAACAGACTCCATTCTGTTTGCTGAAACTGTTCCTGTAAAACAGAGACAGCCCCCTCAGGCCAGACCTTCACTGTCCTCACGGTAGGTTTCCCACGTCTGATCAGAGGTGTGTATTTGGGCAGTAGGAACAGGGAGAGGTGGTCAGACTGTCCCAGGTGGGGGAGGGGGAGGGCTTTGTATGCTTCAGTAATATTGGTATATACTAGGTCCAGAATATTGTTTCCTCTGGTTGGGCAGGAGACATGTTGGTGGAATCTGGGGAGTACAGTTTTAAGGTTGGAGTGGTTAAAATCACCCGCAACAATAAAAGCCCCCTCTGGGTGTGCAGTTAGTTGTTTGCTGATAGATCCTGAGTATGAAGGGATTTAATGAGGAAAAGTTGAATAAATTATCTGTGCTCTGGAGTTTTGTAGAATGAGAAGCAATCTCATAAAAACAAGGTAAAAATTAGAAAGATGTTTCTCCTTACAAGAGCAAGGGGAGCCCATTTAAAACTCAGACAAGGACACATTTATTCTCGTAAAGGATTAAGAGTCTTTGGAATTTCCTGCTCTGGAAAGTTGTGCAGGAATTCTCAAATGTATATATTCAAAACTGAAATAGATGTTTAAATTAGCAAGGGAATTGAAGTTTACGAGGAGAGGGTGGGGAAAGTACACCTGAATAAATTTGGATTTGCCACTATCTTAGGGAAGAAACAAGCTCAAGGGCTAAATAGCTTACTTAAGAACAATGTTCTTAAGGAAACAATGTCAGCTGCCTCTGATGTTGAAGAAAGCTGCTTCTAAAGCTGCCTAGCCATTTATGTGGCGATCATTTTGCCCTTTCTTATGGAGGATTGTTGTACATCAGTTCCATCATCAAACCAATTGAGCAACCAACCACAATAACAAATTCTCAGAAAACAAATTAGGAAAAATATGTTTAATTATTAATTTTTCAGCGTTAAATTTCAATGCAGCTGCAGTGTCCACTGAGTACAGTATTTATAGATTGTGCAGTTGCTCAGACTAATAGCTGGATCCAGCAGTATTTCGGATCCCCAGCTCTGGATGCACACCCAACTAGGCTTTGGATCCCCAGCACACATTGCGGACTAATGAGTGGGCCAGATGCCAAAGTATCAGATGGCAAACATTTCCCAGTTGTTAACCATTTATACATCCCTTCCTTTCCCTTATCCTCGACCTGCTCCATTGCCACATGCAAACTGGAGCAATAACATCTCATATTCTGTTTGGCAACCTTAGACCCCAATACTATGAACATTGAATTTTCCAATATCAAATAATGACCCACTACCCAGTCTCTCTTATCAGTGACTGACACCCCCCCCCCCACTCATTTCTCCCACTAACCTTCCCCAGTCACCCTATTCCTTTCCCCTACTTTGTATACTCACCTCACATTCCCGAGAAACTTATTTAGTTTAGCAGCGCGAGGTGTAAATGGAGTAATGGAAGAGAGGTTGGCTTGTGTGATGGTCTGACTGCGTCCACAATTCTCTCCAATATCTTGCAGTCTTGGATGGAGCTGTTCCCAAAACATGCTGTGACGCATCCCGATAAAATACTCTTTAGGGCGCATTTGTAGAAGTTGGTGAGAGTTGTTGGGGACATGCCGAACTTCCTAAGCAAGTAGTATTTCTTTATTATACCCTCCTCTTTCTCATCCCCCTGTACCCTTCCACACATGTCCCTCCCTTTGACTTTACATGTCATTCCTCTCATTATCGGACACCCTTTTGTTTCCTTTTCTCCTCTAGCATGTCACCTACTCCACCCATCTACCAATCAAACTCCCCTCACCTGTAGCCACCTGCCACTTATCAGGCCGTCCTGCCTCCACCTCTCTTTTCCAGCTTTCTCCCCGACTCAGTCTGAAGAAGTGTCTCGACCCGGAACATCACCTGTCCATTCCCTCCATAGATGCTACCTTTCCCGCTGAGTTCCTTCAGCACCGTGTGTTTTGCTCAAGATTCCAGCATCTGCGGTTCCTTGTGTCTTCAAAGTATCAGGATTGTGAACAATCATTGTTTTACACTATGCTGGTTTCCGCAAGCACACATAGCATGGCAGGCTAGTTCTGGTACTTCCTATATCATCCTGGACCACCACAGACATAGGAAGTATCATCATTATCTGGAGGAGCTTGAACAACATCTGAGCTCTCTGCAGACCATCTTCATGGGTGATCGCCTCACATTTAGCTAATTTCTGGAAGTAGCTCACAGCCCAAGCAAAATTAATCCGATGGTGTTTGCTGATAAAAAAAAGTAATTTAAAATAAAAAGATGCTGGAAAACTGATTGAGAAATAATGCTAGTATTTCAGATCGAAGAGCCTTTAAAGCTTTCCAGTCTTGAGAGGAAGAGTCTTCAACCTGAAACATTAACTCTGCTTATACTTCTGTTGATAAATTTGAACTGCAGAATGATTCCAACATTACTGTTTCGTTTTTTTAAACAAAAAACACTTGAGGAGACCCAAGGGGGCATTTTGCTCACTAGTTTCCACTGGCAGAGGGATTGGAAGTACTGATGTCAAGGACAGAAAATTAACATTTGAAAATGGAAAAAAAAGTTAGAAAACATTCTAACGATTACATTCTGGCTGGGATTTAATGGAAATATCCAAATGTGAGGAATATAATGAATAAAACGGATGGGTTGAGATATTGGAAGTAAATATTATGGATGCATAGCTTAGAGAAGGGTAGAAATTCAAGATTTGCTTACATGCTTCACAGAAAGACAGAGAATGAAAAGGAGGGGGTAATAGCAATGTCAGAAATAATCATAGCTGTGAGAGTAGATGATACGTTAATAGAATCATCAAATCATGCTAGAAATGTGACAAGGAAATGGGGGGGATATTGTGTAGTTTTGGATAAAAAGGGACCTTAGAGTGTATGACCATTTATCTTTGAAGTATTTAGGGTACAGCTTAAATACTGTGAACAGATCTGGTCATAGTTCTACATCACAGGAAAAGGAGGAGGTGCAGAGGAGATTTACAAAGATGTTGCCAGAATTAGGAAATTGTAGCTACGGTGATTGAGGCAAAGTGAACGGCAAGAGATCCACTGGAAAGTAAATCAGACAGAACAATGGGAAGCATTTTAGGAGGTTCAGGACAGTCATGTTCCCAAAGACAAAAAAAACTGAGAGAATCCAAATCTCGAGCACATGAGTAAAAAGTTGCATAGAAGGTAGGAATGTAAGAGAGCTCTGATTACATTGGAAGCAGTGCAAAAGAGATTTACAAAGATATGACCTGAACTGGAAAACTGCAGCTCTGAGTAAAGATTGGATAAGCAGTGGTTGTTTCCCTATGAAGCAAAGAAGGCTGAGAAGACAATTATTTGAAGTGTATAAAATGATGAGGGGTCTAGACAGATAACATAGGAAGATAACAATTAAAACGTCTCTTTCAAATTATTTCAGGTCTGAAATTTACTGAGGTGGAAACGATCATCACATATAAATATACTTGGATGTGTCTTTGAGGGGTGTCAGACCTTGGAAAGTGCAGTTATTTAGGGTAGTTTTTTCCCCGACTAGCACATTTGGGCCATTGTGCCTGTGTGGTAAACTGTGTAATGAATCTATTGAGATCAGATTCCAAAAATTATCATTTTTAAAAACATAAAATTAAAAATAAAATCCATTATCTTGAAATATGAGGGGGAAATTGATCCAGAAAGAGTAAATGTCTCATTTTTAGAGCAGGTGTTAATGGGTAATGGGTATTTACCATTTTGAAAGATAATTAGGCTCCAGAGTGATGCTTTTTAATAGAATAAAGTCTGATTGTTGGAACTTAGTTATAACCCTTCTGGTGTGGGAATGGTTATGTGGCCACTCCCCACCCCAATAAAAGCCACAGCTGAGAAACACGTCCAAGGATTTCCCTGTTAGTTGCACTCAGTCCACCCAGATCTCCCAATTGCTAACCATTTTAACTCCCTTTCCATGCCTATACTGATCTTTCTGTCTTGAACCGCCTCCACTGCCAGAGCGAGGCCACGTGCAAACTAGAGGAACAGTATCTCCTATTCTGCTTGGGTAGCTTACAACCCAACGGTAGGAACATTGAATTATTCAAACCCTCCCTCCCTTCCCCCCACACTCCTCTTTCATCCCGCCCTCTCCTGTGCCCCACATGGACTCGCACCTATTCTCTCCTCCCCCCACATTCCTTCCTTTGGCTTCAAATTCACAACCATTAAATCCTTTGTTTTGTTTCACTGCTTGTTTTTTTTTTTTGCCTGGCCTTTGACCAACCATCTATACTATCAAATATCCTACCCCCCCCCCCCCCCCCCATCACGCTTTGTCCTGCCCAAATCTCTCCCAGCTTTCTTTCCCTCCACAATCAGTTTAAATGAGGGTCCCAACCAGAAACATCACCTATTCATGTTCTCCAAGGATGCTGCCTGATCCGCTGAGTTACTCCCGCACTTTGTGTCTTCCCCTCTTAGTCATCTAGGTTGGGTAGTTCCTCATGGGCACGGCCAGGGTTAGTGTTGGGCATGAGCTGTACTGGGGGATTCGTGCGAGCTACCTCCCATCTCTTCCCCATGCACTCTCAGATCTGGGTCTCCGAGCATCCCTCTGCAATTGGATCCTCGACGTCCTCATCCACAGACCACAGTTTGTCCGTATTGGTGGAAATGTATCATCCTCGATAACAATCAGCACGGGAACACCTCAAGGCTGCATGCTCAGCCCTCTGCTTTACTCACTCTATACTCATGACTGCGTAGCCGGACATAGTGCGAACTCCATCATCAAGTTCGCTGACGACACCACTGTTGTGGGACGAATCACTGATGGGGCCGAGTCAGAGTATAGAAGTGAGATCGACCGATGGACCAAATGGTGCCAACACAATAACCTGGCTCTCAATACCAGCCACACCGAGGAACTGATTGTAGACTTTGGAAGGGGTAGGATAGGGACCCACAATCCCGCTAACATCAACTGGACGATGGTGGAAAGGGTCAAGAACTTCAAATTCCTGGGCAGTGCACATTTCCGTAGATCTTTCTGTAGATCTTTCCTGGTCCCAGCACACTGATGCAATTATAAAGAAAGCACATCAACGCCTCTACTTCCTGAGAAGACTACGGAGAATCGGTATGTCAAAGAAGACTCTCTCGAACTTGTACATGTGCACAGTAGAGAGCATGCTGACTGGTTGCATCGTGGCTTGGTTCGGCAACCTGAGCGTCCAGGAGCGGAAAAGGATGCAGAAAGTTGTAACCACTTTGTCTATCATCGGCTCTGACCTCCCCACCATCGAAGGGATCTATCGCAGTCGCTGTCTCAAAACGACAGCCAACATCATCGAGGACCCACACCATCCTGGCCACGCACTCATCTCCCCGCTACCATCGGGCAGAAGGTACAGGAGCCTGAAATCTGTTACATCCAGGTTCAGGAACAGCTTCTTCCCCACAGCCATCAGGCTATTAAACTCGCCAACATCACTGAATTCAATCGGGTATTCTGCAAGTTTGTCGGTGAACAGCAATAAACTAATATTGTAACCATAACCTCTATGTTAATAAAGCTGCAGATATTTAAAGGAAAGGAAATCACTCAGAAAATTAATATGATGAGCATTTGATGGCACTGGGCCTGTACTCGCTGGGGTTTAGAAGGCTGAGGAGGGACCTCATTGAAACTTACTGAATAGTGAAAGGCTTGGAAAGAGTGGATGTGGAGAGGATATTTTCACTAGTGGGAGAGTCTAGGACTAAAGGTCATAGCCTCAGAATTAAAGGATGTTCCTTTAGGAAGAAGATGAGGAGGAATTTCTTTAGTCAGAGGGTGGTGAACCTGTGGAATTCTTTGCCACAGAAGGCTGTGGAGGCCGTCAATGGATATTTTTACGGCAGATAGACTCTTGATTAGTACATCTATCAGGGGTTATGGGTTGAAGGCAGGAAAATGGGGTTAGAAGGGAGGGTTAGATCAGCAATTATTGAATGGTGGAGTAGACTTGATGGACTAAATGGCCTAATTCTGCTCCTATCAATTATGACTTTAAAACAGCCCCATTACAGCAACAAATTAGTAATAGAATCATACAGTACGGAAACAGGCCCTTCAGCCCAACTTGTCCATGTTGACCAATATGCCCTACCTAAGCTAGTCCCATTTGTCTGCGTTTGGCCCCATATCCCTCTAAACCTTTCCTGCCCATGTACCTGTCCAAGTGATTTTTGAAATGCTATTAATAGTTTCTACCTCAACTACCTCCCCAGGCAGCTAATTCCATACTTGCAATATCCGAGGTAAAACGGGCCTTCTCACGATCGTCAGTTATGGAATAATTTGACAATGAGCTGTAAGAGAGCCGAGCTGGGCACATAGAGTTGAACACTCATTGGAGAAGTTCGTTCTAACTCGCGAAGGTCGCCTGCCCGTGATCGATTTTGATCAGTGCGAGGATAAAACAGAGACAGATCGAAAGCTGATGAGCGTATGTGTAGGAACCCTTCCCATAGTCAGTGTCTCCGCATGGAGCTGGGCTCTTTCCCCAGGGCGGGGATTACTTGGAGCATTTAAAAAAAGGTACAGCACGGAAACAGGCCCTTCGGCCCACGACCGTACATTTACACTCGCTCTATGTTATGCCACTTTCTCGTCCACCCCTTACACATTCGGAGCAATTAATCTATAAAAAGGCACCCGGTTTAAACGTCGCTTGTCCATTTCCCTCCACAGGTGCTGCCCGCCTGGCCGAGTTCTGTACTTCAGCACAGGAACGGGTGTGAGCAGCAAAAGTCCCGCGTTTAGTCCACCCTTTACCCAGACTTGAGGCTTCAAGAAGACACGGGCCACCGCTCGCCATCCGCTTTGAAAACTCACATTCAACCTGAGGCGAACGACTCCAAAAGCACGGAAGTAGCCAGTTAATATGCAGATAGCCCTCGCCATGCTTCCCGGGCTCTACCTCAGCAGCCAAATCCAAAGATCACAGAGCTCTATGATCTTTGGCCAAAACGTAGTCACGCCCGCATCTGCGCAAAGCTGCTAGTCAACACGGTCTCGTTTTGGAGTAACTCAGCGGGTCAGAAAAGGATAAACTTGCCACTCCTGGCGAAGTCACATGTGGCCATGCTGATGAGATTCTTCCGATTTAAATTAATCACTACACTCCTCCATTTGGTCCGATCTTTACAAATATAATGGTGACTAACATTTATTTGCAGCAGGTAATTACAAGGAACTGCAGATGCTGGTTTATACCAAAGAAAGACTGAGAATACTGGAGTAACTCAGTGGGCAAGGCAGCATCCCTGGAGAACATGGATAGGTGACGTTTCGGCAGACTGAAGTCTCCAGCATTTTGTGCCTATTCATTTGCAACAGGTTTTGGAAAAATAATGACCAAAACAGCTGTTGGAAATGACCTGGAGCGGGGCCTTACGTCGGCCGGCGCGATCTTAATGACCGCGGGTCATATTTACCATCGCCCGCCGGGGGCTTTGACTTTGATATCAGGAGGAGAATGGGGAGTGCAGGGGAGAGATAAGACTTTGCCTTCCATCACAGTGAGGAGGAGATTCGCTGTGATGGATGTTTGTGTGTTGTGTCTTGATTCTTTTTCTTGTTTGTATGACTGCAGAAACCAAATTTTGTTTGAACCTCAATGAGGTTCAAATGACAACAAATAAATTGTATTGTATTGTATCCCCTGAAAAAATAAAAGTCTTATCTGGTAAAAGAACTCCTTTCTTCCTGGATCCCGCCACAATTTTCATTTCCTGCCTTTCTAGAAGGCCATGAAAAATGGTGATAGTGCCTGATGTAAGATTATTTGGTACTTACACATTTTATTCCTTTAAAATTGGTTAACATCTTTCTCTTTATACTGTGTGTGTACCATCTTGGAATGGGCTTGGCATCAATAGCTAAAGTGGTTATACCAACATTACTTAGTGTCTGTCTTGGACAATGCATTGAAAAACTCCAAGAGTGATACCTATCTCTAAGATTGAATGGAAAGACCAGCATCTATTGGAGATCTGCACATCCTATCCATGAAAGTATTTTATAATGTGGAGAATTCGGAGAAAATCATCCAATCTTAATTTGATTTGCTTGATAGATGGAGACACATTGAGTGTCAATTTTAACATTTAATTAGAAGTACAAGTGAACTGCTGCTTCACCAAATTGAATATTTGGGTTTTTGGGGTATAAAGGCAGCTGTTGCACTTGAAGGGGAGGAGTTGTCGCAGATGCAATAGCTGTCCTTGTACCTCTAGAAACCAAAACATTCCAACTATAAGTAAAGTAATTGCTACTTCACCAATCTCGTGGACTGCTTCAGTACCAGTGATCGTCTCTTCCACGTCAAAGAAACAAAAAGCAGGTTAACCAGTCCGCAAGACACAGCCATTCAGCCCAAGCTTCCCATTGCCAGCACTTGAATTCTGTGCCACTGTCTGAGCTCTTTCTTTCCCTTCCTGCATTGTTCAAATGATGCCCAATGCAAGTTCAAGAAATAACATCATCTTTGATTATGCATATTAAAACCTCTGACATGTTAGATTGATAAACTGAGTAGGAAGTCTCTGAAGAACTCTCAGTAAACAGGTTCACACGCTCCACTTTAATCTTAAACGGTGGTTGGGGAGAGTGGCGATGTTTGTGGCAGCCAATAAGTATAGATTAATTTGTTAAGAAGAAAAATGGTGATAGTGCTGGTGCATTGAAATTATTGGCCTGGAACTATCATCCGGGATTCTTGTACACCTTCCTCTACAGTCCAAAAGCCAATTGTCCACTGCTGCATCATCGGGGATGGAAACTTCATATGATCAGATCATGATTGCATCCCAATGAAGTCCACTCCACATGACATTCAGGTTTAGCTACAACTCTTCCACCCATTACAACTATAACTGAAGTCTCATAACATTCAATGGTCATAATTAACTGCTTAATTTTTTCCCCAATCACGTACTATTTCATTTTAATAATTTATCACTGAATACTGGGCCAATCTGTAAAAAAGACAATGCATTTGGCAGAGTCTCTACTTTGTCCAGATACAAACCTCTTCATCAATGAAACTTGTCAATCTCTGGAAAAATACTATAACAGCCTACCTGATCTTCACCACTGATTAAATGCATTCCATGTACAAAAACAACAGTACTTGGCACTTTCGACAGCATCCCTACAATCTCTAATAACCAAAGGATAGCTATACAATTCCCAATAACACAAGCTTGTTGTTGATAAAAGTTTTGAAACTGAAAGCCAAGGACACTTTATTTGATTTATTTGACAATGCATCGTTCAGTGCCTCCATCGAGAGGGGTACACCTTGCATTTTTCATAGCAAAACAAGTGTTGAGGCAAGCAATCAAGATCCAGCAGAATATGACCTTCAAATTCTGTATTTACGATTTATCCAATGCACTTAAAAAAAAATTAAAGCACAATTCACTGGTTTATGTCAAATTACATACTTCAACGTTATAGGGAATAATTTGACATTCAAATTAGCTGTACATTAAACTAATAGCTACCAATAAATTTAGCTTGCCAACCTAAGAAAAATTATGAGTCATTCATCACACCGCTAGCCCCAGGAGATATTACATTTCATTCACTGGGCAATTCCAATCACACCACAGGCTAAGCGTGGTCCAGCATTTCCTGTTCGTTTGCTTTCTGGATTTCCTCCTTTGCCCAAGTCATCTTCTTTCTGATGAACCTTCATAAAATAAAATTACATTAGTGTAACATGGAAAGGCCATTTCTAAGCTCATGAGAGAAATATACAGTAGTAGCAAATGTGCTTCTCAAAATCCCTAGATGCTTTGCAGCCAGTCTTTTGTATTGTCGGAAACATGGTAGCTTATGGTCATTACAGATTGTGTAAGCTTATATTCATAAGCACAATTGTGTAATAGTGAGTAGGAAAGAACTGCAGATGCTGGTTTAAACTGAAGATAGCCACATAAAACTGGAGTAACTCAGCGGGACACACAGCATCTCTGGAGAGAAGGAATAGGTGACCTTTCGGGTCATCCATTCCTTCTCTCCAGAGATGTTGCGTTTCAAAAGCTGAGTTACTCCAGTTACACAAATATACTTTGACGTGATCGATAGTATCTTTCAGGCCCACTCAAGATAATTCCCCTACTTAATATCTCACGCCTCATGCAAATATAACCCACAATTAACAAAGAGGACTTGTTCCAACATACTCTACATTGCAGGTTCACGTTTTGCAACAATAATTAATTAGTCAAGATGGTCTGCAAAAAGGAAAACTTATTGCAAATATCTCAAAGTACAGAATTCTTGTGAACACTAACTTAATGTTCTTCCTCAGTTTAACTTTCTCTTTTCATTAAATTTGGAATGATATATTGCAGACCACAATGCAAAGTATCACATTACTTGAAAGAAAGAGTTTGTAAATTGATTTATATAAAGAAGTCAATAAAAAGTAATGGACAGGCCAAGGTCGCAGTCTTCTTCATTTGAGGTAGGGAGCATTTCAAGCTCTTTCTTTCTCATTTCAATGACCTCTTCCACCCTTGATAAACCATACACAAGACACGTGTTGATCACAGGGAGATTTTAAAAATCCAAGAGATTAGATTTTACAAAAATCACAGCAACTATTATCAATCAAATTAGTAGACAGCTGGTTAGTTTTTCATCAAGCAACAGTTAGTTTACATGATGAAATAACAGCTCATAACAACTATTAGTCCACACATTTGAATACTTACCACAAGTGTACGACCAATAATGGAAAAATCTCCTGATAGACTGATAGTTTTATCCTTCATTTCAATCATGGCCACTCCAAGGTCATTAGCCACCACATTGCCAAGATCACCAATATGTCTATAATGAATTACAAATAAAAATCTATTCAGTTTTGTTTTGCCTGCTAAAACCCATAAAAGGTGACTTCACTACAACTTTGTAGTATGTCATGTTAATTCCATGTTAACTTGCAATTGATTACGCTTTAACACAACAGAAGGCACTTCAGGGGAGTATCACCTTCACACTACCATAGAACAAGAAATGTACTGTCTAGTTTTATCTTTACTTCTTTACATCATAATCAAAATATGTGCTACAACCATTTATGGAATGAGCCATTAAAATAACTCTAATTCAATCTGGAACACCGATACTAACATCAAATGTTAGCTTTGAATTCAGTGGAAAAAAAAAACCACTTAAAAACACGATAACTGAACAATGTTGACATGGTAAAATCTGACAAAAACAACCCAATGCTTGGAAAGGCCATGTGAAGTAGAATGGTGGGTCACTGTCTATGCAAAAGCAATCTACTGCCTGCTCTTGAAGCATAGCTATAGTTGTCCAAGTTCAACATCTGTTGAGAATTCGTTGCCGTTACTTGCCTTCACTACCATCTTGTCCTGGGAAGCTTCCTGCTCTGTTTCTAGGCCCAGTCAGGAAGCCACCAATCATCTCTTGCTTATGTTTCACCACTCCCCTTCATAAAACTAGCTATCTTCTCTTTCCACTCAGTTGACTATTCCTTTCCTCCCACTGTTGCTACTCAACCCACTGAGTTGCTCCAGATTCCAGCATTTGCAGTCTGTTGTGTCTCCCTATCACCATGACATTGAATGTTATATGGAGGTGGCTGGATGTTACAATTGGTAGCCTTCCACTTATGGAGGTGCAAATTTTACTTGCCACTTATTAGTCAATGCCCAAATATTATTCAGATTTTTCTGTATGTACTGCTTCCTTAGCTACAGAAGGAACACATCGAACACAGTACTGCAATCAGCATTATAAAATGAAAGCAACACCAAAACTAAGGAAGTCAATTTTTTAAATGAACCAGGTTATCTTAAACAACAGGCAATAAATATGTCCATGTTTGCATTATAGACCTTAATGCTGCTTAGTTAGATTAAGTTAAAAATGCAATCAGCCGTACCTCTTACAAAAATGATTACTTTGCATGCAAAGTTCATAGAAAAGCTCACCTTTCGTTGTCATCTGGTCCTCCATGTTCTTTTTTATAAAGATCAAAGTGTGGTCCTGCACTGATACAACCTATTTTGTATACAAATACAAGATAATGAATCGATTATTAAGTTAGGACATCGAAACAAGACAAACAATATTTCATTTAATTGATCACCAACCTTCTCAGATATGGTCGGTACGGGTTAAAAAGTGGCACTCATGTGTATATTTAGACTTGATGTCAGATGTTTGAGAAAGCCAATGAAAAGATGAAGTTGAAGGAAATTCCGAAGGGACAAACTACACTGTAACCCAGCTGGGATCAGGATCCTGGCAAGCCTCACAACCAGGGCCGTAGATAGGGCTTTAAACTAAATAGTGGGGAGGGTGGGGTCAACAAATTTGAAATGTATGGATGAAGTTAAAGGGAAGGAGTGCAGGAGAGGTTACTGAATTCTCCACAAGTAATAGGACAGAAAGTTTAAGAAGGGATAAGAGACAAAGGTCAGGTAAAATCGGGACCAATGTGAGAAGAGGGGCGATGAATACTGAACTTAACTGTTATATATGAATGCACATAGAGTACGGAATAAAGTGGATAATCTTATAGCCCAATTAGGAATTGGTAGGTACGATGTTGTGGACTTTACGGAAATGTGGCTGAGAGAGCATCTGAGCTGGAAGATGAATATCCAAGGTTACGTGTCCTATTGAAAAGACAGACAGGTGGCCAGAGGGGGTGGGGTAGCTCTTCTGGAAATGAATTAAATTCAGTCCTTATCAAGGGGTGACACAGGATCAGAAGATATAGAATCCTTGTGGGTAGAGCTGAGAAAGGGTAAAAATACCCTGATGGGAATTATTTACAGGCAACCAAACAGTAGCCAGGAAGTGGGATATAAATTACATCAGGAGATACAATCGGCATGCTAGAAAGGTAATGTTACAGTGGTCATGGGGGATTTTGATTTGCAGGTAGATGGGAAAGGTAAATTGGTACTGGACCCCAAGAGAGGGAATTTGCAGAGTGCCTATGACTGGTTTCTTAGACAAGCTTGTAGTTGAGCCTACCAGGGAAAAGGTAAAGTTTTAAAGAAGGAACTGCAGATGCTGGAGAATCGAGGGTACACAAAAAGCTGGAGAAACTCAGCGGGTGCAGCAGCATCTAAGGAGCGAAGGAGATAGGCGACGTTTCGGGTCGAGACCCTTCTTCAGACTGGTCAGGGATCAGGGAAACGAGAGGTAAAGGTAATTCTGGATTTGGTATTGTGTAATGAACCAGATTTGATTAGGGAGGGGAAGCAATAAGAGGTAGTCACCATAATGATAAAAATTGAACCTGCAAATTGAGAGGGAAAAGATGAAATTGGATACATCCGTATTCTTGACGAGCAACGGTGACTACCGATGTATGAGGGATGGACTGGCTAAAGTTGATTGGAAAGGAACCCTAGCAGGAATGACAGTGGAATAGCAATGGCAGGTATTTCTGGGAACAATTTGGAAGACACAGGATCTTTTCATTCCAAAGAAGAAGAAAGATTCTAATGGGAGAATGAGGCGACTGTGGCTGACAAGGAAAGTCAAAAACAGCATAAAACTAAAAGAGAAGGCTTAACATTGCATAAATGAGTGGGAAGATGGAGGATTGGGAAGGATTTTAAAAGAAAACAGAAGGTAACTAAAAAGGCAATGCGGGGAGAAAAGATGAAATATGAAAGCTAGCCACCAATAATATAAAAGCGGATAGCAAAGGTTTCTTCAAATATATAAATAATATGAAAGAGGCAAGTGTGGACTTTGGACCACTGAAAAATGATGCTGAAGAATTGATAATGGAGAATAAAGAAATTACAGATTAATTGAATACTTTTTTTGCATCAGTCTTCACAGTGGAAGACACCAGCAACATGCCGAAAATTCAAGAGTCAGGGGTGGAAGTTAGTGGAGTAGGTATTACTAAGGAGAAAGTGTTTGGGATGCTGATAGGTCTGAAGGTGGATAAGTCATTTGGACTAGATGAACTGCACCCCAGGTTCTGAAAGAGGTGGGTTTAGAGATTGTGCAGGCATTAGTTATGATCTTTCAAGAATCGCTAGTCAGGGATGGTTCCAGACGATTGGAAAATTGCAAATATTACTCCACTGTTCAAGAAGGGAGCGAAGCAGAAGCATGGAAGCTATAGAACAGTTAGTCCGACTTCAGTGGTTGGTAAGATTCTAGAGTCCAAAAGATGACGTTTCTGAATACTTAGAAGCACACAATAAAATAGGGTGGTCAGCATGGTTTTGTGAAAAGGACATCTTGCTTGATGAACCTGTTGGAATTCTTTGAGGAACTAAATAGCAGGATAGACAAAGGAGAGTCAGTGAATGTGGTTTACCTGGGTTTTCAGGACGTTGATAATGTGCTACACCCGAGGCTGCTGAGGAACATGAGCTTGTGGTATCAGAGAGAAGATACTAGCATGGATTGCAGGTTGACTGGATGGCAGAAGGCCAAGAGTATCAATAAAGGGGGCTTTATCTGATTGTCTGCCAATAACTAGCAGTGTTCCGCAGGGGTCGGTGCTTTAACCACATCACGATGTACATCAATGATTTGGATGAGGGAATTGAAGGATTTGTGGCCAGGTTTGCACTTGATATGAAGATAGGTGGAGGGCCAGGTGGTATAGAAAAAGCAGGATCTGCGCAGAAGGGCTGGACAGGTTGGAAGTGGGCTGAGAAGTGGCAGATGGAATACAGCATTGCATAGTGTGAAGCCATGCATTTTGGTGGTAGGAATAAACATGTAGACTATTTTTTAAATTGTTGAGAGAATTCTGTAATTGGAGGTGCAAAGGGACTTGGGAGTGCTGGTGTAGGATTCCAAAAAGTTAATTTTCAAGTCGAATCAATAGACAATAGGTGCAGGAGTAGGCCATTCAGCCCTTCGAGCCAGCACCGCCATTCAATGTGATCATGGCTGATCAACCACAATCAGTACCCTGTTCCTGCCTTCTCCCCATATCCCTTGACTACGCTATCTCTAAGAGCTCTGTCTAGCTCTCTCTTGAAGCATCCAGAGAGCCAGCCTCCACCGCCCTCTGAGACAGAGAATTCCACAGATTCACAACTCTCTGTGTGAAAAGGTTTTTCCTCATCTCCATTCTAAATGGCCTACCCCCTATTCTTCAACTGTGGTTCTGGACTCCCCCAACATCGGGAACATGATGTTTCCTGCCTCTAGCGGGTCCAAACCCATAATAATCTTATATTTCAATAAGATCCCCTCTCATCCTTCTAAATTCAAGAGTATACAAGCCCAGCCGCTCCATTCTATCAACATATGATAGTCCCGCCATCTCGGGATTTAACCTGGTGAACCTACACTGCACTCCCTTAATAGCAAGAATGTCCTTCCACAAATTGGGAGACCAAAACTACACACAATACTCCAGGTGCGGTCTCATTAGGGCCCTGTACAACTGCAGAAAGACCTCTTTGCTCCTATACTCAACTGCTCTTGTTATGAAGGCCAACGTCATTTGCTTTCTTCACTGCCTGCTGTACCTGCATGCTTACTTTCATTGACTGATGAACAAGGACCTCAGATCCCGTTGTACTTCCCCTTTTCCCAACTTGACTCCATTTAGATAATAATCGGTAGTAAGGAAGGCAAATGCAATGCCAGTATTTATTTTGAGGGGGCTGGAATACAAAAACAGCGATGTAATGCCAAGGCTTTATAAGGCACTAGTCAGATCGCATTTGGAGTAGTGAGCAATTTTGGGCCCCATATCAGAGACAGGACTGAATTGAATTGAATACATTTTTTTAAGTCAAGTATGTATACATACAAGGAATTTACCTTGGTGCTTTGCTCACAAGTAACATGATATACAGTAGACAATGACAAATAAAACATAATTTATACATGTGAAGAATGAAATAAAATGCCAGAGCAAAAGGAGCTAGACTTTCAGCTGTTGAATAGCTACCGCTCGTGGAAAAAAGCTGTTTTTATGTCTGGCTGTGGCAGCTTGGACAGGCCGGAGTCGCCTTCCAGAGGGAAGTGCTTCAAAGAGTTTATGGCCAGGGTGAGAGGGGTCAGAGATGATCTTACCCACTCTCTTCCTGGCCCTTGCAGTGTACAGTTCGTCGACGGGCGTGAAGGTTACAGCCAACAACCTTCTCAGCTGATCGAACAAGGCGCTGCAGTCTCCAGATGTCATGCTTGGTGGGCATCATTTGGAGAAGCTGATGGAGTAGGTGAGGTCAGACTCTATGATGGCAGTATAAAACTGGACCATCATTGCCTGTGGCAGATTATGTTTTCTCAGCTGCCACAGGAAATACATCCTCTGTTGGTCCTTTTTGGCTGTGGAGTCGATGGTGACCTCCCATTTAAGGACTTAAAGAAGGAACTGCAGATGCTGGAAAATCGAGGGTACACAAAAGGCTGGAGAAACTCAGCAGGTGCAGCAGCATCTAAGGAGCGAAGGAGATAGGCAACGTTTCGTGCAGAAACCCTTCTTCAGGCTGATGGGAGGTGGGGGGGGAGGGTGGGGAGAAGAAAGGAAAAAAGAGGAGGAGGAGCCCGAGGGCTGAGGGAGAGGTGCGAAGGGGAGGAGACAGCAAGGGTTAACACAATTGAGAAAATTCAATGTTCAAGCCCAGAGGATGCAGACTCCCCAAGCGGAATATGAGGTGCTGTTCCTCCAACTTGCGGTGTTGCACACTCTGGCCGTGGAGGAGGCCCAGGACAGAGAGATCAGATACGGAATGGGAGGGGGAGTTGAAGTGCTGAGCCACCGGGAGGTCGGGTTGGTTATTGCGGACCCAGCGGAGGTGTTCGGTGAAACGATCGCCAAGCCTCCGCTTGATCTCACCGATATAGATCAGCTGGCATCTGGAGCAGCGGATGCAGTAGATGATGTTGGAGGAGGTGCAGGTGAACCTCCCCTCCCCCACTATAGATCGCACCAGGGTCTCCTCCATACCCCGCAACACTGTCCTCTCTCCCCATTCCCCCACTCGCAACAAGGGCAGAGTCCCCCTGGTCCTCACCTTTCGCCCCACCAGCCGGCACATACAACACCTAGTCCTCCGCCAGTTTCGCCACCTCCAACGTGACCCCTCCACTCGCCATATCTTCCCATCTCCCCCCCTGTCTGCCTTCCACAAAGACCGCTCCCTCCGCAACTCCCTTGTCAATTCTTCCCTTCCCTCCCGCTCCACCCCTTCCCCTGGCACTTTCCCTTGCAACCGCAAGAGATGCTACACTTGCCCCTTTACCTCCCCCCTCCACTCCTTTCAGGGACCCAAGCAGTCCTTCCAGGTCCGACAGAGGTTCCCCTGCACCTCCTCCAACATCATCTACTGCATCCGCTGCTCCAGATGCCAGCGGATCTATATCGGTGAGACCTCCTCCTCCTTTTTCCTTTCTTCTCCCCGCCCCCCACCTCCCATCAGCCTGAAGAAGGGTTTCGGCCCGAAACGTTGCTGATCTCCTTTGCTCCTTAGATGCTGCTGCACCCGCTGAGTTTCTCCAGCCTTTTGTGTACCCTCCCATTTAAGGACCATGGAGATGATGGTTCCAAGGAATTGGATGGTTCCAAGACTCCACAGATGTGACAGATGGTAAGTGGGGGGAGTTCTCCTAAAGTCTACAATCAATTCCACTGTCTTAAGAGCATTGAGCTCCAGGTTGTTGCGATGGCACCAGGATGCCAGCTGTATCACTTCCTGTCTGTAGGCAGATTCCTCCCCATCCGGGATCAGTCCAATCAGGTTGTGTCGCCGCAAACTTGAGAAGCTTGACAGAGAAGTCTGTGGATGTGTTGGTGTTGGAAAGGGCCCAGATGAGGTTTACGATAATGATTCCATGAATGGTTGGGTTAACATATGATCAGTGCTTGGAGGTACTGGGCCTGTACTCGTTGGAGCTTAGAAGGATTGGGGGGTGGGGGGAAGAGAGTGTCTCATTGTAATTGACCGAATAATAAAAGGACAGGATAGAGTGGATGTGCAAATGATATTTCCACTAGTGGAAACATCATTCCACCCACATTCCAAAGGTGTACAGGTTTGTAGGTTAATCGGCTTGGTATAAATGTAAATGGTCCCTAATCTGCAGGGATCACTGGTCGGTGCAGACTTGGTGGACCAAAGGGCCTGTTTCTGCGCTGTATCACTAAAACTAAAACCAAGGCAGCAAACAACCAGAGCCAGAATCTTTTTCTTCCATTGCCAAAGCAGGAAAGTGGTGCATTTTAAATAAAGGCTAACTTAAATGCATGCAAACATATGATTTCCAATATCAGTAGATTTATTACAGTTAGTTTATTAATCCAAATCTCCAGCACAATTGCAACTCTAATTTCAATCCTTAACAGTTAAACGTGACGGAATATCTTTAATTTTTTGGTCCATCGTTTCGTTCCATTGGGTCTTTGGTTGCGTTTAAAACAATTAGGATACCATCAGCAGCAGCTACTTTCTATAAAAAATGCATTCTGGAATTGAGCATTAGTCTATCATTAAATCCCCACAATTTTCCCCATTAATAGATTCATGGCAAATTCTAGAAACACAAGACATTCTGGTCATGATCTTTTGACTAATGAGGCCAATTTTTGCTAGATTGAATAGAAGCTTGGCTTGTTGATGTTTAAGGAGCAACTGCAGATGCTGGAAAAACAAAGGTAGGCAAAAATGCTGGAGAAACTCAGCGGGTGAGGCAGCATCTATGGAGCGAAGGAGATAGGCAGCATTTCAGGCCGAAATCCTTCTTCAGACTGATGCTTGTTGATGTTTTATTTTCCATGCAGTTTATTGGTGCCAACAATTATGTTTTTGAAAACATTGATAAAATTTAAACCAAAGCATAGCCATTTGTTCTTAACTGCAGAAACCAGGGAATATGAGCAACTGTTCACATACAGTGCCTTACATAATGTTTGGGACAAAGACCCATCATTTATTTGCCTCTGTACTCCACAATTTGAGATTTGTAATAGAAAAAAAATCACATGTAGTTAAAGTGCACATTGTCAGATTTTATAAAAAGCCATTTTTATACATTTGGTTTCACCATGTAGAAATTACAACTATATTTATACATAGTCCCCCATTTCAGGGCACCATAATGTTGGGACACATGGCTTCACAGGTTTTTGTAATTGCTCAGGTCTGTTTAATTTGTAATTGCTCTCATTACAAGAGAGATCTCAGCACCTAGTCTTTCCTTCACCTTTGGAAACGTTTACTGCTGTTTATCAACGAGGACCAAAGTTGTGCCAGTGAGAGTCAAATAAGCCATTATGTGACTCAGAAACAAGAATAAAACTGTTAGGAACGTCAGCCAAAGCTTAGACTTACCAAAATCAACTGTTTGGAACATCATTGAGAAGAAAGAGAGCACTGATGAGCTTACTAATCACAAAGGGACTGGCAGGCCAAGGAAGACCTCCACAGCTGATGACAGAAGAATTCTCCCTATAACAAAGGAAAATCCCCAAACACATGTCCGACAGATGAGAAACACCCTTCAGGAGTCAGGTGTGAGTTTGTCAATGACCACTGTCCACAGAAGACTTCATGAACAGAAATACAGAGGCTACACTGCAAGATGGAAACCACTGGTTAGCTGCAAAAATAGGATGGCCGGGTTACAGTTTGCCAAGAAGAACTTAAAAAAGCCATTACAGTCATGGAAAAAGGTCTTGTGGACAGATGAGACGAAGATTAACTTATATCAGACTGATGGCAAGATCAAAGTATGGAGGAGAGAAGGCTGCCCAAGATTCAAAGCATACCCCCTCATCTGTGAAACACGGTAGTGGGGATGTTATGGCCTGGGTATGTATGACTGTTGAAGGTACCGGCTCACTTATCTTCATTGATGATACAACTGCTGAGGTAGTAGCATAATGAATTCTGAGGTGTATAGACCAGGGGTTGGCAACCTTTTTTGCATGGGGACCAGGACCCATGTTTGTGAGTGGATGGCGGGCCACATCTATCGCCATAGTTAATAAATGGAGGTAATAATACATACTAACTAAATTAGTAATTAGTAATAATACGTACTAATAATACATAGTTTTTGCGTGTTTTTCAATTAGTTTTCTGCAGTTTCCAGGTCGCCTGCGAGCCCTGGGATTGGCTGCAGTTCCCAGGTCGCCTGTGAGCCCCAGGACTGGCTGCAGTTCCCAGGTCGCCTGCGAGCCCCGGGTCTGGCTATAGTTCCCAGGTCGCCTGCGAGCCCCGGGACTGGCTGGAGTTCCCAGGTCGCCTGCGAGCCCCGGGTCTGGCTGTAACGCCCAGGTCGCCTGCGAGCCACAGGTCTAGCTGCAGTTCCCAGGTCACTTGCGAGCCCTGGGTCTAGCTGCAGTCCCCAGGTCGCCTACGAGCAGCGGGACTGGCTGTAGCGCCCAGGTCGCCTGTGTGCCCCGGGACTAACTGTAGCGCCTAGGTCGCGAGAACGAATTGAAAAAAAAAATACGGCTGCGGGCCGGATGATTTCGGGTTACGGGCCGGTTCCGGCCCGTGGGCCGTAGGATGCCGATCCTTGGTATAGACACATCCTATCTGCTTGTTCAAACAAATGCCTCAAAACTCATTAGCCGGCGAGTCATTCTACAGCAAGACAATGATCCCAAACATACTGATAAAGCAACAAAGGAGTTTTTCAAAGCTAAAAAATTCTTAATTCTTGAGTGGCCAAGTCATTCACCTGATCTGAACCCAATTGAGCATGCCTTTCATATGCTGAAAAGTATACTGAAGGGGACTAGCCCCCAAAACAAGCATGAACTAAAGATGGCTGCAATACAGGCCTGGCAGAGCATCACCAGAGAAGACACCCAGCAATTGGTGATGTCCATGAATCGCAGACTTCAAGCAGTCATTGCATGCAAAGGATATACAACAAAATACTAAACATGACTACTTTAATTTACATGACATTGCTGTGTCCCAAACATTATGATGCCCTGAAATGGGGAGGGGGTGGGGGGGCGTGGATGTATAAACACTGCCGTAATTTCTACATGGTGAAACCAAAATGTATAAAAAAATGACCTTTATTAAAATCTGACAATGTGCACTTTAACCACATGTGATTTTTTTCTGTTACAAATCTCAAATTGTGGAGTACAGGGGTAAATAAATAAATGAGTCTTTGTCCCAAACATTATGGGCACTGTAATTGGTGGTTTCCAGGGAAGAAGGAGAAATGCACAGGAACTATCTGTACAAATGAGAGGTGATGGTGCATCATAGTTAAACTGGCATAAACTGCTGACCTGGTGGATCTCTTGAGACCTTTAATGAAAGCAGCATTTGATTACTGACGTCCACAAAATAAGGTGCTCTGGTTGAAGACCACAAACACACTTTGAATGATCTTTGCCTAATGATTGAGAGATAAAACCAAGCACAGGCAAGACAGAATAACAGGCTAAAGGATTATGTGAGAAAAATAGAACAGAAGTCAACATAGTGGCTGAGATAGACACAAAATGCTGGAATAGCTCAGCGGGACTGGCAGCATGTCTGGAGAGAAGGAATGGGTGACGTTCGGGTCGAGACTCTTCTTCAGACTGGCTGTAATCTCTCTAAACCAAAAACTACCACCTCCTTGTCAATTATTGCTCATTGCCAAGTAATAGAATGTTGTACTTAAACTCTTAAATCTTACCGAAAGTTGCTGTTCATTTTGTCTTGTCAGCATCATCCTAACACCATCATCCTAACATCATCAGAACCAGCAGCTTTCCCTCTTAACAGTCAGTTCCAATTTCCTTATTGAAAGATTACTTAAGATACCTCAATGTGATAGATCCAGAGATGTGCAAATGTACTTTTATTGGCTTGAAATAAAGTCACCGTTGTTTTAGAGCCAAAAGTGCTGTCCATTTGTGCCCAACCAGTTTGGCAGAATAAATATTGGTCTTGTAATGGTGGATAATTTCTCCAGCTGTTAGTTTAGTTTATTATTGTCACATGTACTAAGGTACAGTGAAAAGTTTTTTGTTGCATGCTATCCAGTGAAAGAAAAGATTATACATGATTACAATCAAACAGTCCACAGAGTATAGATAAATGGTACAACATTTATTGCAAGACAATGTCCAATAAAATATAGTTCCAAAGAGGTAGATGGGAGGTCAGGATTGCACTTTTGCTGGTGAAAAGACGGTCCAGGTGCCTGATAACAGCTGGGACTCCTGAATCTAGAGGTATGCGTTTTAAAACTTCTGTACCTCTTGCCTGATGGGAGAGGGGAGAAGAGGGAGTAACCAGTGTACCTTGCATTCACCTAATGAGCCCTTAACTTTACATCACATCCAAAAGGCAGCACTTAGGTTAAAGCACTACCTATAATAAACTTCGTAAGTCTTTGGAGTGAGATCTGTGGCACTAGAGGAGATGGGAGATTGTGGCTCAACTTGAACAAATAGTTTAAAATTTCAACTGTGGCTCTTTTTTGAGACTATTGCAATTTATTCATGAATGTTGTCCATTATTTCAAACTCGAGTGCCTTTTAAATTCATAATGGTCTTGACCATCACGAACCATGTTCCAAAGCTACATGTGTAAGAAGGATAGGCAGATGCTGGTTTACACTGAAGATTACAAACCCACTGACTCCGACAACTATCCAGACTACACTACTTCCCATCCTGCCTCCTGCAAAGACTCTAACCTTTCTGTCCTGGGCCTCTTCCACTGTCAGAGTGAGGCCACATGCAAATTGGACTTCATATTTCGCTTGGGCAGCTTACAATCCAGTGGCATGAATATTGATTTATTTAACTTCAAGTAACCCTTACATTCCCCCTTTCTCAGTCCCTTCCCCTCCCCAGTCCTCTTGCTAATTTCACCATGTGTTCCTTCATAATCACCTTGTTCCCAGCCAACAATGGACCATTTGGGCACCACCTTTCCTGTGTCATCGATGCAGGCAGTGCCTAGTTCTGCACTTTTCCATACCTCCAGTGTCCCCCTCCCAGAGTCTGATGAAGGGTCTTGACCCGAAACGTCATTTATTCCGATTCTCCAGAGCTGCTGCCTGGCCCGTTGAGTTACCCCAGCATTTTTTCTACTTCCAAAGCTACATTATGGAGAGCTTCTTATGATGGGGATAGGATGTCAGAATATCACACTGGAAGGAAAGTCTTTATTTCTAGTTTTATATTTCCACTTTTAAGCCAATTTACCTTTGAGCTCTTTAGTCAATCAACCATATTAAGTCCAATTTTATGCCTGAACAAATAATTATTTAATCATCACCCATGTCCCGAAAGCACATTTTCCCTGTTATTTTGCTCATTTTAAAAAGTTCTATCGTTCTAGGAAAGGCACTACGTCAGAATACAATCCATTTTTAATCTGTTCAGGAAAGCTATTTTACTTAATTACTTTTTATCAACATTGAGATTTATACAGCGGGTCTTTAAAATAGTTAAATATTTAAATATTTCTGCTTTTTGCCCCCTTTTTTAAATAAATAATTGCTATATTAAAAATCAAAACCACTAAGTGGTAGGCTTCATAATTTTATTAGAACAAGAAATTGCAGTCCATACCATTTGTATTATCCCCAAAAGCATGAACGTGGAATCCATGTTTCCCAGGGGTTAACCCAGTGATGGTTCCTTTCACAGTCACAGGTTCATTTGCCTAAAAACAAATTTCATAATAAAAAAAGCATAATTGCTTCAGCAGTACTTAAGATACAATTCAATATTAATCTGAAGAAGCAGTTAGACCACAAACAGCCTCCAAATGTAACATGGTCAATTTAATTGACAAAATCATCGCATATTAACTTGTAACGATTGCTTCAGTGTGGAGGCTTTGTTTTCAGTTGCCAGTTAATTAGTGAGCAGAATAGAGTAGATGTATCATTGTTAAAAGTAAATAATTTGACAAGAGAACCTCATTTCCCCAACTAACTTGAAAAACAATGCACAAGTGCCACTCATTTAAAACCGTAGTAAATGCAGATGTTCGAATAAAACGCAAGTCAATTCCTAAAATGGTTCCAAAATGGCTGATGCATTACCTGTTTATATTAAAAATGTAAATACTAGAAACGTTTCAAAAAATATTTTCTTCATTGTACACAAAGAGGCAACAAACTAACAATCAGAACTTTAGCCAACTTAGTTTACATGCAAAATACAATGCTGCCCAAGCCCATTCAATTTCCTTTGGTTCAGCTTTTAATAATTTGATGTCAATCGGTGTCATCAATGCAATTTTGTATATCAGTGTTAAACTATTGAATTTGAGGAAAAAAAAAATCTGCTTAGAGTCAGAGCTTCATTTGAATTGTTCTGCTGTGCAGCTCTCCACATTATTTAAATTTAGGAACATTTTCAGATCTGGATTCCAACTGTTCTGCTGCAATATATAACTGAAGAAATTTGGAGGTGCTCACATTCTAGATGTGTTAAGCTAAATTTAACATTTTTGCAACATTTATCCAGGTTTTTTGGCTGTGTCCAATTATAGGCTCATTTATGGTCTTTTATTTTAATAAAGTAGACAGTTTTGTTTAAAGATACAGCATGGATACAGGCCCTTCAGTCCATGCCCATCATCGGTCACCAATCACATTAGTTCTATGTTATCCCACTTTCTTATCCACTCCCTACGCATAAGGAAAAATATACAGAGGCCAATTAAACCTACAAAACCACACATCTCTGGGATGTGGAAAGAAACCAGACCATCCAAGGGAAACCAACGCGGTCACCAGAAGAATGTGCAAACTCCACACGGACAACACCCAAACTCTGGTTCGAACCCGGGTCTCTGGCGCTGCGAGGCAACAGCTCTACCAGCCATGTCACTGTGCCACCAAAACTCAGGTTCCCCGTTATACCCAACTTGATGCATCAAGTTACATCTTACAAAACCAAATGGGTATCAAACAAAAGACAACTTCCAAACCTACAATGCAAGAGCAAATATTTCACAAACCCCCCCCCCCACCACAAATACCAGTCTGAAGAAGGATTTCGGCCCAAAACGTTACCCATTTCCTTTGTTCCATAGATGCTGCCGCACCCGCTGAGTTTCTCCAGCACTTTTGTCTACCCAGAAATACCAGGATTATTAAAGAAATTCCACATTCAGGGAATTCAGGCACAATGAGGAATGCATTTCCGTTTAACTTGCAGAGTACATTCAATGAAATGAATGTCATTCTTTGTTTAATGTTCACTAAGTGTATCTTCAACCAAAATATGAGATTCTAGACAGTCATCCTTATCTTTGATTGAATAATCTCAAACTATCCTCTGACCCAAATCCAAGGGCCACAAGGTTACAGGTGGTTAAGGAGTACAATTCTGCTACTGATAGCCAACAGTGCCTTTGTAAAGACAATTCTGAGCTACCAGACCTGCTCCAAGTACATCTCACTTTGCACAATAATGGGGTCAAGGAAAGAGCGCTCACGTCGCGGCCCTGTTTTCACCAATCTTTCCACCACCACGCACAAGAAGCACAGGACAGACACCATTGTACGCAGATGCCGAAAAGTGTGTTGAGCTCTGGCTGAACAACTTCTAATCTTGTGTGTGGACTTGATAAGAAGAACAACAATAATGCCATACACGGAGCATCTGTGAGATTCATCAGTGATCGTGTTATCAGATCACCCTTGATGATGGACATCGTCTCTCACCCATAATTATTTTGTGCCTTCTTCCAAATGTTATACAGAATAATGACACATCAGCTGAGGATGATGGGCAAATGGTGTGCAAGTTTTCTTGCCCATGTTTGACAAATGCCACAAGACTTCATGGTGTCCACTTTTAATGTTGTGAATTCCCAGAGCTGCTCCTCAGCTTTTATATAACTGCAACCCCTTGGTAGGTCTGTTTAATCAGTGCGACAGGATATGCCTGGGAACTATGATGGACTCTGGCATGTGCGTATGATATGATTCCGAGTACAACTATCTGGTTAATGGGAGATTCTTTTTTGCAAAAATCTGACTGTTTATGGAGATCATAAGTAAATGCTTCTTAAAATTGAAAATCTGTTAACTTTGGAATAAAATAAATGTACACTTATGTCTGGAGCAAGAGTTCACAACATTCCACTACTGAAAGTAAAATAAAGGAAAGCATGTATATACAGCCTGGGGGAATTATCCAACACAATGCCATCACCTCTTTTCTGAGAGTCACTTCCCTCTCATCGTGGAAGCCAATCTTTAGCCGAATCAATTCAATCCAAGAAGCAGAAAGCACCAGATATAAAAGGTTGTACCAATTATAAGACTGAAGAACTGTGCTCTAGAGCTAGCAACAACTCTAATGAAGTTGTTCTAATATGGTTATATCACATCCAACAATGTGCACAATTCTGAAATGTCTAGAAACATCCTTTTAAGGAGAAACGTAATCTGTTTAACCCAGTATTCTTCATCAGTTAACTGATGCAAAGCATCATAAACAGTACGTGTAGAGAGGTATTTTCCAATAATCCGCTTGCCAATGCCCGTTTTAGAGCCCTGGGCCACTCAGTTCCCAGACTTCCCATCAGCCTCATTCCAAACACAGAACAGACTTTATTTTACGAAGGAGATGAGGAGACATTTCTTTAATCAGAGGATGGTGAATCTGTAGAATTATTTGCCACAGAGGGCTGTGGAGGCCAAGTCAGTGACAGATTCTTGATTAGTACAAGTGTCAGAGGTTATAGGGAGAAGGCAGGAGAATGGGGTTAGGAGGGAGAGACCGATCAGCCATGGTTGAATTGTGAAGTAGACTCGATGGTCTGAATGGCCTAATTCCACTCCTATTCCTCATGACCTGATGAACAAAGTACTGAAATGCAGAAGTGAAAGTGACTATCCTTGGCAGCATAAGTGGGAAATCAAAGAGCCCTGATTAATTTGTCAATGAATAACAATGCTAAATAGCTCCAATGGTTAGAGTAATTTGCTTTTGCAACAAGGGTGGTTATGGTTTCTGGAAATTAATAATCTCAGCTCCAGGACAGGACTGCAAGAGTACTTCAGGGCAGCGGTTTAGGCAAACATCAGCTGTTTCAGTGCACTTCCTTGCAATGGGATAAAATTGGTCTTTTTAAGCACTATTTCATTAAAATCTCAGAAATTGAACCAGCACAAACGAACAATTCAGGCATGAGGTGATGACCAGCACATTCGTGCCACAGAAATAGCAGGCAATGACCATTTCCAATGATATACCATCTACTAACTCACCTATGCCACTTAATATCACGTTCATGTCTCTAGGTCTACAAGTTTAGAATATCTATTTAATAAGCGAGTTTGGTATTCTGAAAAACATAAGGAATCATGGGATTTGTCAAAGGTCATTCAAGAATTAAAAAAGCAAACAGGGTGCCTGGTAGCAGGGGAGAGCAGGGTGTAACCGAGAGGGGGCATATGCGAGTGGGAGACAGGCTAGACTGGCGATGCTCTGGAATCCTAACCGGCCACCGCCGAGCAGCGGAATCAAGGAGTAAGCGCCCGAAAGGTGAGCGGCCCACGGTAGCTAGTGTCTCTCCGCACGCTGCTGGAAGAACTGACACCTCTACTCCCCAGGTCGGGCGCTGCCTCCTCGACCCTGCTGCTCGGCGGCAGCCGACTAGGATTCCAGAGCATCGTTGATGCCTCACATCAGCTCCTGATTCCCCGCCACCTGTCCGGATAATGTGACCGACGTTGGCTGAGCTGAAGATGGGACCCAACCATTCTCACAAAATGTCAGTATTCGGCGAGGACGTTAAGAACACTCAGTTCACTTAACGCAAACTTTAGGTCATTTGTTCCTTGCGCCCGTGGAAATCCCCACTCCCATTCATCCCAACCACAGCGCAAAAATCTAGTGTGTAGGAAGTCTGAAGGAGGGTTTTTTATCCAGAGGCCCGCGGATGGGAGTGGTGGTCCAGGCCCGCAGACAGCTCAACTCTGCCTGTCCCACCGGTCGGCCTGGCGGAACAGGCTGAGCCGAGCTTGAGGCCCCTCCTCCCTCCCGTCCAGGACACTCGGGGGCAGGCAGGGACGAACCAGCGGCGGCTGTTGAGGGATGAGACACAGGTCTGCACCCATGCAGCGGCACGGCCGCCGAGAATACCGAACTCGCTTATACCTCAGATTCTGCACCAGGTCAGATCTCAAATAGAACCCAAGTGACAACCCCACTCCTAGTACGATTCAGATCTATTTCAGACGTCCATGCATTATCCAGTGTAAATTTGACACCGTTTGTTGGCCAGTGACTCAGATGTCCACATCTAAAAATTCATCTGCAATCATCCAAGATTTGAAATGTCAATGGCTGAAAACTGGCAGCTCTAATCGATAGAGTAGTATTACCTCCAAAAATCTGTACAGTGACTGATGGTTCTTTATGCCTAATTTGAAAACATTCAGGACACTGTTTGAAAGATATTCAAGTTAATAATATTACTCAAAGAATGACATTCAAAGATATCATATGGTGGGTCAGTGTAGGAAGGAACTGCAGATGCTTGTCTAAACCAAACATAGACACAAAATACTGAACTCAACTGGACAGGCAGCATCTCTGCAGAAAAGGAATGTTGTGGGTCCAGACCCTTCTTCAGTCTGAAGCATTCAAACACTTATAAAACTATTTTACTTCGGAGTCACGTGAGTGACTACGTGAAGAAGCCCCGCCTGGCGCATGATCGGCATTACGTCGACGCTGTCGGTAGGCAAAGAGCTGCAGAGCGCAGCTCCACCAGCGGTAAGGAACAGGCCCGCAGGCAAGTGCATTGAATTACTTAAAGGGCATGTTTAAACTCCATGGCGCTGGTGTGCAGAGCCAGCAGGAGTTAAAAGGAAAAAAAAAAGAAAAAGAAAAATACTCCGGGTGGAAACCGGAGGTTAAGATGCGTCCCAGGTAAAAGCTTAGCGATCGGGACGGCAGATTAATGCGGAGTCGGTTCCGATACCGGTGGCCGTTGAAATTAACCGTTAGGGAGACTTTAGTCGCTCCACAAAATTTAGCCATGGGAAAAAACTCCAGTGGAGAGGAATATTAAGTAGTCTGAGAGGCCATGGTTTTAAATGTTTCTAATAAGAAAAGGCCTCCAGACAAGAAAGCTTTATGGCTCAAAATAAATTAAATGGATAAATGCTCCAGATTAAAAATTCCAACCAAAAGGGTTTAAAAGACCCAGAATATTCCCAAAACAGACCCTGATGGGTTTCCATATACAAATATATGGTGTTTTTACCAAATGTGGGAATATCTACCTCAGATTGTTCTGGAGGTAGTCTCCTTGAGCAACATCTCAGGAGTACCAGGGCAGAAAAGGAAAAGCTGACCCTGAAAGTGGTGGCTGGTCATAAGTACCCACCACAGCACAAATATAAATACAGGTGTACTAACTTCGATACCTGAATGAAGGGGTGAGGCCATGGAAGGTAACCATGGTGGCCAACATTAATTGGTTTCTCACCAGCTTCATGAGGCTGTTATGGTTGAAACAGCAGATTTATAGATAAAACATTTGTGTTTTACTAGGGTGCCAATGGTGAATCCGATTTAGGTACTCATGTCTTCAATTATATGGAGGCACAAGGGAATACGATTTCAAAGTGAAAGATTGTGCAATTACAAAATTTAAAATAAAAGACAAGTTGGCATTGTTTTGGAGCTCATATGTTGAGCTCAATGGTATAAGAAATAATTGCTATTGGGACCATTTTGCACTTTAGATTTAGGTCAATACATGCTATGTTTAAACTCCTGATTATTTATGGAGTAAACCTGCCTAAAAAACAAATCAAAGACATTGATAACAAGAAAAGACTATCGGTCATTAAACTTTGGCAAAATTGTGGTCCATTGTAAAGATTTGATATTGGATCAAACAGAGGCAGGAGTATGGTAAGAAAGTATTTTATCCAGCACAGCCTTATGTTAACCCATGTGATTGGGGAGAGAAGGCCTTCATGTGCATTTGAAGAGGTGCAAAAACTTGTTACAGAGGAAGTTGATGAAATCGCCAATTGTGGGAGATTACAGGTGTGTTATGATAAATGATATTGCATAACTGATTGATTTATTTTACTGTGTAAGGATCTACAAAAAAAACATTTGTAGAAAGAGTTGATCCACCTGTACAAAATAAACCTAAATCTTATTTTAGGTTTACACCCAAAATATCTCAAATAAAGAAGAGGTAAGAAAATTTGTATCAAATAATGTCCCCAGGAAGAAGGAAGATGTGGTTGTAAAGCCATGCTAGACATCATTTAAAATAGTGTAATACACAGTGTAAAACTTTTTTTCAAAATGGACATCTTCAACACTGCAAGACAGTTGTTATCAACAAGTTGTTAGTTGTTACTATAAGACTTGAAGGATGGTATATTTTAGTACCAATTTATTATCATGTTCACAGGTACTTGAAATTAATTAGATGGGTCAGCTGTTGCAAGTTAGGGCATTATCTAATGGATTAAGCTCAGATTCTAGGATGTTCACACAATTATTGGAACCAGCACTTGCACTGATAAAGACACCAGCACTTGCACTGATAAGGACACATGGTCATGGTTTATCTTGATCACATTTTAAATTGGCATGAGTCAGCTGAAAATTAGTGCAGCAATTACAAGCCTGTTGAGAGGCAAGGGTCCTGACCCATCCAATAAAAACTAAGTTTTAGGCATTCCTAAACAAATTACTATTCCGGGTTTGTGAATGATTCAGTACCATGTGGGGAAAAAAATTTACCAAGAGACAAAGTGTCAATATTACAAATGTGTGTCATTGCCTTGTTGACAAACCTTATCCCTCCATCCAAGAAGGAGCTTAGGTAAGTTAGTAACAATATTCAGCAGTGGAGTTGGTCCACTGCATTACCAAACAAAAAAGGTAAAAACACAAGCATTATAAGAGTGTGCAGGCCTTTTTTGACAGGCTTATGCAATTGCCAAAGGATGCTTTATCAGAATTACAGTGGTGGATAGAGAATGTTCCACAAACTGCTTTTAAACATATTAGCTCAGCAGCCATTGCAAACAGAAGCAAGTATTCTCGGATGGTGGATAGCTTCTGTGGTTATTTGGGCTAAGATAAGTATAATATCTGTTCTTATCAGGTTTATCTGATACGTTCCCTTGTTTAGGGGACTACGGACAATAACATCAGGGAGTGGCAAATGGATTGTCCAAGAAAACTTATTTCTCCAAGCATTTGTATTAATTATTTGGAGTGTTAGGAGCTTTTATGGATTAAAAGCATATTGTTCTACTATGAAAGATTTGCATGTCCAATCAGGTGGACAATACCACAGCTGTGGCATATATCAATCACATGGGTCAAGGAAGATCATTATCATGTGATTATCTGGGTAACCTGATGTGGCATTGGTGTATCTCTAAGAATATTTGAGTTCAGCTGTTTATCTCCAAGGGAGAGACAATGTTGTGGTAGACAACAAATCACGGGAAAAAATTGAAAGACAATATAGAATTAATGTGAAATCCACAAGTTTGGAAAAACATTGTCAGTGGTATGGATTACCTAACATTGATCAGTTTGTGTGTAGATTAAATCACTAATTGCCCAAATGCTTCTCGTGGGAGCCCAACCCAGGAGCAGTAGCGGTGGATGCATTATCGCTGAATTGGATGGGGAAAGATGTTCTTTTATGTTCCCCATTCTGTCTGATAGGGCAGTGTCTGATGAAAATGTAGCAGGACGCTGCCAGGGGCATTTTGGTGGCCCAAACCGGACTCAGTCATGGTTCTCATTGATGTTGAGAGTGATGATTGAACCAGTTATGATGATCCATAGCTGCAGTAATTTGTTGTTGTAGAAATTCATCCATGGCATGAAGATATGAATTTGTCTATCTGCAGGTTTGACCAGACCATTATAAGAGTTTGACTGTCGAAGAGGTCTATGAATGTTAAAACTGCACTTTGGAGAAATAGCATTAAAAAACAATATTTTGTTTATATAAAGAAATTGGAAGTCTTTGGTAGACAGTCAAAGTTATTTTATCATACTACTAACATATCAGATATATTGGAGTTCCTTGCTGGATTGCATTTTTTCCTCAGTATCTAAGCTATTAATAGGGCTCAGTGCTTTATCATCCTATTTAGGACAAATTGCTGACCAAGCCCCGTTAATATCCCGATATGTGAAAGATATATATATATCAACTTTGGACAGATTATATATATATATATATATATATATATATATATATATATATATATATATATATATATATATATATATATATATATATATAGTTTGAAATACTGAAGCAGCATAGTCCTGACTTTGCTTAGGCAATGGGCTCCAATTCTATCACTGTTTCAAAAGTTAACATTGAAAGTAATAATGCTCATGACTTTAGTATCAGCATAAGAGTGCAAACATTGCAAATGTTACGTTATAACTGTATATGTATGCTACAGATTACATTGTCTTATATGTTTATGACTTTACCAAACAAAGCCGACCAGGAGGAGCTGGAACCAAGGTAAAATTTAAGCATATCCTGTCAGCCAAACATTGTGTGTGGTTAAGCATCGACTCAATATGTTGAAGTAGGTAAGAGTCCCGTGGTGCGGAGACAGCGCTACTTATTATACACAATAACCACATAAAGTATCAGTACAAACTGATGGTTCTAGATAGTTACATTCTAGATGGTTAAAACAGGTTTGAGACTCAGGAGTAGACATTGAGATGTGAAAAATCACTCCATTAGGGAGGTAGATACATCCACAGTAAAGGCACAGGATGGGCCGCTCGATCAATAATTAGAGGTCGTAGGAGGATGTAAAATAAATTTTCAAAGTTACGAGGAACCAGTCATGGTGTCAGGGTTGGACGCGCAGTGTTGGGTTCTCTGTGATTGTTGCTTTGTTTATTATCAATTTATATTATCAATTGATATCTTTGGTTATAAATTTTGCCTTTCGATAGAAGGGGTATTACTTTATAATGAAAAGACTTATTACATAAACTGAAGCAATGTTTAAAAAATGTATTATTTACTCACAACTGTGTTTACTGAGCCAAAGTGTCGTGTGGAATGAGTCTACGACATAAAAAACAGAGCTACAAAATCTTCACGTAGTCACTCACGTGACTCTGAAGTAAAATAGTAAGATTAAACAAGAACTTACCCGTTCGAAGTTTGATCGTTATTTTATGAGGAGTAACGATGAGGGATTATGTGCCCTCCACTCCCAACCCTCATAAAATAAATGATCATCTGGTAGTTCTAGTCTATGTTGAGCCTTACTATCTTACTCCGGCTATTGTTTCTGTGTTTTTCATGCCGCTGCTTTGAAGTATGCCGATCATGCGCCAGGCGGGACTTCTTCACGTAATCCCTCATCGTTGCTCCTCATAAAATAACGATCAAACTTCGAACTGGTAAGTTCTCGTTTAATCTTACTAATTTACCTCTGAAATGGCTACTTTATGCAATCTTCTCTCCAGAGATGTTCCCTGTCCCGCTGAGTTATTCCAGCTTTTTGTGTCTTATCTTCAGTTTAAACCAGCATCTGCAGTTCCTTCTTACACACTCTATGCATGTTAATTTATTTTCCAGCAATGTAAAAAGATTTCATTTATTATTCTAAAATGGAGCAAATTGTGTCGGTTCCAATTATACAGTGCATTCAGAAAGTATTCAGACCCCTTCACTTTTTCCACATTTTGTTACGTTACAGCCTTATTTTAAAACTGATAACATTCATTTTTTTTAATCATCAATCTACACAAAATACCTCAGAATGAAGAAGTGAAAACGGGTGTTTCGAAATTTTTGCAAAGTAATTCAAAATAAATAACTGAAATGTCACATTTACATAAGTATTTTGTCCCTTTGCTATGACACACAAAATTGAGGTTAGGCGCATCCAGTTTCCATTGATTATCCTTGAGATGTTTCTACAACTTGGAGTCCACCAGTGGTAAATTAAATTGACTGTACATGATTTGGAAAGGCACACAACTATCTATATAAGGTCCCACAGTTGACCGTGCATGTCAGAGCAACAACCAAGCCATGAAGATGAAGGAATTGTCCGTAGACCTCTGAGACAGGAATGTGTTGAGACACAGATCTGGGGGATGGTATAAAACCATTTCTGCAGCATTGCATGTCCCGAAGAGCACAGTGGCCTCCGTCATTCTTAAATGGAAGAACTTTGGAACCACGAGGACTCTTCATAGAGCTGGCCGCCCGGCCAAACTGAGCAATCAGAGGAGTAGAGCCTTGGTCAGGGAGGTGACGAACAACCCGATGGTTACTCTGACAGAGCTCCAAAAGGCACCTAAAGGACTCTCAGACCATGAGGAACAAGATTCTCTGGTCTGATGAAACCAAGATTGAACTCTTTGACCTGAATGCCAAGCGTCACATCTGGAGGAAACCAGGCACCGCTCATCACCTGGCCAATACCATACCGACGGTGAAGCATGGTGGTGGCAGCATCATGCCGTGGGGATGATTTTCAGCGGCAGTAACTGGGAGACTAGTCAGGATCGAGGGAAAGATGGAGCAAAGTTCAGAGAGATACTTGATGAAAACCTGCTCCAGTGCGTTCTGGGCCTCAGACTGTGGCGGAGGTTCACCTTCCAACAGGACAACAACCCTAATCACACAGCCAAGACAACACAGGAGTGGCTTTGTGACAAGTTTGTGAATGTCCTTGAGTGGCCCAGCCAGAGCCCGGACTTGAACCCGATCAAACATCTCTGGCGGACCCGACTTCAGAGCTGTGGCGGCGTTCTGGCCGGCTGCGGTCCGACTTTGCGGAGCGGGTTTGGGGCTGTGGCGGCGACCCGAGTGGACGACAACATCGGAGGCCTGGATTGCCCTCAGCGCAGAGGGAGAACAAGGAGGGAAGAGACAAAGACTTTAAGACTTTTGACTTCCATCACAGTGAGGAGGTGCCTGGTGAACTCACTGTGGTGGATGTTAAATGTGTGTTCATTGTGTGTTTTAAAAAAAATATATATGTATGACTGCAAGGCAATGACATTTTGTTCAGACCGAAAGGTCTGAATGACAATTAAGGATACTTTGACTTTGAAAATTGCTGTGCATGGACGCTCCCCATCCAGCCTGACAGAGCTTGAGAGAATCTGCAGAGAAGAATGGGAGAAATTATCCAAATACAGGTGCGCCAAGCTTGTAGCGTCATACTCAAGAAGACTCGAGGCTGTAATCAATGCCAAAGGTGCCTCAACCAAGTACGGAGTAAAGGATCAGAATACTTAAGTAAATGTGATATTTCAGTTATTTCTTTTCAATTACTTTGCAAAAATGTCTAAACTGTTTTCTCAAACTGTTTTCACTTTTTTATTATGGGGTATTGTGTGTAGAATGATGATACAAATAATTAATGTAATCCATTTTAGAATAAGGATGTAACGTAACAAAATGTGGAAAAAGTGAAATGGTCTGAATACTTTCTGATTGCACTGTATATCATGCTATGCCTACCTATTCTTAAAATATAAAGCAGATGAGGGAGGAGGGGTTAGAGAGATTTAATACACAATTTTAGCTGCTTTATTGACAATGTAATGATATCTTTCTTGGTATCCTTATTTATTACTTACAATTCTAATCCAAAAGTTCCCTCATCTATGGAATTAATTTCACTGCGAACATCTAGTCTTACCACTAACTGACGTTTACAAGGACACCTCCAGTTCCGTTCCTTCCTGACCTGTCAATTTTAAAAGGTCATATTTACATTAAACAATAAGCAATTATTTGATATCCATCTTCAGCAAAGGAGCAATAGAAAACATTAAAATACATTTCAAACATTCATGTCAGAGTTTGAGAAATTTGTAATTGCCATTTGCAGAAAAAACTGGAAAGTGAAGAGTTGAGTATAACTTGTAATAACTTACTAAAATATACAAACACTATTCATGAATGCCAATGTACGAACATTCGACTCTCCCTTACCTGAAAATAAAAATCAAGATTTGAGTGGTAACTGATTTGGAAAATGACAGTAGTTGGAAATAAAATGTAAGGTAGAACACATCAGCTTTTTGTACAAGACAAATAAAGCTAGAATTTTCTTCTTAATTAAAATCTCCTGGAATGTTGTTTATGACAAAGTGATCAAACATTCCCAGCTTACATTTATTTAAATCAGTTTTCCTCTAAACCAATTGTGGACAATTTATATTGAGCAACTTGATGTTCTGTTGTGCTTAAATGGCTTTTTGATCATGTCAGGCTTCAAAATGTGATGCAAAGTCAACCATTTTTAGTTGTGAAATAAATGAAAGGGTAAATCACAAACACAAATCTACCTGATGGACTCAACAACATCATTATAGCTTGCAACTGCAGACGTTACACTTTTATTGAATAGGCGTTTATGCTGGTTTACCAGGTAAACTCAGAAATTTCACAAATTTCACAATGGTAATGCCAATACACACTGCCCTCCACAATGTTTGGGACAAAGACTCATTATTTATTTATTTGCCTGTACTCCGCAATTTGAGATTTGTAATAGAAAAAAAATCACATGTGGTTAAAGTGCACATTGTCAGATTTTAATCAAGGCCATTTTTAATAAAGGCCATTCACCATGTAGCAGTGCTAATACATAAACATTTCCCATTTCAGGGCAACATAATGTTTGGGACGGAGCAATGTCATGTAAATGAAAGTAGCCATGTTTAGTATTTTGTTGCATATCCTTTGCATGCAATGACTGCTTGAGGTCTGCGATTCATGGACATCACCAGTTGCTGGTTGTCTTCTCTGGTGATGCTCTGCCAGGCCTGTATTGCAGCCATCTTTAGCTTATGCTTGTTTTGGGGGTAGTCCCCTTCAGTTTTCTCTTCAGCAACTAAAAGACATCCTCAAATGGGTTCAGATCGGGTGATTGAATTAGCCACTCAAGAATTGACCATTTTTTAGCTTTGAAAAACTGCATTTGTTGCTTTAGCAATATGTCTGGGATCATTGTCCTTGCTGTAGAATGAACCGCCGGCCAATGAAGTTTTGAGGCATTTGTTTGAACTTGAGCAGATAGGATGTGTCCTATACACTTCAGAATTCATTATGCTACTACCATCAGCAGTTGTATCAATGAAGATAAGTGAGCCAGTACCTTCAGCAGCCATACATACCCAGGCCATAACAGCCCCACTACCGTGTTTCACAGATGAGGAGGTATACTTTGGATCTTTGGCAGTTCCTTCTCTTCTCCATACTTTGCTCTTGCCATCACTGTGATATAAGTTAATCTTCGTCTCATCTATCCACAAGACTTTTTTCCAGAAATATGTTTGCTCTTAAGTACTTCTTGGCAAACTGTAACCTGGCCATCCTATTTTTGCGGCTAAACGGTGGTTTGCATCTTGCAGTGTAGCCTCTGTATTTCTGTTCATGAAGTCTTCTGCGGCCAATGGGAATTGACAAATCCAAACCTGACTCCTGAAGCGTGTTTCTGATCTGTTGGACAGGTGTTTGGGGATTTTTCTTTATTATAGAAATAATTCTTCTGTCATCAGCTGTGGAGGTCTTCCTTGGCCTCCCAATTCCCTTGCGATTAGTAAGCTCACCTGTGCTCTCTTTCTTCTTAATGTTCAAGACAGTTGGTTTTGGTAAGCCTAAGGTTTGGCTGATGTTGGTAACAGTTTTATTCTTGTTTCTCAGTCTCATAATGGCTTCTTTGACTTCAATTGGCACAACTTTGGTCCTCATGTTGATAAACAGCAATAAAAGTTACCAAAGGTGATGGAAAGACTAGGTGCTGAGATGTCTTATACCTGCATTAAGGAGGCAATTAAACACACCTGAGCAATTACAAACACCTGTGAAGCCATGTGACCCAAACATTATGGTGCCCTGAAGTGGGGGGTTTAATGTATAAACACAGCTGTAATTTCTACATGGTGAAACCAAAATGTATGAAAGTACCCTTTAATGAAATCTGACAATATGCACTTTAACCACGTGATTTTTTTTCTATTACAAATCTCAAATTGTGGAGTACATAGGCAAATAAATAAATAAATGGGTCTTTATCCCAAACATTATGGAGTGCACTGTATATCCCATGCATACAAAACATCTACCCAAAACAAAAATACGTCAATTTCTGATTCAAGTCGTTTTCCATTTTCCTAATTAACTCATATTTTATAAAGAATTTGTGCATTGAAACAAAACTTCCAATTAATTAGGTTTACACATGAACACATTACACAAATTTAATTAAAAGTGTAACATTAATTCCCCTGATGTGGACACCAAAATGCCAAGAAGTGCATCAGGTCCAATTTTCCCAAGAACTGGATCTCAAAACTATAAATCCAATCTCAAACATCTGAAAGTTTTATAGATCTCTTTCCAACAGGTGAATTTATTATGGGGAACAAGGAAATGGCAGACGAGTTGAACAGATACATTGGTTCTGTCTTCACTAAGATAGGCACAAGCAATCTCCCAGATGTACTAGGGGACAGAGAACCTAGGGTGACAGAGGAAATGAACAAAATTCACATTAGTCAGGAAATGGTGTTGGGTAGACTGATGAGACTGATAAATCCCCAGGGCTTGATGGTCTGCATACCAGGGTACTCAAGGAGGTTGCTCTAGAAATCGTGGACGCATTGGTGATCATTTTCCAATGTTCTATAGATTTTGGATCGGTTCCTGTGGATTGGAGGGTAGCTAATGTTATCCTACTTTTAAGAAAGGTGGGAGAGAGAAAACAGGGAATTATAGCCCAGTTAGCCTGACATCAGTGGTGGGGAAGATGCTGGAGTTGATTATTAGACTAATAATAGATTAATAATCTAACGACTTAGAGTGTGGGATCCGTTGCTCAACGCAATATTCCACCACTCAACCAATTCCAATATTAGTGACCGGGGGGGGGGCTTTCTGGAGCGCTAGTATGGGTGTTGTGGGCCGAATCAGCTCAGTCACCCAGACCTGGTGGGCTGATCAGCTCAGTCACCCAGGCCTGGTGGGCTGATCAGCTCAGACTGCTAGAAATTCTGCCCCAAAACAGGTGAGACTCGGAGAGAAGGGGGAGAGGGTGGAGAATCAATTTTAGACATTTTTCATTTTTTTCTGCAGATCACCAGGGAAAGTCTATCCTGGCCAGGATCTTACAGGGAGCCAATGAAGGGAGAGAGAAAAGCACTGGGGTGAGGTTTAATACTTGCAGGGGGAATACTTACTGATGGGCCAAAGGGACTCCTGGGCTAGTACAGGCCTGATAGACCGAAAGGACAAAAAAAGAGTGTAATCTCGGTGAAAGACAATTTTTCTGGACTTTTCCTGGCACTGGCCTTTTGGGCCAGAAATGCTCGTCCTGGGCTAATACGAGCATATTGGGCAAAAGGGACTCGTTTCTTGGCTAATAGGGAGGGGCCCTGTGGGCCGAAATTAGTGATTTTAGGCAGGCCAACCAACTCATTTCATTTCAATTTCCATTTCAAGCACAGGGCAGGCCAAACAACTCATGCATTGTCATTCCACTTAAATTTTGTACTGCAGTCTCAAGCAGGCGGGCCAAACAACTCATGGCATTGTCATTTCACTTCCATTTTGCATTGCAGTCTCAAGCACAAGGCAGGCCAAACAACTCAAGGCATTGTCATTTCACTTACATTTTGCATTGCAGACTCGAGCACAGGGCAGGCCAAACAACTCATTTCATTGTCATTAAGGGCTAACAAATTATTTATTGCACGTACATTGCAGACTCACAGTTCAGTTGATTCACACATTAGAATGACAATCGTGGCCTCTCCCTTATGACCTTGCACAGTGACTGACTTGCATCCGGGGTTTTATAATCCTGCCCCAGGAAAGGGCGTTATGCTCATCGCATGATTGACAGGCAAGAGGACCAATCAGCTGATCTCAAGGGTTTTTTTAAAAACTCATAACTTTTTAAAACTCAAAACTCATAACGATGGGAAAAATCCTTGGGGCCTGCTCAACGGAGGAGAACTGTGAGTAAAATTGCCAAAAATCACAGCGATACAGCGTAGCGTTTTTTCTAAAATCACTATACAGCACAGACAGGAAGTGGTCAAGTTGAGACTTTTAATTATATAGACTAGACCAAGTAGGACCCATTGGGTCCCATGTTCACATGGGAGGGCTGGTCCCCCGAACGCAATATTCCACCTCCCCACCAATTCCAATATTGGTGGCCAGTGGTGGGGGGGGGGGGGGGGGGGCGCTTTCTGGTGCGCTGGTATGCATACCTGCCAACTTGTGAGAATGAAAAATCGGAATCCTATTAGTCTGACGTCAGTGAGGGCGGGGCACGTGACGTCAGTAAGGGGCGGGGCACGTGACGTCAGTAAGGGGCGGGGCACGTGACGTCAGTAAGGGGCGGGGTACGTGACGTCAGTGAGGGCGGGAAAGTGACGTCAGTGCGGGGGGGGGGCAAGTGACGCCGAACGCCACCGTGGCGGGGCGGGGTCATGCGGCTGCGTGCTGACGTACACCCGTGCGTGCCCCCATAAGCGGCGCAGGCGCGGTGCGCTCTCTCGCTGTCTCCTCGCCGCCGCCGCCGCCGCCATGGGTCACATGCACGCTTCCATCCCAATTCCGAATTCCAATTTTTTTCGGAATATTGAGGAAAAAAATCGGAATTCGGAATTGGGATGGAAAAATCGGAAGAATTCCGCCCAAATCGGAATGGTTGGCAGGTATGGGTATGTGTTCTTGGGGTGGCAGCTCAGTCCCTCAAGCCTGATGTGCTGGCAGCTCACTCACGGCTGGTGGGCTAGCAGTTGACTCGTAGCTATTCCTTGAAATTCCATTTCAAGCAGGGTGCAAGGCCACCAAATTCAAATCCATTTTCCTACTATTTCAAGCAGGGTGCAGGACCACCAAGTTCAAGTGCAGTTTCATAATGCTTTCAGCAGGGTGCAAGGCCACCAAATTCAAGTGCAGTTTCTAACCACTTCAAGCAGGGTGCAAGGCCACCAAATTCAAATGTAGTTTCATACCATTTCATGCAGGGTGCAAGGCCACCACATTCAAATGCAGTTTCATACTATTTCAAGCAGGGTGAAACCATCCATAAAACACCAAACTCACAGTTCAATAGGCATTCAGTGTGTTCAGTTGATTCACAGCTCAGACAGAATCGTGACCTCTCCCTCCCCCTTCATGCAAAGACTGAGCTACACACACACTTCCGGGTTTTATAACCCCCCCCTCCCACCGGAAAAAGGTGTGGCCTTCATGGCATGATTGACAGGAGAGAGATTCTCAACATTTTTAAACACAGATAACACCTTTATTTTTCATTGATGGGAAGAATCCTCTGCACCTGCTGAGCAGAGGGGGGTTGAGTAAGATGGCCAGAAATCACAGCCGTAAGTGGTAGCGTTTTATCTAAAATCAATATACAGTGTAAACAGGAAGTTAGCCAAAGCACCCAAGCCACCATTTGCAATGGTGCCTTTTAACTTCAAGGCAAAGCATCCAAGCCACCATTTGCAGTAGTGCCTTTTAGCTTCAACCAATTGCACTAAATGTGAGGTTATCCACTTTGGTGGCAAGTACAAGAAGGCAGATTATTTGATTGGTGTAAGAAAGAAATGCAGAAGTCAGATACAGCATCTCTGGAGAGAAGGAATGGGCGACGTATCGGGTCGAGACCCTTCTTCAGACTGATGTCAGGGGAGGGGGGAGAGATAAAGATAGAATGCAGTCAGACAGTAAGGCTAATGGGAGAACTGGGAAGGGGATGGAGAAGAAAGCAATGGCTATCTGAAGTTAGTGGAGTCAATGTTCATACCGCTGGGATGTAAACTACCCAAGCGAAATACGAGGTGCTGTTTCTCCAATTTGTGCTGGGCCTCATTCTGACAATGGAGGAGAGCCAGGACAGAAAGGTCAGATTGGGAATGGGAGGAGGAGTTGAAGTACTGAGCCACTGGGAGATCAGGTGGATTAAGACAGGCTGAGCAGAGGTGTTCAGTGAAACGATTGCCAAGCGTGCTCTTGGTGTCGCCGATATAGAGAAGTTGACACCTGGAACAGTGGATGGAAGGCGAGCACAAGAGGGACATGTTATGAATAGGGGGGATGGGAGTAAGAGAGGAGCGGTGGGATATGGAGGAGATCCTAGTGAGAACCTCATCTATAATGGAAGAGGGGAACCCCCGTTTACTAAAGAATGAGGACATCTCCAATGCCCTGGTATGGAACACCTCATCCTGGGCGCAGATGCGGCATAGATGGAGGAATTGGGAGTAGGGGAGTAGAGTCTTTACAGGAAGCAGGGTGGGAAGAAGTGTAGTCAAGAAAGCTATGGGAGCCAGTAGGTTTGTAGTAGATGCTGGTCAATAGTCTGTGATGGAGACGGTGAGATCTAGAAATGGTAGGGAGATGTTGGAGATGGTCCAAGTGAATTTGAATGCAGGATGGAAATTAATGGTGAAGTTGATGAAGTCAGTGAGTTCTGCATGGGTGCCGGAGGTAGCACCAATGCAGTCATCAATGTAGCGGAGGTAGAGTTCGAGGAAAGGATCAGTGAACGTCTGGAACAGGGATTGTTCGACATATCCTACAAAGAGGTAGGCAAAGCTAGGGCCCATGCGAGTCCCCATAGCTACGCCTTGGATTTGAAGGAAGTGGGAGGAGTCGAAGGAGAAGTTGTTGAGGGTAAGGGCCAGCTCTGCTAGGCAGAGGAGAGTATTGGTAGATGGAAAATGGCTGGTACTGCGGTCAAGGAAGAAACGGAGGGCTTTAAGATCCTCTTGGTGGGGGCTGGAGGTGTAGAGTGACTGGACATCCATAGTAAAGATGAGGGAGTGGGAGCCTGGAAAACAGAAGTCATTGAGAAGATGATGAGCGCGCGAGTTGTCTTGGAAATAGGTAGGGAGGGATTGGACTGGGTGGGGATAGGATGGAGTCGAGGTATGTGGTAATTAATTTGGTGGAACATGAACAAGCAGAAACAATGGGTCTGCCAGGACAGTTCTGTTTGTGGATTTTGGGGAGAAGATAAAATCAGGCCGTGCAGGGCTGGGGAACGATAAGGTTGGAGGCTTTAGAGGGCAGAGAGTCGGAAGTGATGAAATCAGTAATGGCGCTTTAGATTAAGGCCTGGTGCTTGTCTGTGGGGTCCAACGATAAGTAGGTCTCTGAGCGTTGTCGCCTGGCCTCATTCCGGCAGAGGCCAGACTACCACGGCACTTCCCTTGTCGGCGGGTTTGATTACCCAGTCGGGGTTGCCGCAGAGTGAGCGGAGGGCTGTTCTTTTCGGGAGGGGGGGGGGGGGGGGGATAGAAGAGGTTAGAATGAATAAGGGAAGTGGAAAATTTGAGGTGGTTGATGACCCGCCGGCAGTTGGAAATGAAAAGTTATAAAGAAGATAGAGGGCCAGGAGGAGGGAGTCCATTGGAGAAGGGGTCATCACTGGGTGGTGAGGACTACATCGTGGCAAACCCGGAACTCGTTGAGGTGGGGGCAGAGGGGAACAAAGGTGAAGCCTCTGCTGAGGACAGACCGTTCTGTATCAGAAAGGGGGAGGTCAGGAAGGATGGTGAACACATGGCAAGGGTGTGGGTTGGGGTCGGAGTAACGCAGGTGAATAGATGGAGTCAATGTCTGGTGTGGGGGGGGGGGGGGGGGGGGCGAGATGGTGGGTGTTCAGAGGGTGGGGGGAGGCATGAGGACTATTGTATGGGTGGAGAGTAGCTGCGGTCACCTGGCTAAAAGGGAAGGGGAAGACCCAGTGGAAGGAGGAGGGATAGCTATAAGACCCGGCACAGTCAGGCCCCATGGTGTGGGAGTCTGCATTGTGGAGACTGTGGGCCCTGTGCTGAGCCTGAGGCTCAGGTAAGGCGATGGCTGCGGCCCGCTGGTGGGCAGTGGAGTGGCAAGGGTCGGCAGAGTCGCTGGTGGGAGGCCCGCGGGGAGTGGTCCAAGTCAGCGGACGAAGCATCGGTAGTCCTAGTCAGCGGATAGTGGGGAGGCAGTGAGGGTCGGCGTCATCGGTGAGGTCTGAATGGTCTCAGGTTAGGAAAAGGGGAAGTGCAATGAGACCCGGGTGTCCATGTTCATCAGTCACTGAAAGTAAACATGCAGGTAGAACAGGCAGTGAAGAAAGCTAATGGCATGTTGGCCTTCATAAAAAGAGTAGTTGAATATAGGAGCAAAGAGGTCCTTCAGCAGTTGTACAGGGCCCTGGTGTGACCACACCTGGAGTATTGTGTGCAGATTTGGTATCCTAACTTGAGGAAGGATATTCTTGCTATTGAGAGAGTGCAGCATCGGTTCACGAGGTTTATTCTCGGGGTGGCGGGAATGTCATATGATGAATGAATGGAGCGACTGGGCTTGTATTCACTGGAATTTAGAAGGCTGAGAGGGGATCTGATAGAAACATATAAAATTATTAGGAGATTGGACATGCTAGATACAGGAAACAAGTTCCTGATGTTGGGAGAGTCCAGAACCAGGGGCCACAGTTTAAGAATAAGGGCTAGGCCATTTAGAACTGAGATGAGGATGAAACTTTTCACACACAGAGTTGTGAATTTGTGGAATTCTCTGCCTCAGAAGGCAGTGGAGGCCGAATCACTGGATGCATTCAAAAGAGAGTTAGATAGAGCTCTTAGGGCTGGCGGAATCAAAGGGCATAGGGAGAAGGCAGGAACAGGGTACTGATTGTGGATGATCAGCCATGATCACATTGAATGGCGGTGCTGGCTGGAAGGGCCGAATGGCCTACTCCTACACCTATTGTCTATGTATCTATGTATCCAACTTTAACAATGTACAAAAATTGTTATTGGCATCTTTAAGACCTGCAAACACATCAGAAAGTTTCTGCTTAGGAAGCTCTTAAAACAATAAAATAGGTTTTGATTTGAGAAGTGAAAGTTGGCCACACCACTAACATAATGAGCTCCCTTTAACCACACAGTAGAGCAGAAATATTGTGCTTTTAATATGCTACCAAAACAAGAGCACAATCTAGATTATTACCATGCTGTTCTGATGAATTATACTCCAGTCTTTCAGGAGAGGTCTGAACATAGAACCAAAATCTTCACTGATATTTTCTGTGTTACACAATCTCTTATTGGATTCTGCTGTAAAGACAAACTATTAAGATGTGCTGACATTTTATGCACATAAAAGGTCAGTTGCTATCATTATTTTTCTTTCAGTTGATCCGTAAAGAAAAAAAATATTGTTTGTTATTGAGTAAGGTACATTTGTTTGTATTCACTGCTCGCAACGCAATTATCAAAAATTGGCACATGTCCAAAAGAACATAGTTCAAAAGTATTGCGTGATTTCAAATAAATTATTGCTGCCGTTCTTATGCAAAAATCTGATATGCTCTGGCATAGTTTCTTTTCAGCTCCTCCACACAAAGGTTACCAAAACGCTGCTAATTATGTTCCTTTCTGTTTATAGATATTAAATTCTCATGTGACTTACACAGCATGACTACGCAAAACAAGTCAAAACATCTGGTGAACAAGGTCATGATGACACAGCACCTTTAATCAGAAAAATGTACAGCAAAGAGGGTGCTATTTGGCCAATTGTTGCTAATCCCACCTTCCAGTATGTAATCAGCTTGGGTTTTTTATTCGCTTGGGTTTTTTAAGTACACATCCAGTGGCTATCTAAACATAATGCAAATCTCTGCCTTCTCTACCTTTTATGCAATACGTTCCAAATCTCTCTTGATGATTTCCCACACCACTACACCCCCACTTCCTCAGCGCTCGCATCTCCAATCCGCTGCCAATTACTTTTAATTTATACCCCTTGGATTTTGACCAAGGGAAATTGGTTAAATATTAAGCATGTACGTAGGCCCCACAATAAATCTCCACTCGGTCTGTTCTAAAATGTCTTCACAGCTATAGCTTTCTAGTCCAGGCAACATCCATTTAAAGTTAATCTGCACCCTTTTCCTGAAAGTACTGATTGTATCACAATATTGTGACCGGCTAATACACAGCACAATCTGCAACTTAATTAATCTTACATACATTTCTAGCATTGCGACTCTACCCTTGTAAAGACTACCTCAACAAAAGAACATGGTATTCCAGCTTGTTGGTCAGTCAAAGATTGTAGACATCAAGGCCTACGTTCCTCCCCGATATCTTGAATCAACCCACACAACCCCGATTCTACATCAACAAAACACGCAGTGGACCACTTCTTCTACAAACATGGGCCATTTAAAAAAAAGTCATATTAATGTATTTTTTGCCGTTTTTTTCCTTTTTACTCTTGCAGAATGTTGCACAATTTAAGTGTTTTCTGTGTGTTTATTCGTCAATATGCCTCCAATGCTGCTGCAAGAAAGTATATCATTACATTTGTATCACATTGTACTTAGGAGTATGAAAAATATAATTTGACTATTCTATTAATTGTAACTTAAGAAAACAGAGCAGCCACAGACCTTTCACGCCAGCTCCACCATTCATGGCTAAACCTCTACGCCTATAGTACCTCGCCAGTTTATGCAACAGACCAAACTAATCATCTGTTCCTGCATTCTATAGCTTTCTTCATTGTAAATCAACCAGCCAAGTTTTATGTCATCTGTAAACTAGTTTCTGTCAGAAAATAAAACAAGGCCTATGTGACTACTCAACGCAGCCTTCCAGTACAAAACACCCGTCTACCATTACTGCTTGATCTGACAATTATTTCCAACATTTTCTGTTTACACATCGACTTTTGCTGCATGTCCGGTAGCCTATTTGGGATTCAAATCGTTACTCTCGTCTTGATCCTGTCGGCTCTTTCTTTCGACCAATATGTCATCTGCTTCTGTCAAGAATCTCTGTTGGTTCTAACATGGCTCTCAATAAGTCAAAGGAGGTGAACCTGGACGCAAGATGGGCTATTTTGAGCTTTATTGGCGCTGCTCAGTCAGTCGCTCCGGTTGCAGGCCGCCCTCCAGCACCATGTGCTGCTTGCTGTCAGGCCTGCGGGAAGCTTCGGAGTCCACGCATTGAACGACAACCGCCGATCGCACCGGCTGCAGAAGTAAAAAAAACGCGAGGGCACCACCTCCCTCATCGTTCGACTGTTGTTACTTACAGCTTGTTCAAAGTTAATGGTCCCACTGACTTCGGTCTCACCGACTTCGGTCCCAGGGGGTACACGCAGCACACAGACAGCTTTCATAGCGACGAGCAACTCTCACCCACACGGCAGCAGCAAACAACTCCGCTCGCTCCGCCACCGAGCGGTATGTGCGCATGCGCCAGACTCTCCCCAACTGCCAATTAACGCGCAGGCGTATTGGATGGTGTACATTGTATGCTCTTTGGTACTTAGTTAATCATTTGGCCCTGGCATTCCCTCTCTCTCTCTCTCTATCTCTCTCCCCACCCTAGTCGCACTAGCTTCTCATTTTCACACCACAAACAGCTTACAATGGCTTGTTCCCTTTATCATCGATACTTTTTTGCATATCTTTCATTCATTGTTCTTTATCTCTCCACATCACCGTCAATATCTCTCGTTTCCCTGATCCCTGACCAGTCTGAAGAAGAGTCTCGACCCGAAACGTCGCCTATCTCCTTCGCTCCTTAGATGCTGCTGCACCCGCTGAGTTTCTCCAGCCTTTTGTGTACCCTCGATTCTCCAGCATCTGCAGTTCCTTCTTTAACACTTAAACGAATCCCTTTTGTCTGCATCTGTCCATTCCCTGCATACCCATGTACATACGCTCTTAAACCACACTATCACGTCCAATTTGTACTAGGTCAGTTTGCAATTTTCTCTTTGCACCATTCTGGAAGTGGCGGCGCTGCCTGGCAGCTGCGGCTCGCCTGCAGTCCGTCTGTTTTTTCTTTTTGTTGTTGTTTTTCTTATGTCTGTTTTTGTTTAATTTAGTTTAGTTAGTTTATTAGGTTGTGTAAGTGTGGGGGGGGGGGGGGTGGGAGAAACATGGTTTAGTCTCTTCCTTCTGGGGGATACAACCTTTTCTTGTCGTGTCCCCTGTCTCCATCTGCGCTGAGGCCTAATGGCGGAGCTGACGGCCTCGGGGCTGTGGCGGCAGTTCCAGCAGCGGCAGTGGCCCGACCTAGCAGCAGCAGCGGCCCGACTTGGAGCTGTGGCGGCACTCCGGCGTTCCGGTAGCGGCAGCGGCCCGACTTGGAGCTGTGGCCCGACTTGGAGCTGTGGCCCGACTTGGAGCTGTGGCGGCACTCCGGCGTTCCGGTAGCGGCAGTGGCCCGACTTGGAGCTGTGGCCTGACTTTGGTGCTGTGGCGGTGTTCTGGCGTTTCGGCGTTACCAACAACATCGGAGGCCTGGATCGCCTCAGCGCAGAGGGAGAACAAGGAGGGAAGAGACAAAGACTAAGACTTTTGCCTTCCATCACAGTGAGGAGGTGTTTGGTGAACTCACTGTGGTGGATGTTAAATTTGTGTTTACTGTGTGTTTTTGTTACTTTTATTATATGTATGACTGCAGGCACGAAATTTCGTTCAGACCGAAAGGTCTGAATGACAATAAAGGTAATCTAATCTAATCTTAAAAACCATTCTGCTGTTTTTGCATTTGTCATTGTATTTATTGTGTACTTATTGTGTTTATTGTTTACTCTTTCAAGTTCACGCAAGAGGAATTGCACGTTGATGCATTTGATAATAACAATCTGAATCTATATTTGAGGGTGAGGAGGGAGTCTGCAAGTCAGAAATGTCAGTTTCAACTTTGGACAGGAGTAATTGACATGGCAGAAATAGAAAAACAGCAATTGTTTGAAACATTAGGTAAAAGATGAAGCTGAAGAAAAATGGGCATATATTTCAGAGGTGGAAGAATATGTTCAAGTTTTTTGAAGATTTAATACTAATAATTTATGAAGGAACTGGATGGAAATATGGTCAACAATTCATTGAGAATGGAAATGGGGTTGCAGGGGAATGGGAGGAAATGGAGGGAGGGAGGGAGAGAGAAAGAATAAGGAAACAGACAAGGTGCATTGGGTAATGAGGGAAATGGAAGCTAAAATTAACTGTGTTTTGACGAACTATCATTTATCATCTATTATGTATCTGTACACATTGAATGGCTCGATTGTAATCATATATTGTCTTTCCGCTGACTGGTTAGCATGCAACAAAAGCTTTTCACTGTACCTCGGTATATGTGACAATAAACTAAACTATCTAATATTCCCTTACATAAAAAGTACCATATTAAAACAAAAATATTTCTGCAGTGGAAGTCATTACTTGACTTTACATTTAATTAAAAACAGAAAATAAGTCAACTGTTCAGTGAAGCAAAGAACATACTGTTGGAGGAACTCAGTGGATCAAGCAGCATCTGTGGAGGCAGAGGGATGGTCAATGTTTAGGGTTGAGACCCAACGGTTTATTTTTTGCTCCATCTTACATCTTGTGCAGTCTTCGGGAATGACTCCTCCTCCACAAGCATTCTCAGTCCCCTATCATACATTCTCCATTTACACTCCAAATTCCGCTCTAATTCCATCTACAAGATTACAGATTACTACACTGTGGAGGGCCGAATCATGAACAATGGTGAAATGTAGTACACCAAGGAGAATGAGAACTTAGTGACAAGGTGTCAGGACGATAAGCCCTTCCCCCAATGTCAGCAAGATGAGGAGCTAGTTATTGACTTCAGGAAGCATGGTGAAGTACATAACCCAATCTGCATCAATGGTGTGGATGTGGAAATGGTTGAGAGCTTCAAGTTCTTTACCAATCATATTACCAATGTCCAACCACATGGATAACCTCATTGACGCAACAGCCAAAAAGGCACATTAACACCTCTATTTCCTGAGGAGAGTGAGGATATGCAGTGTGTCTCCAGTGACTCTTACAAATTTCTACAGATGTACCATAGAAAACATACTGTTGGGTTGGGAACATACTGCTTGGTTTGGGAACAGCTCTGCCCATGATTGCAAGAAATTGCAGAGTTGTAGATGTGACGCAGTTCATCATACAGACCAGACTTCCCACCATTGACTCCATCTACACTTCACGTTGCCTAGGAAAAGTGGCCAACATAATCAAAGACTTGTCCCACCCCAATCATTCCTTCCTCACCATGATCCCATCCGGCAGAAGATACAGAAGCTTGAAAGAGCGCATCATCAGAATCAGGAACCGTTTCTTCCCCTTCGTTATCTGTTCTGAATGGTCCTTTCACAAGCTAGAATTCTGATCGATTCACCTCTACTCCATTGTGGACATTGGACACATCAAAGGAACTGATGAGCTACAATGTGCTACACTGCTGAGAACTATATTATTCACTCTGCATCATTTCCTATGCTCTATCTATTGTACTTGAGTTTGAACTGATTGTATCTATGTATGGTATACCTGACCTCTGGATAGCATGCAAAACCAAGCCTTTCACTGGGCCTTGGTACAGTTGGCAATAATAAACCTAAACCAAAAATATTTTACTACTCCATTGCAAATTCTCTTCAAGGTATGCCTACATTGAAAAAGATTTTCTCCTGTCTTTGACATGAGTCCCACTTTCACTGCTCTCTTTCTGTAGTTTCTACTGCATTTCCACCAAGCCTCTGGCTTCACAGATACGTTTTTTGGTCCAGATTACAGTTTCGGTAGTCTCTTGTATTTCCAAATATTTGGTGAGGGCACATCACATTTTTTCAAGCTGTCCCTGCACTACCAATGAGGTTTAATCTTAATTAACTTTAGGAGCACATGGGGAAACTAGGGGCAACTAGAAGCTTCAGAATTCAAACAGATGTAATCAATCCTACCCAAAGTGAATATTAACCAAAGTGGAATAAGCTATGAATTCACAAATTATTCTTGCACTCTTGCCTACCAACCCGGGAGTATCAGATAATATATCAGATAATGGTAAACCAAAAGTAAAATCTCGTTTAATTATGTATTAAGTCAGAGAGTAATGAAAAAATGTAAAAATCTACGAATGAAATTCAGGTATATAGCCAGGAGATGGCAGCCTTTTTAAATAGTAATGATTCATTAACATTTACATTGTTGACAATAATGAGTTTCACAAATACTGGGCATAGATCAGTGACAAGGTGAAGGTCAAGATATTAAAATCAGGTCTTCCAGTGCGTCCAGTAGGCATACATTCAAATTTATTTATTGAAATGGGTATTAAGTGACCTCCTTGCTGATATTTTCTTCATTGTCTCCTGATTCATTCCTGATTATTGGAAGTAGGATAATGAATACTGTACTAAGTAATAAGTAAATTGTAAAATTGAGATAAAGACATTGGAACACGGAAACTGCGGTGAGGTATAAAGTGATCATGCAGATACATAGGGTGCAGAAACTGGAACACATTAGAAGAAACAGAAGTGTGGGAACAATTTCTGCACTGGTAACCTCATGCACCTGTTTTAGCATTGCCATTTCTCCACTGCCACTCATTTCTTCACTCCAGTTTCAATCAGCATAACTAAAGTCACAAATGTTGTTAGAAGAGATGATTGGGGAAAATTCTTGAACATTTGAGACACATTTGCAATTACCCAGTCCTCTGAGACCACTCCTGGCTCTAGTGTTTCTTGAAAGATCGCTGCTAATGCCTCCACAATCTCTAAACTACCTCTTTTGGAACCCTTTGGCATAGTCCAACTGACTTATCTACCTTCTGACCTTTCAGCTTACGAAGCAACTTCTCCTTAGTAATAGCAACACCACTACTTCTGGCCCCTGTGTGTCTTGAATTTCTGGCTTGTTGCTGGTGTCTTCTGTTGTGAACCTGTTTGTAACCTATTTGTTCATCCTCCATCTCGTTGTTCCCCATTACTACTTCTCTGACACTTTCCAGCAGTCCAATGTCCACTCGTACCTTCACCTTTACTCTTTATATATTGGAAAAACTTTTGGTATCCTCTTTTATATAATAGGCTACCCTACCTTCATATTTCATCTTTTTACTCCTCATTGTGCTGCTAAGCTGTGGTGCTCTGATTGAGGGTACATTTTGAGGCTATGGCCCGAGAGGCCTCAGCCAGGAGATCAAGCAGAGGGTGACGGCAAGATAAGGGAAGGTTTTTTTTTGCAATTTTCTTCTTTAGTGTAAGTATAGTCGGGATGGAAGTTTGGGAAATAGTATGCTCCTGCTGCAGGATGTGAGAAATCAGGGAAACCTCCAGTGTCCTTGAAAACTATATCCTGTGAGAAGTGGCCAGCTGCAGCTTTTGACTGACTGTGTGAAGGTACTGGACTGCGACTTCAGCTGGACAAGCTCACAACCATCTGGGAGAATGAGTGACACAGATATAAGTTATAGTGAGGTGGTCACACCTAGGATGCAGGCAGAAAGTAGATGAGTGATCACCTGGAAGGGTAAAGAGAATAGTCTGGGAATGCAGAAATCCCCTGTGGCAATTCCCGGCAAGCATAGAACATAGGCACATGGAGGGATATAGATCATGCACTGGCAGATGAAATCATGTTCACCACAGACATTGTGGGCAGACGGGCCTGTTCCTGTGCTATACTTTGCTATGTTCTATAGAAGAGTACCGCATAGGAACAAGCCCTTTGGCCCATAATGTTTGTGCCGAACATGATGCTAAGTTAATTTGCTCTGTCGGTGATCCATATCCCTCCATTTGCATGTGGCTATCTTAAAACGTCTTATAAGCCACTTTCATATTTGCTTCTACCACCACCCCTGGAAGTACATTCTAGGCACACATCATTCTGTGTATAGAAAACACATGCCTCAAACAGCTCCTTTAAATGTTTCCCCTCTCACCTTAGATGTATGTTCTTGTGTCCTTGCCATTTTCACTCTGGGGAAAAGATTCTGACTGTCTACCCTACCGCTGCTCCTCATAATTTTTATATACTTCTAAAAGGTTTCTCTCAACCTCCGGAGCTTCAGAGAACACACTTCGGGTTTCCTGATCTCTCTTTATAGCCAGAACCCTTTAATCCACCCCTTTAAAATGGGGAAACCTGCATCCTTTCAAAAGCCTCTACATCCTTCCTAGAATGGAGTAACCAAAACTGCACACAATACTTCAAATGCTGCTGAACCAAAGTTTTATCAAGCTGCAACATGACTCTCTGACTCGTATACCAAATGCCTCAACCGATGAAGGCAAGCATAACATACGCCTTCTTTACCACCTAATCTACTTGTGTTACCACCTTCAGGGAGCTATGGACTTGGACCCCAAGATCCCTCTGCACATCAATGCTGTTAAGAGTCCTATCATTAGGTGTATATTTCCCCCTTACAATCAACGTTCCAAAGTACAACATATCGCAGTTGCTCGGATTAAGCTCCATCTGCCACCTCTCTGCCATAATATAAATTATCAAAATCGTGCTGGAAGTACATGGGGGAGGGGGAGTGTGGGGGAGGGAGGGGAAGGGGGGATGGGGGAGAGGTGTGTGGGCGAAGGGGTGGGAGAGGGATGGGAAGGGGGTGGGGGAGGGGTGTGTGGGCAGGGTGGTGGTGGCTGTGGAGGGGAGGTTGTGCTCGCACTCTGATAACCCCGCACCTTGAGCTTTCGGCCTCAGTCAGCGGCTCCCTGTCCGGCTCCGACCTCACTCAGCAGCTACCGGTTCCACTCAGTGACTCCCGGCTTGATGTGCTGGTTTCCACAAAAGCAGCCTGCTCGCAGCTCTCTCTGTACGCAGCTCTCTCCGTCGCTGCTCTCTCCGCACGCTGCTCACTCCGCACGCTGCTCACTCCGCACGCGGCTCTCTCCGTCACTGCTCTCTCCGCATGCTGCTCCCACCGCACGCTGCTCACTCCTCACTCGCTCAACACACTCTGCTCACTCCGCACTCGCTCAACACACTCTTCTCACTCCGTTCGTTCAGATTTATTCTCCTCGCCGCCGGTGATTGACACCGGGTGCGAGAAGGGGCGGTTTTTAAGATTTCTAAACCTTCATAACTTTTGTATTCTTCCACCGATCAGAACAAAACTTGTTGCACTTACAGCCCAGGAAAATGGCGAGTAAGGTGGCGAAAAATCGTAGCGCTATCGGGTACCATTTTTGCGCAAATGTTTAAAACAACGCAAACTGGAAGAGGACAAGATGAGAGTTTTATAAGTATACTAGACCAAGTGGGACCCATTTTCAGTAGTAACGCGAGAAATAAATCCTGAAATTATCATGATAAGGCGATTTTGGAATCCACGGGCAAAATCTCTACCGGAATATGTAAAAATTTTACAGTTACCACGTCGTTTTATCACGAAGATGTGTTTACACACAAACACACAAACAAATAAATACAGATCCAGGAACATTTATAAGTATATCCCAGTTTTATAAGTATAGAGATAGATGACAATAAGTAACATTGGTTAGAGTTTAGAATTAAGTTGCAAGATCAATCTCAAACAATTATATTATGCAGACACTGGCCTCTCAATATCTCATTTATTAACTTCACTAATGAAAACCAAAAGTGACATTGAGACACACACTGTTTCGAATCCTGTGGAATCAATCTGCAAGTTCTACATTATGCGCATCAACGGACAAAAGCTATTTTTGTTTGCAGAACCATCAGCAAATACAACAGCTCCATTGTGTTGTGTTTGATGGCTAATAACTCACAATCGACTCCTGTTGTTCCCAGCCTGTAAGTGCGTTTATTTCAAGGTAAAATGGCTGTATCAAAACTAGTCGATGGCCCCAGACTTATTCCGAGGAAAACATACATTTCGGGGCAGAGCCCTCTAGTGGTGATTGCAAGGACAGTTACCCAAACACAACATATTTTCCTCTCCTTGTAAATTATGCCGATCATTTAAATCCAGTTATCCAATCAAATATAAGTACATATGAAATCAGTCCAAAGTCCTTTCAAATTCGATGTCTACGGAAGTCCAAAAATATAACGGTTTCTGGCTTCACAGCTGAAAATCTTGCAGATACTGCGGCCTTCTCTTCTGTCGCTGAGAGCGTCTAATGGGATTTGGCTGCTCTGCTGTATGCTGCCCGCGATCGCTGTCTTGGAAAAGCATCCGGTTTGTCTTCTTCTTGTCCCTGTCTACTTGCGATGAGATGCCTCGCGTTCCATCTGGTGTAATCTTGGAGGAGGTAGGCCTTCTTACCGAGTCTCCGTTTGATCTGTATCGGCTTTGAGAGTGCGCTTGCGAGCATATGCTGTCAGTTGGGCGGCTGATTAGTACCCAGTCGCCAATCTTGAACCGCGGCCCTCGTACTCTGCTGTTGGCATCACAGTACATTTTCCCTTTCGCTTGTCTGTGTGCTATAGTTTCCGCCCTTGCTTATGTGTCTGGATTTGGGCGCGATGTTGGTTGAAGAGCATTCCATTTCGTTCGCAGGTTTCGACCTATCATCAGCTCTGTTGCCGTTTTCAAAGTCAGTGTGTGCGCGGTGTGGATCTGTAGGATCGGAGGAGGATATGGATTGACTGTTCGAATGTTTTCCCCTCCGACATGCTCGCTTTTACACTTTCTTTGATCACGGGATTACATAGAAACATAGAAAATAGGTGCAGGAGGAGGTCATTCGGCCCTTCGAGCCAGCACCGCCATTCATTGTAATCATGGCTGATCGTCCCCTATCAATAACCCGTGCCTGCCTTCTCCCAATATCCCTGGACTCCACTAGCCCCTAGAGCTCTATCTAACTCTCTCTTAAATCCATCCAGTGATTTGGCCTCCACTGCCCTCTGTGGCAGGGAATTCCACAAATTCACAACTCTCTGGGTGAAAAAGTTTTATTCTCACCTCAGTCTTAAATGACATCCCCTTTATTCTAAGACTGTGGCCCCCGGTTCTGGACTTGCCCAACATTGGGAACATTTTTCCTGCATCTAGCTTGTCCAGTCCTTTTATAATTTTATATGTTTCTATAAGATTGCCCCTCACCCTTCTAAACACCAGTGAATACAAGCCTAGTCTTTTCAATCTTTCCTCATATGACAGTCCGCCATCGCAGGGATCAATCTCATGAACCTACGCTGCACTGCCTCAATCACAAGGATGTCCTTCCTTAAATTAGGAGACCAAAACTGTACACAATACTCCAGATGTGGTCTCACCAGAGACCTATACAACTGCAGAAGAACCTCTTTTACTCCTTTTCTGAAATCCTCGTTATGAAGGCCAACATTCCATGAGCATTCTTCACTGCCTGCTGTACCTGCACACCAACTTTCAGTGACCGGTGTACAAGGACACCCAGGTCTCGCTGTACCTCCCCCTTACCTAACCTAACCCCATTGAGATAATAATCTGCCCCCTTGTTTTTGCCACTAAAGTGGATAATAGTAAGATTAAATGAGAACTTAACAGTTTGAAGTTTGATCTTGATTTTATGAGGAGTTACGTTGGTGATTACGTGAAGAAGACCCGCCAGGCCACATGCGCACCAATCTTCAAAGCAGCGGTATGAAATCACAAATAACAACACCGAAGTGACATAGTAAGATGCGTGACTCAAGAACTACCAGATGATCCTTTATGAGAGAGTGTTGGGTGTGGCGGGCACGTAATCATTAACGTTGGTCTTGCTGACTGTTTTAAGACCCGGCTAATGAGGCAAAAATGAGGAAGACATAAAAGACCAGTCCTGTTATTGATGCAAGAATGTATTTCTCCGCACTGTTGTGACACATAATTTTGCAATCAGTGAATAAACATGCACCAACATGTTGATATTCAATGTAGTATTGAACCATACTTTCATCATACTTTGAGATCCAACACTTAGTCTGTGTTATCATCGATCTGAACTGGATGATACACCAGTGGCAAAGGAGATTTAGATAATTATTACAGGATACTTTTACTTGATTACCATGTGACTAACATATGTCACCATCGTAAAGCAGCAACTTGAATTTGAGCATGTAGAATATGTATATTCGCTCAATAGCCCCTTACTCATGGGGTGCATCTAGTGTATATATTTAGTTGATACAAACAATTGAAGAATTGGTAACTCATGCAATCTCCAATACCTCCAAGTAGGTGATGGTATTCGGAACTTCTCATCTTAGAGTCCTAAGCATCAGTTTGTAATAACTGAATTCCACCGACCACACTACTATAGCAAGTTTCAAGTACAAGTTCACGTTCAATGAGTTATTGTCATGTTCAGCAATGCTGAATACTGTTGCTTCATCATTGTGGCTGAGGTAGCTTCAGCTGACAATAGCATAAGGTTGTTAACAATGGTCTAATTGCTACTGACACAATATCAGTTCATTGATTTGCTCGGCTGAAACACAACTGCTATATTGCCAATTACTCTTGATGAAAATAAAACTCAATTTTGTAACAGATTGCTATAACTCCAATCTCTTGCCACAAGGCAGAGTCAAGGCTAATAATAATTAAAGGTAAATCCCAATGACCAACAGTTTATCCCATACCCCAAAGCTTACTGTTATAGTACAGTTGTCTTGTCTTTGATAACCTCTGTAATGGGATTTGCATAGCATGGATCTCTGACCCTTATGAATCTGTTGTAGTCAGGAAAATAAGTTTTCATATTCGGAAAGTTCATATGCCCGACACTCTCCATTCTTCATAATAACATGCCACTCCTGCCTTATTCCATGGGTGGTGTGCATGAGAACTTTTGCCCAATTTCCGAACCTTAATTTTTTTTTAAATAACACTGGCCATAATCCAAACTTGCTTGGAATGCTCTGACTGTGCCTCAACCAAATATTTTTACCCTTTGTGTGTTGTACAAAACAAATGTAAATATTTACAACTTGTGAATGGTGCACTACCCATATTTTGGAAGTGCTGGGCCCATTTTGTTGAATAGGATTGGTAAGGTGCATGGAATTTCTGAGCTATCATGCTGCCCCCCAGCTCCAGTGAACCGCTTACTGCCGATGAGCGCCTGGGGTGTGTTCTGAAACGATGACTTTTGCCCGCCGTTTGGCCTAATTGATTCGTCTGCCAGGCTTTCTTCCCCTGTTGAATTGGCCTACCTGAATAACAGATTCAGCGGCTGGCTCTCACATCCCCCTGTTGGCGCTGTTCACTGCTGGCACATATGTGCTTAAGTATGTTCTATGGACTTCGTTAGAGCCTGGAGTCAGTTATATCTTGACCTTTTGCTCTTCCCTCCTCAGAGAGGGTGATTCGTAGGCAACCCTAAAAAGGCCTGCAGGACGCAGGATACCAATACTGATACGAACACATTGGCCTTAACCCAAATAGAATATTCTGCTGGGATGGCAATTTTGTTGTCAGGAAAAAGGTACCTCTGACACGTGCCCTTCATCCCTTGGGGTATGCCCCACGGCCATACCCTGAGACCCAGTGTCAGCAGGATACTGACCCGTCTTGGTCTCTGCCTCCGAGAGGGAGACCTCTGTAGCACTGTATGCAACAGTTGCTGTATTTGGGATAGTCGTTTCAAACGCACTATCCAGCCCTGGTGAGGAATTCATCCCTCGACTCCGTGGGCCTTGCTATCCAGCCCCGGTGGAGAATCATCTCTCGACTCCGTGGATGTAGCAGATTATGTGTGAACTTGAGCAACCCTGTCCCAGACATTGCTGGCGCCGCCTTTCGTAAAGGCCGGCGCATTTTGACATGAAACAGCCCTGTACCAGGTGCTGCTAGTACGGCTCTCTTGTAGGCCGGTAATGTCACAAATGAAACAGCCCTGTATCAGGCGCTGCTGGCACGGCTTTCCCGTAGGCCGGCACTTCATACAGCCCTGTCAGGCGCTGCTGGCACGGCCTGTCCCACAGGCCCGTACTATTACACATGCCCTGTCAGGTGCTGCTGGCGCGGCCTGTCCCATAGGCCCGCGCTATTACAGTGTAAGTTCACTAATCAACATTTTAGTGTACAGTTTTATCTGAGAAGGGTTAAAACAATTCACAGCAACTTCTGCTAAACAACAAGGATTACATTGTCAGAGACATATAACAATAACTTTTTATGACTTTAACTTTGCCTTTAGCTTTTAACTTTAAGAAAAACACTATAACATACATACATTTTATTATAAGGAGAACCCTTTGTGGCCCGACTCACCTGAGTCCAAATAGGACTGAATGAGTCCATTTAATTCTTTGCCTGGGGCCCAACGTCTGTGAGCCACTGACCCCACTGTCAGTGACTCTAGCGTTACTTCCTTGTCGTTCCATCGGCATCCCCACAGGCTGGGAGCAGCTGACTACACTGTCAGCGATTCTGTTTGAATTTCTTGCCGTTCCAACGGCATCCCCCAGGCTGGGAGCCGCTGACTACACCGTCAGCGACTCTGCTTGAATTTCTTGCCGTTTTTACGGCATCCCCGCAGGCTGGGAGCCGCTGACTACACTGGAAGTGACTCTGCTTGAATTTTGTGCCGTATTTACAGCATACCCGCAGGCTGGGAGCCGCTGACTGCACTGTTAGCGGCTCCTTATTTCGCAACCCGATCTTTTTGCCGGTTATCCGCTTCTGCGGTCGGACTGGGTTTCCCCACAGTCCATAACCGGCACACTAGTCAGGCTGCAAAACTGGCAGGAAAACCTCTGTGAAAAGAGGTTCCTGCCTGAAAAAACTTCTAGGTTTAACTTACCGCTGGCAGGAGCTCTGTCCTGCCAGTCTGGTGCTTGCGCCAGTGCGGCTGACGTACTGGTGCGCATGCGGCCTGGCGGGTCTTCTTCACGGAATCACTCACGTGACTCCGAAGTAAAACCTCACATTTATCTATATTATACTGCATCTGCCACGCATCTGCCCACTCACTCATTCTGTCCAGGTCACCCTGCAACCTCCTAACATCCTCTTCACAGTTCACACTGCCACCCAGCTTTGCGTCATCCACAAACTTGCTAGTGTTGCTCCCAATTCCCTCTTTCAAATCATTAATATATATGGTAAACAGTTGCGGCCCCAACACCGAGCCTTGCGGCACTCCACTCGCCACTGCCTGCCATTCTGAAAAAGACCCGTTCACTCCTACGCTTTGCTTCCAGTCTGCCAACCAATTTTCTATCCATGTCAACACCCTAGCCCCAATACCATGTGATCTAATTTTAGTCACCAGTCTCCCGTGCGGGACCTTATCAAAGGCATTCTGACAGTCTAGATACACTACATCCACTGGCACCCCTTCATCCATTTTACTTGTCACATCCTCAAAAAATTTCCCTTTCATAAATCCATGTTGACTTGGACTAATCCTTTTACTGCTATCCAAATGCCCCATTATTACCTCTTTAATAATTGACTCCAGCATCTTTCCCACCACCGAAGTCAGGCTAACTGGTCTGTAATTCCCCGTTTTCTGTCTCGCTCCTTTCTTGAAAAGTGGGATAACATTAGCTATCCTCCAATCCACAGGAACTGATCCTGAAATCTATTGAACAGGGGATTTATCATCCTTGTCCCATTAGCTTACTATTGAACTATTTCGCGCCTGTTGAAAATTTCTTTCAGTTCCTCTACCCCCTTAGATCCTCTGTCCTCTAGTACATCTGGGAGATTGTTTGTGTCTTCCTTAGTGAAGGCAGATCCGAAGTACCTATTCAACTCTTCTGCCATTTCCTTGTTGCCCATAATAATTTCACCCGTGTCTGCCTTCAAGGGACCCACATTTGACTTTGCTACTCTTTTTCCCATAACATATCTAAAGAAGCTTTTATGTCCTCCTTTATATTCCTTGCCAGCTTCCCCTCGTACTTCATCTTTTCAGCCCGTATTGCCCTTTTTGTTTCCTTCTGTTGTCGTATGAAAGTTTCCCAATCCTCTGGCTTCCGGCTACTCTTTGCTGTGTTATACATCTTTTCTTTTAGTTTTATTCTATCCCTAACTTCTCTTGTCAGCCTCCTACTCTCCTTAGAATCTTTCTTCCTTTTTGTAATGAAATGATCCTGCGTCTTCTGGATTATGCCCAGAAATTCCTGCCATTGCTGTTCCACCGTCATTCCTGCTAGGATCCCTTTCCAGTCTACCTTGCTCCCCTCTCATGCCTTCATAGTCCCCTTTGTTCAACTGCATCACTGACACTTTCGATTTAACGTTCTCCTTCTCAAATTGCAAATTAAAACTAACCATATCTCCAAGCGGTTCCTTTACCTCGAGTTCTCTTATCATATCTGGTTCATTGGGCACTAAATCCAAAATTGCCTTTTCTCTGGCCAGCTCCATTACAAGCTGCTCTAAGAATCCATCTCAGAGGCATTCTACAAACTCTCTTTCATGGGGTCCTGAACCAACCTGATTTTCCCAGTCTACCTGCATATTGAAATCCCGCATCACCACAGTGGCATTACCTTTGTTACATGCCAATTTTAACTCCTGCTGCAATTTACACCCTACTATTTGGGGGTCTGTAGATAACATCAATTAGTGTCTTCTTGCCTTTACAATTCCTCAACTCAATCCACAGTGACTCTACCTCGTCAGTTCCTATGTCTTCCCTCGCAAGGGACTGAATTCCATCCCTCACCAGCAGAGCTACCCTGCTGTCCTTTCTATAGGATGTATAACCCTGAATATTAAGTTCCCAGGCCCGATCCTCCTGCAGCCACGTCTCAGTAATCCCCACAATGTCATATCTACCAACCTCTAAATGAGCCTCAAACTCATCTACTTTATTTCTTATACTTTGCGCATTCATATACAATACTTTTAATTCCTTACGCATCTCACCTTTCACATCGATCCCTATTACACTTGGCCATACTCTCCTATCCCTTTGTGAGCTTCCTTTCCCATTAATTCTGGGGTCATTAACCATCTCTTTACTCTCTTTCCCTTTAACTCCATCCTCGACTATCCCATTTGACACCCCACCCCCCTTATGTAGTTTAAAACCACCCGTGTAGCAGTGGCAAACCTGCCTACCAGAATGCTGGTCCCCCACCTGTTAAGATGCAATCCGTCCCTTTTGTACAGTTCCCCCTTACCCCAATGCAAATCCCAGTGATCTAAGAATCTAAATCCCTGCCCCCTGCACCAGTTCCTCAGCCACATTCATTGAATCATTCAACCCCGCCGTTTGATTGGGGGTTGTATCGCGACATCCACTGATATTGAATGTCGTAGCTCGCGAGGAAGGAGGAGAACTGTTCAGATTTGAACTGTGGGCCGTTGGCTGTCGTTATGACCTCCAGCTGTCCCCACTTGGTGAACAGCTTTTCGAGAATCGCGATGATCGAGCTTGTCATGACTGAAGAAGTAGTAGCGATCTCCGGCCGCTTGCTGTGGAGATCATGTACTACAAGTAGAAACCGCTGGCTTCTTAGCGCAGCTTGCACCTCTCCAAAGATGTCGACTTGCAAGTGCTTCCAAGGTTTGTCCGGCCATGGTATTAGCTGAAGAGGGGCAGGACGTGGTTTTGTTGACTTCTGGTTAATTGTGTATGCTTCACAATTTTTTACTAAATCTTCTATGTGACGATCTATTGCTGGCCAACACACTGCCTCACGACACTGTTGTTTCATCTTAACAACGCCCGGGTGTCCTTCATGTGCAAGTTGTAACACACGGTGTTGCAGTGATTTGGGTATAACCACTCGAGTTCCACGCATGACACATGTATTGTCAAACACTGCCAGTTCATGGCGTACCCGGTGGTACGGAACCAAGTCGTCTGCTATCTCCTTGGGCCAGTCTGTTTTGAGATATTGGCAGACGCTTTGCAGTGTGCCGTCAGCTGTTCCCACATTACTAGATTTGCCGTCGCGTGTGAAATTACCGCGAGAATGTAGTCGTCGATGTCGCTTGAAGCATCGCTGTGCGGGTGCCACCGTTGGGATGTGACTGAGCATGTCTGCAATGCAATTGCCTGAACCTGCTAGGTATACAACTTCGAAGGCGATCGGACCATCTGTAGATCCGGAGCGGACGACGCCCTGAGCCTGACGTGTCCAGTAACGTAGTTAGCGCTTGGTAATCCGTATGGAGAGTGAATGGTCTCCTGTATAGGTATACGTGCCAGTGTTTCGCATTCCCTGGTGGAGTACTTGTGTTCGGTTGCAGTCAAGGGACGGGATGCGAATGCAATCGGTCGTTCGCTTCCCTCGATGCACTGCGATAACACTGCTCCGATCACAATACTGGAAGCATCTGATGTGACGTACGTTTCAGCACTTGGGTCGAAGTGCGCGAGAACAGGCAGAGATGCTATTTTGTCTATCAGCATGTTGAACACGATGTCCTGCTCATTTGTCCATTCCCACTGTGTGTCTTTCCGTAGCAGCTTCTGTAGCGGTTCTGCGATCTGCACGTACTGCGGCACAAACCTGTGGTAGAAGTTGGTGGTGCCCAGAAATGAAGCTGAGTCTTTCATGTTAGTTGGGGTAGGGAGAGCATTGATGGCTTGGACATTGTCCTGAGAAAATCGATCTCGGTTGCTGCAAATGTACACTTTACTGCGTTGAGTTGTATTGCGCGAGACGAGCTAACACTGCATCCAGTCATCGATCGTGTTCTTGTCCCTGCCATGGACGACGACATCATCGAGGAGGTTGAGTGTTCCGTCAATGCCTGCCAGAACCGGCGCAACAATTTTTTGAAATGCGCTAGGTGCTGAGCACAGTCAATACAGCATCTTGCGGTACTGAAATACTTCTTCATGTGCGATGAATGCTGACAAATGACTGTGTTCTGCTATTGGTACCTGAAGGTAGCTTTGGCGCATGTCTAGTTTTGTGAACATTGTTGAACCGTAGAACGACGCAGATAGCTCTTGTAATGTTGGCAGAGGATATTTGTCCGGAATGATGGCTTTGTTGACCGATTTGAGATCGATGCAAAGTCTGAGTTCACCGTTCTTGTGTCGTGCGATGACTAGATTTGATATCCAAGGGGATGAATTGATGGGTTCAATGATACCATCATTTTTGAGTCGCTTCAGTTCCATTGAGACTTCCAAGCGAATGGAAAACGGTCGACGCCGTAGGCGTGAAACAGGAGGGACTGATATATCTACATGAGGTGCGTGGCAGTACCCTTTAACTACCCCAAAACCAGAGAAAAGGGAAGGATACTCTTGCCCATAGTCCACGTCGCTGATCACATTGATGTTCGTGCCAGTTGAGTCCTGAAGCTTGAAACCTAGTCGATCAAACAAATTGACTCCCATCAGACACTTTCCTTCCACGACGTAGAAGCAATCGAGCTTGACTCCTTTATAGCAAACAGGAACAGACACTAGCCCTATTGTGGGTATGGTTGAACCATCATAAGAGTGAAGAGTGTCCCTTGGGGGAGCAAGTGGGTAGTCCGAAAAATATCTATTGTAGAGGTCTACATTCAAAATAGGAACCTTCGCCCCCACATCTATGAGAAGCGATACTGTGATCCCAGCGATTTCGACCCTGCAGTCTTTGAAAGCACTTATTGACCAAACATCCTTGTCAGCCCTGTCCTTTATGGAGTATACGTCGTGTACACCCAGAGATTCATTGTCTACATGGCGGACAGATGACGCTTTCTTCTTCGATGACCGGCAGACTTTCGCAAAGTGATTCAGGTTTGAACAGGCTTTGCACCATTTACCGTAAGCCGGACATTCCTTGGGAGCGTGTGTCCAGCTACAATTCGGACACTACTTGTTTGAGCGATTGCTTTTTTTACTGTTTCTGAATGCCCTGCACTGGTGCTGTGATCATCTGATGAGATGAGTGACTAGATGCTCCATCAGTGCTTGCCATCGAATGTTGTTTCAGCACCTTGGCATCATGCATCGCACTTTCAATTTGCACAGCCAATTCTTGTACCTTTTCGAGTATCAGCTGGTCTCTCACCAACTCATCAGTCAGTGCCCCAAAATTGCACTTTGCAGACAGTTCTATCAATGAAGAAACAAATTGCTTCACTGATTCACCATGTCCCTGTGTACGTTGCCGAAAACGGTATCTCTCTATCATCACACTTGTCTTTGGGCCAAAATATTTGCCAAGTGCAGCAACAGCATTACTGTACTCACTCGTTGCAGCACTGTCCAACTGCGCGAAGATTCGTTGTCTCTCCGATCCGAGGCAATGCAGCAGGATTGCTCGGCGGCAAGCGTCCAAAATGGCCTTGTCGTCCAGGCCGCTTGCGATCAAGTATGTGATGACATTTTCAAACCATCGTGTCCATGGTGCAGGAGGCTCTCCTGGTCTTTCCAAGAATGGAGATGGGGCAGCAAGTGTTAAACCAGCCATCCTCGTCGTCTGATGTTGTGTTTGACAGCTAGTAACTCACAATCGACTCTTGCTGTGCCGAGCCTGTAAGTGCGTTTATTTCAAGATAAAATGGCTGCGTCAAAATGTCCTCAAAGGTCGTGCTATTTTCTCTAATTGTACCTTGATTACAATGACATTTTCTATGTTAACACGTTAATATTAATGTTATTATTAACGTGTTAACATAGTATAACTTACAATAAAATTTCCACCACCAGGGCAAAACCGGGGGCTTCACTGTCCGTCGTTCATTCGTTCGTGCTGCTGCCCGCTGGTTCAGCCTTCTCCAAGATTTATTTAAGAAAGAACTGCAGATGCTGGAAAAATCGAAGGTAGACAAAAAATGCTGGAGAAACTCAGCGGGTGAGGCAGCATCTATGGAGAGAAGTAATAGGCAACGTTTCTGGTTGAGACCCTTCTTCAGACGGACGTGGGGGGGGGGCGCGGGAAAAAGAATGGAAGAGGCGGAGACAGTAGGACTAGAAGGAGAGCTGGGAAAGAGGAGGAGGGAGAAGACAAGGGCTATCTAAAATTAGAGAAGTCAATGTTGATACCGCTGGGGTGAAGACCTCCCAAGCGAAATACATTTACTGCTGGCTCCAGTCGCAAATCGGAGTTTTTGAGTGATATGCGCAAGGCATTCATTGTTGCTGGAATTCCACTGTGGAAATTGGAAAACAAATCTCTCAGAGGTTTTTTAGAGAAATACACAGAGGAACATATACCTAGCGAGTCATCATTACGGAAAAATTATGTTGACAGCAAGTTCAACATTGTTGTGCAGAAAATTAGAGATGAAGTTGCATGTACCAAAATATGGATCTTAATAGAGGAGACAACCGATGCTGTGGTGAGATATGTTGTCAATGTGATCATCGGTGTACTGGAGGCAGGTCAACCATCTGTGATGTTTGGTGGACTGTGTGTGGGGTGGGAGGACGTGTTGCTCCTCCCATGCAGCAGGTAGCGCTGCACAGGACAAAGGGAGATGTCTTGTATTTAGTTTATCCTGTCGGCAGACAGTATGCGGGCAGCCATTTTGAGTTGTCTTGCTGCCAGCATTGAGTTATATAATAAAGACTTCTGTTGTACCTTGAAGACTCCCAAGTTTCATGCAGACCTAGAAAACGAACACAAAAGTGGTGTCAGAAGTGGGATTCTTTGGATTGCGTCCAAAGACCTAGATAAGAGTCTATTTTTAATTTATTGTTAAACGGAACTCAAACTAACATGCCTCGGCAATTCGATCGTTTCGATCTCGAGCGAAAAAGGTGGTCGTCGTATTTAATGCGCGCTGAGTTTTATTTTGAAATTATGGCAATTACGACTGATGAGAGGAAGAAGGCTCTCTTGTGTTCATCAATGTCTCCAGAAATGTTTGCACTGCTGCAAAATTTACTTACAGAAGTAGTAACTGAAGCCTCACATGCTGAAATCACAATGGCTTTGCAGCTGCATTTCGAAGAAAGTCGAAATTTCCTCGCAGCTCGCTTTGATTTCTACCGGACGGTGCAACAGGAAGGGCAATCGATTACCGAATTTCTTGCCGAACTTCGCACCAAGGCAAAGGCATGTGATTTTAAAACTCAATGCTGTGAAAAATGCCAAGACAATGCATTGAGGGATAGACTGGTCATGGGCTGCAGGCACGCATTCATCCAGCAGGCGATTCTCAAGGAATCGGATGCCTCATTGAAGAATGTGCTACATTGTGCTAAGATGGCCGAGCTGCTGAGTAAAGAACTGCACAAAATGACCGGCGAAACAGCGTCAAAGCTCCATCAGGAGGTGCATACAGTTCGTCAGACTCGTCCGCAACACCAGAAACCAGTTGATCGACCCAGAGCAAATCCGGAGAAGGTGGGACAGTTTCAGAAGAGCCGTTCCACTGTGGGGGGAGGATCGAAACCCTGCTACCGGTGCGGCTCGACTTCTCATCATCACCGTGAGTGCCCGCATATCAAGTCCGTTTGTTATTCCTGTTACCGAAAAGGTCATCTCCAGGCAGTGTGTCAATCCGTAAGAAAGCTGAGAAATGGCAAGAAAGCGCAAACAAAATCGCAAAGGCAATTCCTATTGAAGCACTCGGTGTGTCTACATTCACCGACAAGACGAGGATTTCGCTGTGGGTCTCGAACATCGATCTACAGTTCCAGGTGGACACTGGTGTGGCTGTGTCGCTAGTGGGTCAGGACATCTGGGAGAAGATCGGATTGCCAAAATTGAAACCGGCCAACATCCGCTTTTCCGAATACAGACGACAAGTCATTCCCACGAAAGGTAAATGCACTGTCGCTGTTTCCTGTAATGGTATGACACAGATCGTCGTTGGTAAAAAAAGGTACATCCCTGTGCGCCATCGACTGGATCCATGCTTTCAAGCTTGACATGAACGCCTTGATCTACGATGGATCAACCATGGCATTGTCATCTACCATGGATTGCAACATGGTCAGCAAGTGCGTGAACAACCTACGAAAACAGGACGTTGAATGGCACTGGTCCAAAGAGTGTGACCATGCATTCATCAGGTTGAAGGAGTTGCTCACCCAGAAGACGCGTTTGGTCCACTATGATCCATCGAAGCCGATCTTGCTGGCCGCCGATGCATCACCGTCTGGTCTTGGAGCAGTAATCTCACAGACGGCGCCGAATGGCAAGGAAGAACCAATTGCGTTTGCATCCAAAATGCATCCGAGAAAAACTATAACCAAGTGGAGAAAGAACAGCATACAGATAAAGCAAATACTGATATCTCTTCAAAAGTTCTACGCTGTACTACACTGCAAAATTTGAAAAGATAAAATAAATCGTCAACTGTTTTGAAGAAAAACCTGCTAGTCAGGATTGTCAATGAAATCACGTAGAAAAAGTCCCTCCACCGCGATCTTGTGTTTATTGCTTCCAATTTTGCAAACTACCCACAAGCTATCACTTCCCTTGAATAATGTGGCGAAACATCAGTGAATAACTTGCAGGTTTTCAACAAAGTAACTGAAGAAATCTATAAAATTCCTGGCGATGTAGGTAAAGATATACAAGGAAAATGTGAGAGAGTGATTTTAGCCAACAAAGATCTTGAAGAAATAGAACACATAGCTAAAGTTCTCAAAGGTAGTTGTAATGCACAAGATAGCGACATGAATATAGAGTCGGTAGCTTGTTTTGGGTATGCACCAGTGACCCCAGCTGAGGTAGAAAGAGGTTTTTCACAACTGAAGCAAATTCTGTCTGACAGACGCCATAGTTTCACACCAGATAATTTGAAGAAAATGCTAGTAATTGTGTGCAACCTGGCAAATTTGCTCATTTAATGTAGAATACCTTTATATTATCATTTTTAACCACATTTTGGTGGTGGAAATGCATGCCTTTTTATGCCTTTTTTTGTCAATGAATGCCTTTTTGTTCCTTTTTTGCAATTTTATTATGCCTTTTTGCCTGCCTATTTCAGTGTTTTTTAGCGCCTAAACATCTTGGCTTGCCATCACCGATTATAACAGATGGAATGAAGATTGGAATATTACCAAGGACTGAAAGTGTCACCACCAACGATTTACTAGACACCATCGACAGCCTGCCTGTCATGGAAGTGCTGAATACAGAATCTGCATTGGATAAGCTTAGTAAAGCTACTGCCTCACTTGCTATGGGCTAAATTCCAGATGATCAAACCATTCCTCCTGAACTCATCAAGCATAGAAGCGGGAGATCTGGCACCATCTGTCTGAACTTCCGTGTCTCTCTTAGAGTGAGGGTACTGTCTCAGGATATGCGGAATACAAAAAAATGTAACACTATGGGAACAAAGGCAACAACTATCATACAAACCAGCACAGCATTTTCCTGCTTGCTATTATGGGAAAAGTATTTGTCAGGGCATACATCTTAATTACATTTATTTATCTAGAATTCTAGTGGTTTAGTATTTAGAGATCCACAATATAATTTATTTTTTCAATTCAGCAGTTGCAATAATAAAGCCATAGGTGAAGAAGACCATTATATGTGGCCTGCGTTGACCTCACTGAAGCACTGCAAATGAGGGTAGTTAACTCAAGCTGCAGAAGAAAACTGGCTGCCCACCAAAGTTGGTCAATGTGATCTTTTATTTTTATGACAATATGAAGACTAGGGTTTAATATGCCACGGCAATATCAGAACACTGAGATTTGCACCAGGGTCAAATAAAGTTATGTGCTGACTTCAAAATTATTCTGAATATTTTGCTAAATGCTGCTTAGAGACCAGAATTGATGGGAATGTATTCAACTTTGGTAGTCTGAAAGCCAAAACTAAAGTGCCTCTGGAGCTTATCAGGGAGTTGCATTATGCCAACAATGCCACAGTGAGTAAAGAGTGCTTAATAAGCGAGTTCGGTATTCCGAAAAACGCAAAGAACATGGGATTTGTCAAAGGTAAAAGCGAGAGAGAGGGGGCAGATGCAAATGGGAGACGGGGAGACTGGACCGGCGGAGAGACGGTGAGAGATGGGGTGAGAGAAGGGGAGTTTGTGATTTGATCACAGATGTGTTTAGTTTAACGTTCCGTGGGGAGTGCCGGGATTAGCCCGATGGTTGCAGAGACGGGAAATGTCCCCCAGTCCCTCCCTCCAGTAATTCTTGCTGGAGTTTACATCCCCCCCCCCCCCCCCAAGCCTGCGTATGTGAGGCACAAACGCAATTCATTGACCAGGTAATGAGGGTAGAGAGTGACTTCCCGGACTCCATAGTCATTGTTTTGGGGGACTTTAACAAGGCTAACCTCAGCTGAGACCTTCCAAAGTACAGACTTTATGTTACCTGCCCAACCGGAGGGGAGAGAACACTCAATCACTTACACTTCAATCAAGAACACATATCGCTCTGTCCCAGAGCGGCTCTGGGTCTCTCTGATCATTGTTTAGTTCACCTTATTCCGACCACCAGGCAGAAACTAAAATCTGCTAAGCCTGTGGTCAGAACGATGAAAAGGTGGACAAGCAAGGACATAGAAAACCTACAGTCCTGCTTTGATTGCACAGATTGGAATGTGTTCAGGGAAGCAACCACAAGCCTTGATGAGTATACAGACACTGTGACATTATATGCCAGCTTTTGTGAGGACAGTTGCATTCCCACTAGGATCCGGATCTGGTTCAACAACAACAAGCCCTGGTTTACAGCAGAACTCAGACAGCTCCGCCAGTCTAAAGATGAGGCCTACAGGTTGTTGTGGCTGTCCCTTGAGGTCAAGGATGATGGTCTACATTCTGTTGTTTTTATGGACTCTCAGGTGGCTTATGAGTCCAATTCTGGCTTTGAAAGTTCTTCAGCTTTCAGGACAGGTAATTCCAGATGGCAGATTGGACTGATTGTTGCTGCCTCACTTTCCGTTTTCTTCTCTTTTCTCGTCAAGTTGGGCGTATAAGTTCTCCCTTGCTTCGTCTTCAGTGTCCCGAGTTGGAGTCTAGGCGCTGATGATCGTGGTGTGTTGGTACCTGACGAGCTGGATTCGTAGAGTCATAAAACGTTTGTTGATTCCCAGTGGTTGCTCTGTCAGCTTCTGAAGTAGGCTGTTTCAGATGCAAAACCTACTCCATGGATCCTCGGTTGTTTAGGACCATGCCCTTTCCAGAAAAAGGTGTATTGATCTTGTTCTTCCTTTAGTTGCCCTTCTCCAGCTCTGCGGGTCTCACTCAGAGCAACGATGTCAAAGCTGAATTTTCGGAACTCCAGAGCAACAAAAGGCCATTCTTCTCCCTGGTTGGTCTGAGTTTGGGTTGTTCATCAGAGTTCGTATATTCCAAGTTCCGAGTTTCATAGTTTCGCTTCTTGAAGGTTTTCGACTGCATGAAGGTGATCCCTCTCGATGCGGCTTTCCAGACAGGACGAGGTGAAGCAGACTATTTTTAGGGCACCTTTTCTAGCCCCTTCCCAGTTCAGGGTGAGCAGAGTAGATCCTAAATAGGGTTGCTCAGACATGAATACTGCTACCGAACAACTTTCCTTCTTCTGTCCAAAGTTGAATCAAGTATTCACTGCTTCTGTGCCGGTTCTTGACTAGGAGCTTCCAGCCATCACGTGGTCTGCTCCCTTCGACCTTCCCCGATCGCCAAAAGTCTTGAGAAGTTTTCTGCTCCTCACAGAATGAAGACGCCTGTGCGTGTGTTTGTTTAATGTGTACTTGATGTTGCACTCCAAGAAGCACAGGGTCCTTCACAAATCAATCAACTAATTCCAATGGCAAGGTAACCAAGACGATTGGAGCTGATAGATCCGTGGTAGCCTTCATCTGCCTTCACAGCTGTTGAGTTCAAGAGCGAGGAGGCAGATCTCTACAGGCAGGACAAGTACAAGCTGAGAAAAGGAATCGGGGCTGCCAAGGAAAGGTACTCTGAGAAGGAGCAAGTTCTCAGCTAGTGACTCTTCTTCAGTTTGGAAGATCTTTCAAGAAATTACCAGCTACAAAGGGAAAGCCCAAAGGGAAAGGACCATCGTCAGCTGACCAAGGGCTTGAACGGGTTCTACTGCCGGTTCGATAAAAAGAAACTTAACCCTGGTACCCCCTCTTCTCTTTCTCCACCCTTCTCCAAGCACCACTTCACACCCACTTACAGCCTGACTCCAGTCTGCAAAGACTGGGCCATCATCCACTACCCATCCCGTCCTTGCTGCCCAATATCAGTCAGGCCATTTCTCCATCACTAACAATAGAAATTGAGGAGGTGGAGAGGCTCTTCAGAAGACAGAAAAGCCAGAAATCTCCAGGACCGGACAATGGTTCCCCCTCTACCTTCAAGCTCTGTGCGAAACTACTGGCACCAGTCTACACAGACATTTGCAACCAGACCCTACAAACCTATACTGTCCCTGCCTGCTTCAAAGTCTCCACTATTGTCCCTGTGCCTAAAAGACAAAGATTACTGGTCTTAATGACTTATAGGCCTGTCGCACTGACCTTTGTAGTCATGAAGACCCTTGAAAGACGCTGGCCAAACTGCAAATTATCACAAACCCCCTGCTGGACCCTCTGTGGTTTGCATATCGGGTCAATATATCGGTGGATGACGCAGTCAACCTAGGCCTGCACTTCATCCTCCAGCACCTACCATGCAAGGATTTTGTTTGTTGATTTTAGCTCAGTATTCAACACCATTGTGTCAGAGCTACTACACTCCAAACTCTCCGAGTAGACTGTGCCTGAACCGCTCTGTCAGTGGATCACCAACTTCCTGACAAGACAGGAAGCAGCATGTGAGGCTGGGAAAACACATCTTGGACCCGCAGACCCTCAGCATAAGAGCACCTCAAGGCTGCGTACTCTCTCCTCTCCTTTACTCTCTCTGCACCAATGACTGCAGCTCCACAGACTCCTTTGTCAATCTTCTCAAGTTTGCGAACGGCACAGCCTTGATTGGACTGATCTAAGATGGGGAGGAATCTGCCTACAGACAGGAAATGACACAGCTGGCGTCCTGCTGCCTTTATAACAACCTGGAGCTCAATGCTCTTAAGACAGTGGAATTGATAGTAGACTTTAGGAGAGCTCCCCCCCCTCCCCCTCCCCCCCCTCCGCCCCCCCCCCCCCCCCCCCCACTCACTATCTGTGGAGTCTTTAAGTTCCTTGGAATCATCATCTTCACGGACCTTAATTGGGGGGGTCACCATCGACTCAACAGTCAAAAAGGCCCAACAAAGGATGTACTTCCTGTCGCAACTGAGGAACTACAATCTGCCACAAGCAATGATGGTCCAATTCTATACTGCCATCGTAGAGTCCGTCCTCACCTTCTCCATCATGGTCTGGTTTGGCTCAGCCACCAATCACACCATCCGGAGGCTGCAGTGAATTGTCCGATCAGCTGGGAAGGTTGTTGGCTGCAACCTTCCCTCCATTGACGAACTGTACACTACAAGGGCCAGGAAACGAGCGGGTAAGATCATCTCTGACCCCTCTCATCTTGGCCCCAAACTCTTTGAAGCACTTCCCTCTGGAAGGCGACTCCGAACTGTCAAAGTTGCCACAGCCAGACATAAAAAGCTTTTTTTCTACGAGTAGTAGCTCTACTCAATAACCAAGAGTCTGTAGCCTCATTTTGCTCTGGTATTTTATTTCATTCACATGTTTAAACTGTAATGTTTTATAATTGTTTAATGTTATATGTGTCATTCTTCTTTGTCGTATGTCGTGTTGTTACATGCAAGAGCAGCACCAAGGCAAATTCCTTGTATGTGTACAGACTTGGCCAATAAACTTATTCATTCATTCTGGGGCGGGGTGTGGAGGGATTGTCCTAGCGCCGGGGAGTTCTTGCGGAGACGGGGTGTCCGGGACCTGGAGTGAAGCCGCGATAGCGAGTTCCTCTCTCCTCATCTGTAAATTAGTGGATCATGCTGTGAGTCATGCATTTGTAGTTATGCCCACTAGCTTGTTAGCGTCGCGGTCTGCTGCATTCCGTTGGTCTTAAAGTGAACTCTCAAGTGAGAAGTTGTATTGCTGGCTCCTAATAAACTTTATATAATTTGACATGGTGTGAGGCCGCTGTTATTATATGGGCCACAAATCGACATGGTATCAGAGTTTATGGACTCGCCCTTCAATTGATTATATTGTTTTTATCTTGTTTTTTTTACTGCGGTTATGGCTGCTGCTCTCAGGAAGCCGGTCTTGGTGTTTGATGCAGACCTTGCAGAGCGATGGCGTGCATTCGAGGAAGATTTTTCAATCTACATTGAGTCGAACTAGTGCTACCAGACGGCATTGTTTTAAAAGGACACAAGGAGGTGGTTCCTGTTTCGCTGCATCACCGGTATTTTGACGCTGTCCATGCAGGACACCCAGGTGCTGAAGCCACTGTTTCACAGACGAAAAGCATGTTTTACTGGCCTGGTATGGCCGAATACATCAACGAAAATGTAGTAGCTTGTGCGGTGTGCAATAGCCTGGCCCCTCTCACCAGAAACAACCACTTCTGCCACATCCTGTACCTGCTTTCCCATGGTCTGAAGTGGCAGCTGATTTATTTGAATGGCACGGCAAGCAGTACCTGGTGCTCATGGATTCGTATTCAGAATGGTTCGACATTGATTTTCACAGCTGCCCCAATTCCAGTGGTGTGATTTCGAAATGATCTTGTCATTTCTCCATCCACGGACCTCCAGGCAAGCTGTTGACTGACAATGGCAGCCAGTTCACGAGCCAACAATTCAGAGATTTTGCCAGATGCTGGAATTTTCACCACATCACCAGCAGCCCTGAATATCCACAGTCTAAAGGGCAGGCTGAACGGGCTGTCAGAAGTACAAAATAACTCATGGAGTGCTCTCACAGGGCTAAATCTGACGTATTCCTGGATTTGCTCAACATTTACGCAACATTTCCCAAGACCCTGCCTTGGGTTCACCCGCTCAACGAGTATTGTCAAGGCAGACCCGTACCCCGTTGCCCATAGCAGAGCAAATGTTAATTTCACATGTCTTTCCACCTGAGGAGGTTCAATCCAGGTTGCAACAGAAGCATTACATTCAGAATAAATGGTTCGACAAGACGGGTAGGCCTCTTCCGCCATTGAACAAAGGACAGGTGGTTCGCTTACAGACTGACAAAGGCCATGACCGCACTGGGGTGGTTTCTGGTCCCGTCTCGGAGCCACGCTCGTACATTGTTAGAGCCGATGGCGGCACCTACCGACGCAACAGACAACATCTTCTGCCTGTGAAGGAGCCAATCCCTCCTCCTTATTATCCGGATCGTACAAGTTCATTTCAATCTGCATCTAGTGACCCTCGCATGCTCTTGCCAGCACAACAATCCATGCCTGCAACAGTTCCTCTGTCTGTTCCATCTTTGCCTGCGCCACAGTCTCCTGCTTTGACTCCAGAGGCATTGGTCCACTCCCCCACGGCGGTGAAATCGCCTGCTCTTTCCCCGGAGAAAAAGAATGGAGATGGCCTTTATCGTACATGTGCCGGTCGTGTTTGCAGGCCGGTTATGAAGTATCAAGAAGTGAGACGTTGTATTGCTGGTTCCTAATAAACTCTATATAACCTGACATGATGTGAGGCCACTATTATTATAAGGGCCACAAATCGACACCATCCCTCTCTTCACCGGCCCCGTTTTCTCCACTATGTCGGCGATGAAGTTGTACTTCAGGCGGGGGCTGTCGGGGACGGACGGACCGAGCAACTTGGAGCCAGGGGAGGGAGAGGTCGAGGCTGCAGCCTAGTCCTTGTCCCGGGTCCCGTTCCTCTCCCTCCCTGCGGGCCCAGAGCAGCAGCGCCGCAGCCCCCAGACCCAGCCTTGCCTTTACCCGCGGACAAGCATCGCTCTGTAGGAATGAACTGCAGATGCTAGTTTACACCGAAGGCAGACACAACATGCTGGGGTAACTCAGCGGGACAGGCAGCATCTTTGGAGAAAAGGAATGGGTGACGTTTCAGCTCGAGACCCTTCTCAAGAGATGTTGCCTGACCCGCTGAGTTACTGCAGCATTTTGTGTGTATCCCCGTTGATGACTGGTGCTCGACTTTCGGCGGCACCGAGGGGGTTAACCAACATCCGCCGATAAGGCGGGAGGTGCAGCTGACGGTCTCCGACCCGTCGGGGTACAAGTTCCTCGGGAGTTGGAGCAGAGTTGAGCTGGAGATAGCGCTGGCTGTAAGCCACTGCTCCAGGCCTGTGTCCCGACACCCCGGACGTCTCTAGCCGTCCCCGGACAGGGATCGGACACTCGGGAGGGGATGGGGACGGAAGTGAGGTCACCCGTTCGTATTTGTTCTACATTATCTAACTCCAGTAGCACGTCAACAGAGCATGCAGCACCGGAGACCCGGGTTCGATCCTGGCTACGGATGAAACTGCAGGTATGTATACACGCAGCAGCTCAGTTGTTTATCGAGAATGACCTATGACCTGAACATGCCAGTCGGAATATCGAACTCGCTTACTGTCATGTGTACTGGGAATGGAACAATGAAATTCCTACTTGCTGCAGCTATACAAGCCCATTAACACAATAACACAACAAATACATTTCCAATAATCAATAATACAATAAATTAATAATCACTAATACTACGATACTAGTGCATGTCAGTGCAAAACCAAAGTCTGTGGTGCAACCAAAAATTAAGTCCATAGTTGTTCACTGCTGAGATAGGACTGTATTTAGGGTTGTACAGTGTGGTTGAGGAGCCTGATAGTTGCTGGGAATAAACATGGACGGTTCTAGGGCGCCTAGACCACTTCCCAATGATAGCAGCGAGATGAGAGTGTGTGGAAGGTGTTGTAGGTCTTTGGTAATATTGGCTGCCTTTTTGGAGCGGAGCCTCGAATAGATCTGAAGAAGGGTCTCGACCCGAAGCGTCGCCTATCTCCTTCGCTCCTTAGATGCTGCTGCACCCGCTGAGTTTCTCCAGCTTTTTGTGTACCCTCGAATAGATCCCTTTGATGGTGGAGAGGTAAATACATGTAATGGAGCGGGAAATTTTCTGCAGCAGCATTTGCTTCTGGACAATCAAGTTACCAAACCAGGTCATGATGCAACCAGTCAGTTTGCTCCCTATCGTACATCTGTAGAGTTTACAATGGCATATTCGTTGACATGTTAAATGCCTTTAATTTTCTAAGGAAATATACAGTGCCCTCCATAATTTTTAGGACAGACCTAGCATTTATTTATTTGCCGCTGTATTCCACAGTTTGAGATTTCTAATAGAAAATAAATCACATGTGGTTAAAATGCACATTGTCAGATTTTAATAAAGGCCATTTTTATACATTTTGGTTTCACCATGTAGAAATTACAGCAGTGTTTATGCATGGTCCCCCCATTTCAGGGCAGCATAATATTTGGGGCATAGCAATGTCTGTAGTGGCCATTTGGCCTGTTTTGCATGTCCTTGATGATGGCATGTGCCTTTAAATTTTACACTGCCCGTTATATTGTGGGTGGGATTTATGACGTGTTTTTGGGCCTGTTTGGAGCTAAGATGCTTGCGCAGAAGTTTAGTTTTTAGTGTAGTTTGGAGACCGCTGGAAGAAGGTTTACCCTTCAACCATGTGGGCCACATGCGGGATCAGGCGAGCCGTGCCAGATCATGCGGGAGAATGTGAGTTTTAAAGGAGATGATGCCAGTGTTACGGAGAAACAAGAAGTTTTTTAATGTTTAAAGTAATAAGCTGGAGTTCGATGAAGATAATAGAAACGAGCCGGAAGAAATTTGGATGTATCTTCCTGTTTTCGATCAACAATAAAGCATTTATTCATCAAACCATACCGGTGAAGAAGCTCTAAGGGTCTCTGTGAGCCAGATCCCTGCGCATCCTTTTAACGGCTAGATTGTTCATTTCTCGAAAGATATGAAAATCTGCCGCTACAATGTCATGCAAATGAAAGTAGTCATGTTTAGTATTTTGTTGCATATCCTTTGCAGGCAATGACTGCTTAAAGTCTGCGATTCATGGATATCACCAGTTGCTGGGTGTCTTCTCTGGTGATGTGCTGCCAGGCCTGTATTACAACCATCTTTAGCATGCTTGTTTTGGGGGCTAGTACCCTTCAGTTTTCTCTTCAGCATATAAAAGGCATGCTTAATTGGATTCAGATCGGGTGATTGACTTGTCCACTCAAGAATTGACCATTTGTTAGCTTTGAAAAACTCCTTTGTTGCTTTAGCAGTATGTTTGGGATCATTGTCTTCCTGTAGAATGAACTGCCGGCCAATGAGTTTTGAGGCATTTGTTTGAACTTGAGCAGATAGGATATGTCTATACACTTCAGAATTCATTATACTATTACCATCAGTAGTTATGTCATCAATGAAGATAAGTAAGCCAGTACCGTCAGCAGCCAAACATGCCCAGGCCATAACACCCCCACCACTGTGTTTCAAAGATGAAGTGGTGTGCTTTGGATCTTGGGCAGTTCCTTCTCTCCTCTATACTTTGCGTCTCATCTGTCCATAAGACCTTTTTCCAGAACTGTGGTTGCTCTTTTAAGTACTTCTTGGCAAACTGTACCCTGGCTATCCCATTTTTTGCGGTTAATCAGTGGTTTGCATCTTGGAGTGTAGTCTCTATATTTCTAGGCAGTGGTCATTGACAAATCCACACCTGACTCCTGAAAAGTGTTTCTGATCTGTCGGACAGGTGTTTGGGGGGTTTTCTTTATTATAGAGAATTTTCTGTCATCAGTTGTGGAGATCTTCCTTGGCCTGCCAGTCCCTTTGTGATTAGTGAGTTCACCAGTGCTCTCTTTCTTCTAAATGATGTTCCAAACAGTTGATTTTGGTAAGCCTAAGGTTTGGCTGATGTATCTAACAGTTTTATTCTTGTTTCTCAGTCGCATAATGGCTTCTTTGACTTTCATTGGCACAACTTTGGTCCTCATGTTGATAAACAGCAATAAAAGTTTCCATAGGTGATGGAAAGACTGGAAAGACTAGATGCTGAGAGCTCTCTTATACCTGCATTAAGGAGGTAATTATAGGCACCTGAGCAATTACTAACCTCTGTGAAGCCATATGTCCCAAACATTATGGTGCTCCAAAAACCAAAATGTATAAAAATGGCCTTTAATAAAATCTGACAATGTGCACTTTAACCACATGTGTTTTTTTCTATTACAAATCTCAAATTGTGGAGTACAGAGGCAAATAAATAAATGATAGGTCTTTGTCCCAAACATTACCGTGGGCACTATAGGCATTGAGCTTTATTTGTGATTACATCAACGTGTTGGGTCCAGGACAGACCTTCAAAGATACGCACACCCAGGAAATTGACGCTTAAGCAACAAGAGTTACAACCAACCTCTTAAAGTACTTTACCGCAACGGACATGAGTGCCTGTGGTCTGTAATTATTGAGGCATGTCACCTTGCTTATTTTAGTACAATGAACTAGTATTACTGATGTCCTTTTAAAGCAGATGCCGATCTTGGACAGTAGTGACAAGAGACTGAAGATGCCTGCAAAAACTCCTGACAATTTGTCTGTGCAATTTTTAGGAACACGGCCACGTACACCATCAGGGCGGAGGCTTTATGATTATTCACCCTCGAGAAGAATCCTATGACATTAACCTCGGGGACTATGATCATTGTGTTGATGGGGGTTGTGGGGGGTCTAAGAAGATAAATCAATGTGGAAGATATCTCTCCTTCCTGTAAAGAGATTGGATATAACCTTATCATTAAGAAAATAAATGTCATGGGAGAGGGTTCTGCCACATCACAATCAATAGGCATGGATTATGTGTTACTGAGATTTTTTTAACTGTCTTGCTTACCTGGGCTTCACAAGCACCACCAATCTGTCAATTAATACTGAAATTAACACCGTATTGTAAGTCAGTCAAGCCCACCCTTAATATCATTTTACACAGTATTTAGGCTGGGTTAGCATGTGCAAGGCATGAGAAAAAACGTGATAGTTTCTATCTTTGTTGTCCCAAACATATCCCAGGCATCTCCTTACTTGCTAAGGTTACAAACATAGAGATCCTAGAATGTGCGAAGTGTATCAGAACATAATAAATGGAAGTAAGAATATACCATTTGGCTCTTCATGTCTGCTCTGCCATTCATTAAAGTAATGGCTGAGCTTTTGCTTATGTGCCGCCTTCCAGTATAAACTAAAGCCCTTGATGTCAATAATATCTAGAAATCTATTAATATTTATCCAAATATACTAATTGACTGACCCTCCCCCCCCCCCCCCCCCCCCGAGGTCCCATGGGTTGAAAATTGCCTAGATTCACTTCCCTTTGGTTGAAGAAGTTTCTTCTCAACACACACACATCTTCTCATCAAGATGCTCAGCTAATGAAAGATGCCCAACTAAGCATGTACTCTATCAAACCCTGTAATAATTTTGTTTCAGTGAGTTCACTCCTCACTCTTCTAACTCAAGCGTTTTGACTGAATCGCTTCTGATGTAATAAACTCACCATCCCAGAAATCAATTCTGGTGAATATTTGCTGCAAGTATATAGAACATAGAACAGCACCACACAGGAATGGGTCCTTCCGCCCACGATGTTTGTACGAACATGATGCTAAGTTAAACTAATCTCATCTGCCTATACATCTGTCCTTAGATAAGGAGATCACACTCATCATATTCCAGATAAGGTCTCACCAGAGCTCTATATAATTGTAAAATATCTCTGCAATACTACTCGAACTTGGTTTCAAGCGTTCGGATACAGGATACTGAGTTGGATGATCAGCCATGGTCATATTGAATTGCGGTGCAGGCTCGAAGGGCCGAATGGCCTACTCCTGCACCTATTTTCTATGAACTTGGTTTCAATAAAGGCTTATGCACTATTTTCCTTCCAATTACATCAATTTGATTACAAGCTTATCTGAACTCCAACATCTTTCAGTCTTTTACAATGTTTAAGAATGATCAGTGTTTCCATTTGTTTCCAGAGTGGATGACTCATTTTCACCACATATATATTCTATCATGTCATTGCACATTCACTGTTTTTTTGCATCTTCACAGCTCACATTTGCTAAGGATTGGGCACATCTATCACAGATGATACCCACAACCTTCAGAACATTCTGTGTCATGATCTGCTCACTGGGTTACAATCTACTTGACACTCATATCTCCAATCCAAAGGCCAGATAGGCATCGTTACATAAATGAGCGATAACACTGAACGTCAAGATTTGAGAAAACTCTCTGTACAGTAGAGTAAATGTGCAAAGAAATGTAAAGTTTTGCTGGGTGATGTGACGGCCCAGAAGAGATTAGGCCAGCGAATTATACAGCTTCTCAAACTTGACCTGTACTAAATGTGGCAGACTGCCTTGCGAGAGTGGAGCACTGGGCCGCACCAGAAAATATCCAGCATGAAGTTGACCACTAAGGGGCAAACCATCGACCTACGGGATAGAAAGCTGCCAAACATTTCAGTCTGAAGCAAAGATCATAGAGCGGAGCACGGTCTGAAGAAAAGTCTCGAACCGAAACATCACCCATTCCGTCTCTCCAGAGATGCTGCCCGTCCAGCTGAGTTACTCCAGCATTTTGTGTCTTATCTTCCATGACTGGTGGGTGGGCGGTCGTGAGAAGATCAATAGGCAGTCCAATCCGAATTTAAAAAATACGTGCAATGCAGATGTATAATTTTAGCAAACGGCATTTCTGCAGTGTAAGTCGTTTTGCTTATTGCATCGTACAAAGAGCCACGCGGGTCCTTGTCGTACAAGTGGGCAAGGAGCCGCGCTCAGCCCTGCCAACGGCCAACGGCCAACGGCGAAGCTTTGCCTCCCGCGCGGGGGAAGCAGGAGCCTCCCGCGCGCCACCTGCTCCGCTCCGGTTGCCAGTTGCCGCAGCTGCTTCTGACTGACGGATCGGGCGGCCTCTCGCCGTCGACCGGGGGCGGATCAGCACACCTCCCTCCCTGCCCCCCCCCCCCCCCCCCCCCAGCCCGGCAGCAACATGCCATTGGTAGGAATATGGCGGCACTTCACTAAACTATTTCGCCGCGATGCTATCCGTTCGGTTGTGTTTACCAACATCAAATAATAATCTCGTCGGTAAAATATACTGGGGTCGGCGGACAGCGGCGTTTCCGACGAGCAGATCGCAGTTGCTAAGCACACGCCTCCCTGCCGCACCATTCGCCGTGGCGTTTGGATGGGATTCCTCCAGGCTCTCCCGCTCCACGGGCTCCAGACATTCAGGCACATTTCACCAAAACTCATCTGATTAAATCAGCCTGCGCTGCGAGGGACACGGGCTAGCTCCGGAAGCTGGGAGAGGAGGTGTGTTCAATCTTCTCAAGTCTGCTTTTTCTGTTAAACATTTTTTTTCCTCCCGAATCGCCCTCTCTTGTCTGTGTCTATCTTTTGTTGAACGTTTTGGAAATCGAAATTGACGAATAAATGATAAATCACAAACTCCCTCGTTCTCGCGGTCGAATAACCACGATTTGTCACGGATGTGTCAACTCTCGGTCATTTTTCCTTTGTAGTTTTGTGTAGATCAGCATTTATTTTTTCTTTATGCTCTCGTAGGTTCCCGAGAACATCGAGCTGAGCTTTGTAAATTGGTTCATCGTGGGTCATATTCTTTGTATCGATCAGACCTCTTTTTCGGTGAATGAACTGGGATTGCCTGTTTGGAATTTGGGGTTTTGGATTCTGAAACCAGTATTGGTATTATTTCTGTGTTATTGTTATTGCTTGTGTTATTGTAGAATATACTGAACGTGTTATGTTCCACATGATAATACAGCAGCGGTTAGGGTAGGGTAGTACTGTGATCCTCACGTTTCGTGAAAAATGCTGCGTGTATTGTGACCAAGTGGCATAAAATATCGAAACGTGCTTTATTTTTCTTAGCTGTGGAGAATGGCGGCGTACTGTTTCCCCCTTTGAGTGTATTCAGCTTATTCTTCCATCAGCATTGATGCTAAATATCGGTTGCTTTGATTTGTGTTACATTTAACTTTTTAGATTTTCGTTTACGTACTGAGATGTGGTAGGGACTCACTGAGTCCATTTAACTGCCTTCGCAACGTTGTGTTGTCGGCTTCATCCATTGATTTAACATTCTGCATTGTTAATACTAAACGCCGCAACGATGTTAATTTAAAGAGTACTTCAGATTTTCAAGTGGGTTAACATATTTTTGTCAACGTTTGGGAGTGTAGTATTTAAGCCCGGACGAGTGTATTTTTAAATTGTAAAATTCGAGATCTTGCTGTTTAATAAATAGAATCAATTGCCTTTGATACAGCGCCTGCCTGTGCATTACGAGATTTCTTCAAGATGTTGACAATCTTATGCCTTGAAGATCATTCTACAGGCTTTGTTTATAGAAATAATTTGGGATCTTCAAATTGCAAATAACGCGATTTTAATTGTGATTCTATATGATATAATTGAAATGTAAAGGTATTGATTTGGCTTACTATTCCGCTGGTTGTGTGACGTTTTATATGGAAAAGGTGAAACGGAATCTTCGGAGCACCTGGAATTTACCCTTTCCGATAGTGGTATTTTAGATATTTCAAACAGTGTAATAGTTAGGTAGTGCCGATCTATGGACAACCCCATAGGGGGTTTGTCACAACCTAAGTTGTATACTTCGGTTGGGAAACTATTTTAATTAGCAAAATATATGGAAAATGGTCTTCTACATTATTTGGACGTAAGTCGATGTTCATATTTGATTGTTCATCCGAAATATATATGTTGCTGGAATTTAAAGTCGTTGAAGAGTACAACAAAATGAATACATGGAAAATATAATATCAAATATAAGCGCAGAAATTGCTGTGTCTCATGTACATTAGGGCCCTGACTTCAAAATGGCAAAATGCCTCAGCATATCTAGTAAATATAAAATATGCTTTTCTTCCATTCAGAGCTAATAAACCATGTTCAACCACCACACTGGGATTTGAGTTTGTTCCCCCAAAAATGGGATAAACATATGGATTCAGAACTGGCTTAGTCACAGAAGACAGGGTTGTAGTGGAAGGTATTCGAGCTGGAGTTATGTGACCAGTGGAGTTCTGCAGGGATTTGTGCTGGAACCTCTGCTGTTTGTGATATATATACTAGACCATGTGGGACCCGTAGGCCCCGTCCCCCAACCCAGGGCGGGGGGGGGTGGCATCACATGGGAGGGCTGGTCCCCGAATGCGGTGTCGGCTCTCACCCCGGAGACAGGAGCCAATCACCCATTCACCCAACGTAATATTCCACCACTCACCCATAGCCCCAACTGCGCAGGCGCGGCTCATTTCCCTCATCCCCCAACACCCCCCTCCCCTCCTCTTCGCCCTCCCTCTTCTCTCCCCGCACCTCCTCCACTCCCTCCTTCACCTCTCCCTCCCTCTCCTTTCCCCTAGCTCAGTCACTCCCTACCCTCAGTCACTCCCTCCCACCCTCCATAACCACTCTCCCCTCCCTACCCCCGATCCGTTGGGCCAACTTTCCCCAACGGAATATACCACCACTCACCCAATTCCCCGACGCAACCCGTTTCCACCACTCACCCATTCCCCCATCGCAACCAGTTCCCCCAACGCAATCAATCCTTCACATGTGGGGGGGGTGGGGGCAGTCAGCGATTCCTGAAGCCAATGAATGGACTCGACTTTTGGGTCGGCGTCGGCACTCCCTTGAGCCAATCAAAATAATCTCACTCAAAATCCGACTCTCTCCTTACTCCCCTTGAAGCTGCTGATCCCATTGTCTCTGTCACCTCTCCCTCCCTCTCCTTTTCCCTACCCTCAGTCACTCCCTCCCTCACCTCTCCCCTTTCGCACTCCCACGCTAAAGACAATGTTTAAATAACATTTCTTCTCCCATCCCCCACTCCATCAACTCTCATAGCTTTTGTATTGGCAGCATAGATCCCATTGTGATTGTCATTTTCGGTTGTCGGAATGTTCACGGCAGCTTGTGTAAATGAGATCCCATTGTGATTGGAGGACTGTGAAATGGCATTGTGGCAACATCACTGGAAGCTGCCAGAAACGCCTCGTCAGTTATTATTCTCAAAGTTGGGTTTTTTAAACCTTTAAATATCAATAACTTGTGAAATATAACATCAAATCTGAAAGAAATGATCATATCGACGAAAAAGCTGAGTAAGGTTCTGCAAAAATTCTAGCGCTACCGTGTACCGTTTTGGCGAAAATACAATCACACAGACACATACACATAGAAACAAGATGAGACTTTAATTAGTGTATATATATATATCTATATTACTAAAAGTCTGATCTTAACCACTTGCGGTTGTTCTGTATATTGATTTTAGAAAAAACACTGCCACTTTTGGCTGTAATTTTTGGCCATCTTACTCAGAGTCCCCCTCCGCTGCGCAGGACAAGAGAATTTTTCCCATCGATGAAAAATAATGTGCTGCCTTTGGTTTGGAATGCTAAAGTTGTGTTGCCTTGGTTTGGAAATTCTAAAGCTGTGTTGCCTTTGGTTTGGAAATGCTAAAGCTGTGTTGCCTTTGGTTTGGAAATGCTAAAGCAGTGTTGCCTAATTAAAGTTGCCTTGCATAATTAAAGTTGCCTTGCCTAATTAAAGTTGCCTTGCCTAATTAAAGTTGCCTTGCCTAATTAATGTTGCCTTGCCAAATTAAAGTTGCCCTGCCTTCTATATAATTAAAAGTATAATCTTGACCACTTCCTGTTTGCGCTTTATATTGATTTTAGAAAAAAACGCTACCACGTACGGCTGTGATTTTTGGTCATCTTACTCAGTCCCCCTCCGTTCATCAGGTGCCGAGGATTTTTCCCATCGATGAAAAATAAAAGAGTTATTAGTGTTTTAAAAATGTTGAGATTCTCTCTCCTGTCAATCACGCCATGAAGGCCACGCCCCTTCTGCTGGGAGGGGGAGAGGGACTATAAAACCCAGAAGTGTGGGCGTGGCTCAGTCTCTGCAAGATGGAGGAGGGAGAGGTCACGACTCGCTGTCTTTAGTGGCCTTGCACCCTGCTTGAAATGGTATGAAACTGCACTTGAATTTGGTGGCCTTGCACCTTGCTTGAAGTGGTACGAAACTGCACTTGAATTTGGTGGCTTTGCACCCTGCTTGAAATGGAATTTCAAAGAATAGCCGTGAGTCAACTTCCAGCCCACCAGTCGTGAGTGAGTGAGCTGCCAGCACAACAGGCTTGAGTGACTGAGCCGCCAGCCCAGGAATCAATTTGGCCCACAATGTCCATATTAGCCCTCTGGAAACCAGGCCCTTCAGCTCACAACACCCATACTAGCGCTCCAGAAATCCGCTCTTCCCCCCCCCCCCCCCCCTTATTGGAATATTGGAATTGGTGGAGGAGTGGAATATTACGTTGCCTTCCCATGTGATGCTGGGACCCAACGGGTCCCACTAAGTCTAGTGTGTGTGTGTGTATATATATATATATATATATATGTGTGTGTGTGTGTGTGTGTGTGTGTGTGTGTGTGTGTGTGTGTGTGTGTGTGTCTATATATATATATATATATATATATATATATATGTATATATAATATCACAAACAATATAGTAGGCCCATGACTGACCATGGGTGATGCATCCTAGTTGTTGGCTGCTTGCTCCAAACCTCAGCTAGAGCAGCGTCGCTTGTGGCTGAAGAGACCAATGCGGGAGTGACGATCTCTGTCCAAAGGTCACATTTGTGTGCGGTCTGTGGTCTGTTGAAGTTGCTGCGCTCCTTTCTGCGCACCTGCGTGTCCGCCACTGCGTTCATCAGTTTCTCTTCTCCCGTTTTGAGATGTCGGATCAGGGTACCTCTCCACCTCGTACGGCCAGCTGCAAGGTTCTCCCAGGACTCCACATCGATGTCGAGCACCTTCATATCTCTCTTGCAGACATCCTTATAACGTAGCTGGGGACGGCTGATGGTTCTCCTCCCAGATGTCAGCTCTCCATAGAGGATGTCTTTTGTAATACGGCCATCCTCCATGCGGTGAACATGGCCTAGCCATCGCAGTCTGCGCTACGTGAGTGGAGTGTACATACTGGGAAGGCCGGCGTGAGACCGGATCTCGGCATTGGACACTCTGTTATGCTCAGGATATGGCGGATGCTTCTAAGGTGGAAGGTGTTGAGTCTTCTCTCCTGTCTGGCAAATGTAGTTCATGTCTCACTGCGGTACAGCAGCGTGCTGTTGACACATGCGTTGTAGACTGCTATCTTTGTCTTCACTGTCAGCTTTGGGTTGGTCCACACTCGATTTGTGATGCGAGCGAGATTTTCTTGTCAATTCTCTGACAAATCCTCTTGTCAATCTCTGTATCCAAGGAGAGGTTGTCGGAGATGGTGGAGCTGAGGTACGTGAACTGATGGACGGCATCGAGTTTTTAGTCGTCGATGGTGCCGGCAGGCGGTGCCACTGTATGCTGCCCCAGGACGTTTGTCTTCAATCCTCGCAAGCCCAATAGAAGTGGTCCATCAGTGACTAGTTCCTGCTGGGTGTTGGATACAACTTCTGCGTCATCGACAAACAACATGTCTCTGATGAGAGCCTCACATACTTTTGTCTTTGCTCTGCGGTGGGTAAGGTTGAAGAGCCTGCCATCTTATCTAGTACGCAGGTAGATCCCCTCTGTTGCGGTGCCAACGGCATGTTTCAGGAGCACAGTGAAGAAAATCCCAAAGAGTGTGGGGGCAAGGACGGAGCCTTGTTTGACACCACTGCGGATGTTGAAGTGGTCCGAGCGGCTGCCATTGAACTGTACTGTCCCCCTCGTGTTGATGTGGAAGGATTCTATCATGCTCTGCAGTTTTGATGGGCAGTCGATCTTTGGCAGAGCCTTAAATAGGCCATCTCTGTTGACGAGGTCGAAGGCCTTGGTGAGGTCAATGAAAGCAACATACAGGGGCATCCGCTGTTCTCTGCACTTCTCATGGAGCTGACGAAGGGAGAAGACCATGTCTACTGTTGACCTTCCAGCTCGGAAATTGCACTGTGATTCTGGGTAGACACGTTCTGCCAGCTTCTGCGGGCGGATCAAAATGACCAAATCAAAGAGCTTGCCGACGATGTTGAGGAGGGAAATGCCTCTGTAGTTGTTGCAGTCGCTTCTCTCACCCCTGTTCTTGTAGAGGGTAATGATCGTGGCATCCCTCATGTCCTGCGGTACAGTTCTTGCCAGCACTGGCAGAGGACTTCATACAAAGGAAGCAGTAAGGTAGTCTTGCAAAGCTTGATTGGGGTGGAAGATTGCAACCTTCACGTGATCTGCCCTGTTTCGATGAATGCAATTAACCCAGCGTGCAAAATCAAATAAGATCAGATAGAACAAGTTGTCCTACAACTTTAGGAAGAAGAGGAAGAAGAGGAGAAGAAGAAGAAGAAGAAGAAGAAGAGGAAAAGGAAAAGGAAGAAGAGGAATATGAAGAAGAGGAAGAAGAAGAGGAGGAGGAAGAAGAGAAGAAGAAGAAGAAGAAGAAGAAGAGGAAGAAGAGGAAGAGGAGGAGGAAGAGGAGGAGGAAGAGGAGGAGGAAGAGGAGGAGGAAGAAGAAGAGGAAGAAGAAGAGGAATAAGAAGAGGAAGAAGAAGAAAAAGAAAAAGAAATGCTTGATCAGGTAAGGGGGAATCTTGTCGATGCCTGGGGCCTTGCCTGAGGCCAGGCTGTCAATGGCCTTGCTGAGCTCTTCTACCATCTACTCTCTGTGGTCGGCAGGCACTCGATGGCTGATTGGAAACAGTGTTCTCTCTCGAGTAGAGGTCGAAGCAGTGTTCCACGCATCTCTCCATCTGCTGGCATTCGTCTGTGATTACTTCCCTAGTGGAGAATTTGAGGGGGGCTGTCTTGCTCTGGACTGCTCCGAGTGCTTCCTTAAATCCAATCGTACATTCCCCTGATGTTCCCTTTTATGGCGGCCGTCTGGATGTCCTCACTAAGCTGTGTCCAGTAGTCATGGGCCTGGCAGTCGGCCGAACCTTGCTCCTGGCAGCCCGAAGGATCTGCAGGTTGTTCTCGTGGCTGACCACTTGTACCTGGCAATGGCGGTACGCTTGGCTTCGATGGCGGGAGTCACCTCGGTCGACCTGTCCTCAAACCAATTGTGTGTCTTCGAGGTCTTCTTCCCAAAGCTAGCCAAGGTGTGACTTCTCTGTTGCAGAGTCTCCAGGGAGGGAAGTGGCAAGTGCTCTCTCAGAAGCCTCTGCAAAGTGTTGGAAGATGTGTGGATGGGCATGTTGCTGACTTGGATGCGGGGGTTCCCCTGTTTGTTGGTACGGTAAAACCTCTGGTGGCACCCGCAAAAGGGGGGGGGGGGTGGTGTGTGTGTGTGTGTGTGTGTGTGTGTGTGTGTGTGTGTGTGTGTGTGTGTGTGTGTGTGTGTGTCCGGTCGTCCACATCGGCTGCATACAATGCTAGTCATTTCATCTGTCTGTGCGTTAATGTCTCTCCGTCTGTCTTGTGTAGGGGGTCGTGTGTGGGGGTCAGGGGGAATCCGCTTTCGGTCCCCACCTCCACTGAAAGCCCACTTTTTCCATGTCGCCTCCCTCGCGGCCCAACACCAACGATTTGTGCCGCCTTTACCGTAGTGCGGCCCGGAGCTTCAGCAGCGGGCACAGCGTGACCTTTTTATGATCTCTGGCCTGCGGACTCTTCAGTCTGAAACCGCGGCTTGTGGATCCTCTAGCCGCGGGCGCCGCGTCCGGAGCCTGGGATCTCTCGTTGGGGATCTCCGGAGAAGAAGAGCTCCGGCCCACGGCCTACAACACCTTGAAGCCGCGGACTGCGGATCTTCTAGCTACGTGCGCGATGTCTGGAGCCTGGGATCCCTTGTTGGGGATCCCCGGAGGAGAAGAGCTCCGGCCCGCGGCCTTCATCTTGGAGCTTCTAGCCGCGGGCGCGGCGGGGACTTACTTGCTATCCGGAGCGGGATCCCTCGTAGGGAATCCCTGGAGAAGAGCTCCGACCACCGGCCTGCAGCCTACGTCATCCTGAAGCCGCGGTCTCTGGAAGCACCGATTCGGGACTGACCTTCCAGACGAGAGGCCCTGTCATCTGGCCGCCCGCAGCGGCAACTGCGGAGGTTATGGCCCCGATCACGGGGGAAAATGGAGGAGGACTGACTATACTTTGTGCCTTCCACCACAATGAAAAATGCTGTGATGGATGTTTGTGTTAAATTTTCATTGTGTATTGTGTGTTTTTTTTTATTGTACCGCTGCTGGCAAGTTCATTTCACTGCACTTTATTGTATATGTGATGAATAATTCTGATTGATTGATTGATTGTGCATGGTGGTGGAAAGATTGATGAAAACGTGAACGCTCTTTCCTTGACCCCTTCTTCAGGCCTAAATTGGGCAAGTGGTGGAAGTGTTTGTGTGGGGGAACAGTCTGGGAACAGTTACCATAATTCTGGAAGTTTCAAGATAGTTCTGAAAAGGCATAGGTTAAGGAGTTGAATTGCTGGGAGGCTGACTTCAATAACATAAGTGAGGAGCTGGCGAAAGTAAATTGGAAGTAGATGCTGGAGATAAATGATGGACAATAGCAGGAGTCTTTTAAAAGACAGTAAAAGTTCAGAGCCAGCATTTTCTGGAAAGGATAAAGGATAAAGATGGCAAGATTAGGGAACCTTGGATGACAAAGATTATTGAAGGTTTGATCAGGAAAAGAAAGAAGACAGCGAGCAGATATAGGCAACTGGGATCAAAGCGGTATCTTAAGTAATATGTAGGAGAGAACTTAAAGAAATAGGAAGGGAAAATATCCTAGGCAAGTGAGATAAAGCTGAATCCCAAGCCATTCTTTTTGCATACCAGGAGCAAAAAAAGAAAGAAAAAGCATACCAGAAAGAAAATAAGTGACCAAAGGTGTTTTCTATGTGAAAGGCTGGGCGATGTGGACAATATCCAAGATAAATATTTCTCATCTGTATTAACCAAGAAACACATGGAAGAAAGTGAGTTTGAGGAGGGGTTCATAGATAATTTGGAACAGGTCAGTATTAAGAAGGAGGAAATGTTAGATGTCATTGGATATATAGGGGTTTATAAACCCTCAGGGATACGTGAGGTATATCCAGATTGCTATTGGGAGCAAGGGAAGAAATATGATGGCCCTGATGGAGATTTTATTAAAGCAGGGCAGTAGGGATAAACCAGGCCTGTGAAGATAATTTTAGTGGTGGGGTAATTATTAGAGAAATGTGTAAGAGATAGGATTCATGCACATTTGGAAAGGCAGGGACCAAATGAGAATTGTCACCATGTGTCATTAATTTGTTTTTTTTGACAAGGTAACGAAGAAGATACAAATGATGGTGTGTTGTGGATAACAAAGAAGATTGTCTAAGGTTAGAGCAGGATCCAAACCAGACTGATAGTTGAACAGTGCTGCCGGATGAAATTAAATTTAAGCAAGTACAGCGGATGCAGTTTGGGAAATCATATTTTAAGGATATATACAATAAAAAGTAGGGCACTAAAGAATGTGGGTGAACATGGTTCAAGTCTATAGTTTCTTGACATTTGAAGAAGAGGTAGACAGGGTGGTGAAGAAAGCAGGGTACACAAAAGGCTGGAGAAACTCAGCGGGTGCAGCAGCATCTAAGGAGCAAAGGAGATAGGCGACGTTTCGGGTCGAGACCCTTCTTCAGACTGGTCAGGGATCAGGGAAACGAGAGATATAGACGGTGATGTGGAGAGATAAAGAACAATGAATGAAAGATATGCAAAAAAGTATTGATGATAAAGGGAAGCTGTTGTAAGCTGTTTGTAGTGTGAAAATGAGAAGCTAGTGCGACTAGGGTGGGGGAGAGATAGAGAGAGAGGGAATGCCAGGGCCCGAGGGCTGAGGGAGAGGTGGGAAGGGGAGGAGACAGCAAGGGTTAACAGAATTGAGAAAATTGAGAAGGGTCTCGACCCGAAACGTCGCCTATCAGATGCTGCTGCAGCTGAGTTTCTCCAGCTTTTTGTGTACCCCTGCAATGTTCAAGCCCAGAGAATGCAGCGGAATATGAGGTGCTGTTCCTCCAACTTGCGGTGTTGCTCACTCTGGCCGTGGAGGAGGCCCAGGACCGAGAGGTCGGATACGGCTTCGGAAGTGGCGGCGCTGCGTGGCAGCTGCGGCTCACCTGCAGTCCGTTGTTTTTTCTTTTTTTTTTGTCCTTTTGTGTCTGTTTTTAGTTAGAATTTTTGGTTTATTAGGCTGTGTTTGTGTGGGGGGGGGGGGGGGAGGGTGGGAGAAACAAGGTTTTAGTCTCTCCCTTCGGGGGGATGCGACCTTTTCTTGTCGTGTCCCCCGTCACCGTCTCCGTCTAATGGCGGAAGCAGCGTTCAGCGGTGTTTCCAGCGTGTTCGACGAAACGATCGCCAAACCTCCGCTTGGTCTCACTGATATAGATCAGCTGGCATCTGGAGCAGCGGATGCAGTAGATGAGGTTGGAGGAGGTGCAGGTGAACCTCTGTCGGACCTGGAATGGTAGGGAAATGTCGGAAATGGTCCAAGTGTATTTGAGTGCCGGATGGAAGTTGGTGAAATGGATGAAGTCAGTCAGTTGTGTGTGGGTGCAGGAGGTGACACCAAAGCATTTTACTTGCTTAATCTCATAGGTCAGGGCTAGGAATATAAAAGTTGGGGCTTTATGATGCAACTTTACAAAACACTGGTTAGGATGTGGTTGCAGAGGAATGGGTGTAGGTGAGATTTACTAGGGTGTTGCCTGGATTGGAGGACTTTATTTAGGATTAGAGATGTGGATAGACTGGGTTAGTTTTGCTTTGAGCAAGGGAGGCTGAGGAGTGCCTAATAGATTATATAAGATTATAAGGTAGGTAGGAAAACAGTAAATCTGAACTTTTTTCTTGTGGTAGTATTTTCAAAAATAAGAGGTTTAACATGAGAGGAAGAAATTTGAGGGGAAAGAGTTGTTGATTGAGCAACTGAGTAAGTTGATTGAGTTGTTGATTGATTCAATATTTAACTATGAATTTGATAGTAGCAGTCAATAGTTCCCAAAAGCACAAGAAAGTGGTCTGTGTTAAAGCCCAGTCCCACGGTACGAGTTCATTCCAAGACCTATCCCGAGTTTGCCCTGATTCGAAATTGGAGATTTACGGTAATGGCCACTCGTCAGTACTCTGGGCTCTCGTGGGCATTTTTCAACATGTCCCCGTTGAAAAATGTTGAAAACATTTTCAACATGTTGAAAAATCTTCACGACTCTTTCTGTGTTTACCTGCCGTTAGCGAATCTTTCCGAGTACCTGCCGTTAGCGTTACGAGCCGCCAAGAGACGTCCCCAAGCTCCTATGTACCCGCTACGTTCATTCTCCATGCTTACCACGAGTTTGATTTTTTTTAAACTCAGGAGAGCTCTTGGAATGAACTCATACCGTGGGACAGGGCTATTAGATTTAAGCTTTAATCCCAAGGATGAAATAAATGTAGAATTCTATCGTTGTAAAACCCAGTTTGTTCTGTATCGAATTGAACAGTTGAATGACCAGTTTACAAGCCACATTGGTGCTTATACTGATCAATCTATAAGTAGGTATAAAAAATTAGCTTTGTCTGCCAGTTTTTGTTTATTTATATTTAACCTTTCCCTACTATACAGAAAATGGTAAAAGACAGGTTTCTAAGTATTGCAGTCTACTTTGGAGAAATGCAATCATTCAACCATGCCTTGCATATTGGGGATCTTTCATGTTGTTCTTCCAAGTCTTTTGGATGTTTGCCTTTTAAATCATTTTTTGATACTGAAAGGGCAGTTAATTTATGTTGATAAAAAATGCAGTATGCATGTTATTCAATGAAAATAATATATCTTTTAGACTGGAACTTTATGTGGATGAATGGAGTATTTTTTAATGATATTGAAATTGTCATTCTTGTTGGATTGGAGCTCACTCTGTTCTGGACGTCACATCCATTTAGTAATTTAAAATTGAAACTAATTCAAGTTTTAACAAGATTAAATATGGTAATATGGGGAACATAGTATCATGGCACATACTGTAGTACATGCTTTAAGTGATATGGTGGCCTTTAAGGAGTTGTACACCAAGGTTGCGTGGACTTTCCCAAAGTTAACACGTGAAACAATGCTAAAATGTTATTTGAGAGTATGACAGTTCATGTAGATCTGATGTGTGGATTCTCTGTCATCAGAAAAAAATTATAATAGGATGTCCATCAAATGCAAGTTATTTGATATTGTCATACCATCTAGTAATTTTTTAAGAATAGAGAAAATCTATATGAAGAGTTTGTACTGTGAGTAACATCTTGAAAAACAACAGAATGCTGATGGAGAGTAAAGGTGAGATATTTAAGTATATGAATACTGGAGAGTGGAGATGTTGGAGAATTTAATAGCATTTCAGCATCGGTAATTGTGAGACAGTTGCATGAAAAGCTAAGGAGTCCTCTGTAATAATATTTTGTAATAATATTTACAGTAAACCCTCATTTAACAGCCTCCTTATAAAGGAATTTGATTATAACGGAAGGACCTACCAGGTGCTGCTTTCAGCCCCAGCTCCCGATGTCACCCCTGGGTTGTACCACCTCCCTGGCTGCATACAGCCCAGGCTAACCACACATTTTCCAGCTTGCACCGCATCTCTGGCTGATAACAGTCCTGGCCCCTGACCTCACCCCCGACTCATACGCCCCCCTGGCCACTTACTGCCCCGGCTGCCCCCGCCACCCCAGCATTCAACACCTCCCCAGCCCGTTCCAGGCCTGGCTACCCCATTATCCGCAATATGGACTGCTTTCACAACTGCTTCCAGCCCCGGCTGCCCATGCCATGCCCAGATCACACTACCTCTCCAGCTGCTTCCAGGTCAGACCAACTGCTGCCACTACCGGCCCACACAGCTTCTTCGGCCACTTGCAGGCTGTGCCTGCCGTTCGACCCTTATCTGCACTCTGGCTGCCTGTTGTCCGTGTCCATTTGGTGACCATTTGGATTCAAGGCCCAGTTCTGGACCGAGAGTCAGGAGAAGGGTATCATTGCGAAACGTCACTGATCCATATTTTCCAGAGATGCTGTCTGATCTGCTGAGTTACTCCAGCACTTTGTGCCCTTTTGTGTATTAACCAGCAATTGCAATTGTTAGCTTTTACTACTTATACAGTACTTTGTTATAGGGGGCTATTGGCAATAACAGACACCATCCTCCACCCCCCCCCCCCCCCCCCCCCCCCCCGATGATCCATTATGACGAAGGTTTACTGTACTTTGTTTATCAGGAAATGAAATCTGACATATTAACAGTCTTGTAATTCTTTCCCCAGTAATTCTTACAGTTCCTGTATATACTATTATCAGTCCATCTCTTTCTCCTACATTATTCAAATAGTCATACACAGGTGTGGATTGTGTCAAGGCAGCATTCCTCCTTTGGCCAGAAGGGAGTTTCTGTTGAAGGGTATCATGTTTCATTTCTTCAGCAAAGTATGATAGAGTACAAGTTGGGAAGAAAATACAATGCAGTGTGACATCGATTTGTGGCTTAATTTCAGTATCTGTAGCTGAAATGAGGAAAATAGCAATGGTTTGTGAACAGATATTATGGCTGAAGTTTACTTTCAAGGTATAAAAGTAGCTACGTACCTCAAAAGTTTTGCAAAATTTCTCTTAGTGATGCATTATATCCTTTTCATCACTAGATCAAGATCCATTGGATCTTTTATAAAAGCCAGTGACCAAAACAGGTAAGCTTTTTAGCAGAATATTTTATTAATACAATTTGCATAAATAAATAAATATATAACACGGTGCTTTTTTACATCAACTTTTTAAGCACACCATGTCATTCTATTTTATATCAATTTTCCTTTACAAACATTTCTAAATAGGAAAATTAATGTAAAATGCTAATATTAATGTACAGTTTTCAATTTTTCAATTATGCACTTTTGGGCAGGAGGGCCTTAAAATGGCTTTTCCTCATAGAACGTGTGCAGCAGCTGCACCGAGCTTCAGCTACTCCTTCAACGTAGTGCTCTGGTTCTTAGTGGTGAGAAAATAATTGTCGATTCATGATATGTAATAACCATGACCAACTACCAAGCTCAACAAGATTCAACTGTTCACTAACATAGAACAGTACAGCACAAGAATGGGCCCTTTGGCCCACAATGTTTGTGCCGAAACATGATGCCAAGATAAACTGACCTCAATTGCCTGAACATGATCCATATCCCTCTATTCCATTCACTTCCCTGTGCCTATACAAGAGCCTCTTGAACGCCACTGTCGTATCTATTTATTTTAAAGCTTAATTTAGAGTTTAAAGTTTAAAGATACAGTGTGGATACAACTCAGGCCTTCAGACCACCGAGTCCACTCCGACCATCAATCACCGTATTTTATCCCTCTTTCGCAACCTGCACTTTAGGGACAATTCTACAGAAGCCAATTAGCCTACAAACCTGCACATCTTTGGAATGTGGGAGGAAACTGGAGCACCCAGAGAAAATCCACATAGTCACAGGGATAACATAAAAACACTGCACAGGCAGGATCGAACCCGGGTCTCTGGTACTCTGAGTCAGCAGCTCAACTGCTCCACAAATGTGCCTCCCATCTTCTAGATTCTCAAATACAAACTGGATGTAATATTACTCTGCATGTAATACATCTGCCACATATTTATCTAGAATGTTCAACATTACTTGCAATTGACTTTTTGGAACGGATTACAAGTACATATATGAATACTTATAATTTCACACTGCACCAACCAAATGATTAATCATAATAGGACATTTGTATCCAGTCCATGGACAGATGTGAGCCATTTATATGTCCAGAGAAGAGAGGATACCTATGTTACTGAATAGCTCCTGGCATATACAGTTAATAATTGAACAATTTAAGAATTTGGTAAACTCAAAGGATCTGATTGTTAATTATTTATTGAACATTCCTGTCACTATGATTAATAACATACAATGTTGGACATGCCCAGCAGTTCTGACCTGAGGAATGGTCTTCGGCCAGAAATATTAGCTGTGTTTCCCTTCCCAAAGGTATGGCCTCATTTTCTGATTATTTTCAGTATTTTATTTTTTTTCTCCTAGATTTTCACAACCCACAGTTTTTGATTTCCCCTTCCTGTCAGCAGGATGGTGTTAGCAGTTTCATAGATCTATCACGATGAAATACAAGTAATTGCAGACCCTTCATAGAACATGATTTGGAGTTTGGAGGACAGCACTGGAGGTAAAAATCAGAATTGATTTTCTGATTGAAAGAGTTGAAAGAATTTACCGATATAGAAGATGAGGAGGCTTCAAATGGATTTAGACAAAAGGATGGTTTTAAATTTGAAGGGTTTGAGAATTTTGAGTCAGCTGAAAAAAAGTGAAAGAGCACAAGAAGAGTGGGAAAGTGACAGTGATTTATGGAGGGACAGAATTCTTTGGAGGAAGAAGTTTGGGCATTTGACCAGGATGTCATGAAAATGACAAAAGGACGCCAAGCAGGAAATTGCCTGAGGCATAAGTTTGTTCAACCAGGGGGATATCAGTACGGAATTTGTATGCTTTCCCTGTGACTGCGTGAGTTTTGTCTGAGTGCTCTGGTATCCTCCCACATTCTAAAGAGGTTAATTGGCTTCTGTAAATTGTCCCTAGTGTGTAGGATAGAAATAGTTGACGCAGAACCGGTGGGCCTAAGGGTCTGTTTCCATACAGTATCTCTAAACTAAACTAAACTCAAGGCTGAAATAGATTTTTGGGCTACAGGGGAAATGAAGGGTTATGGAGATCAGGCAAGAATCAGATCATCTTTAATCTTACTGGATGGCAGTGGGATGTTTAGCCTACCCTTACTCTGATGAGACAGGCCTGAAATGGTTCATTTTTGAGAGATGTGTGGAGAAGCGACAGAAATGGAAGCAAAGTTGCTATAGTCATAATCTATCCAGATCACCCAATGATCAGGAAGGGAAATGACCTGTGATCTTACAGAAAGTATAATAGGTCCTTCTCTGAGGATATAAACAAATAAATGTTGGGTTGTGCTCTGGGGGAAAAGAAGATTTAATGAAAGTTCAGGTTAAAAAAAAAGAATTTGCTTTGGGTACTACAAGCAAGGAGAAAATCAAGGGATGTCATTAAACAAGGAGAGAAATGTAAGTAATATGCATTAAAACTTTTAAATGTGAAGGGCAGAGTAGACTGTGGACCCAAGTAATTATTTATACAAACACAATTTTGTAAATAACAAACTAAATGAATTGCAAGCCCAAATTCAAATTGGAGCCTATGACATTGTTGGTCAAGACTTGTAACTACATGTAGCAGATTTTAGAATGTGCAGAATAAAGAAGACAATAGTAGAGGTGGGGGGGGGGGGGGATGGTTTGGGAATTCTTGCGGCTTTGCTTGTGAGTAACACTATTTGAAAGATGTCATAAGACATAATCAGACGCAAGCAGATATAGGACACTTTATAGTGGAACAATGGGTAGAAAAGGATTTGGGATGGTAGCGGCTGTTGTGTATAGACTCCGAAGCAGCAGCAGAATGCATAATGCACTATTTAGACAAACCTGGGGTAAAGGCAAAGTAATAAAATATTTAACTTTCATTTATATTTAAATGATTGAACTATATGTCAGAAAAGTAGTGGATTTATTGATTGTGTTCAACATGTCCTTGAATCAAAAGGGGAAAATTACTAAAGTTAGAAATTAATAGTATGCCACATATACTTAATAGACTAAATATAACATTTATTTAATAGTGATTATTAAGGTGACTGCATTCATTGTCGAGGTTTGAAAGGCAGAAAGTTCTAGATATCGATATGGTTGATATTTTTCACAATAAAGAGTGTTCAAAACATACTTAATGCAATGCAAAAAATCAAAGTTGGAGGAACACAGTGGGTCACATTGGAAGCAAAGGGATGGTCAATGTTTTCGATCAAGTGCCTGCATCAGGACTGAGAAGTTTAGTAATCATGTAAACATAAGAACTAGCTGGAAGAGTAGACTGTCTGGCACTTTAAGCTTGCTTCATCATTAAACAAATCATGCTGATTTTCTACTCGAAACAGCAATTTCATGCTCTACCAGTACAATGAATCTTCTAATATCTTTGTTTTTAATTAAATCAATGACATGGCCTCCACAGCCCTCCCAGGAGAGAATTCCAAGATTTTGAGTAAAGAAATTTCTCCTCCATTCAGTTCTAACTTACCTATTATTTTGAGACTTTGACCCCTGGTTCTGTATCCTCAGCCAGTGAAAGCATTCTGCCTGTATCTCACTGCAATTATCGGGTGGAAGATACAGTGCCCTCCATAATGTTTGGGATAAAGACCCATCAATTAATGATTTGCCTCTGTACTCCACAATTTGTGATTTGTAATAGAAAAAATTCACATGTGGTTAAAGGGTACATTGTCAGATTTTAATAAAGGCAATTTTTATACATTTTGGTTACACCATGTAGAAATTACAGCAGTGTTTATACACAGTCCCCCCATTTCAGGGCACCATAATGTTTGGGACACAGCAATGTCATGTAAATGAAAGTAGTCTTGTTTAGTATTTTGTTGCATATCCTTTGCATGCAATGACTGCTTGAAGTCTGCGATTCATGGACATCACCAGTTGCTGGGTGTCTTCTCTGGTGATGCTCTGTCAGGCCTGTATTGCAGCCATCTTTAGCTTATGCTTGTTTTGGGGGCTAGGCCCTTTCAGTTTTCTCTTCAACATATAAAAAGCATGGTCAATTGGGTTCAGATCGGATGATTGACTTGGCCATTTAAGAATTGACCATTTTATGGCGTTGAAATACTCCTTTGTTGCTTTATCAGTATGTATAGGATCATTTACACAGCTACCTGGACTACTCTTATACAAACCAACTGACTCCCACAGCTACCTGGACTACTCTTCCACCCTGCTTCCTGTAAGGACTCCATCCTCTATTCCCAATTCCTCCGTCTACGCTGCATCTGCTCCCAGGATGAGGTGTTCCACACCAGATCATCACAAATGTCTTCATTCTTCAGAGAACGGGGATTCCCCTCCCCCACTATAGATGAGGCTCGCACTAGGGTCTCCACCATACCCCGCAACACTGCCCTCTCTCCCCATTCCCCCACTCGCAACAAGGGCAGAGTCCCCCTGGTCCTCACCTTTCACCCCACCAGCCGGCAAATACAACACATAGTCCTCCGCCAGTTTCGCCACCTCCAACGTGACCCCCTCCACTCGCCACATCTTCCTATCCCCCCCCCCTGTCTGCCTTCCGCAAAGACCACTCCCTCCGCAACTCCCTTGTCAATTCTTCCCTTCCCTCCTGCTCTACGCCTTCCCCGGGCACTTACCCTTGCAACCGCAAGAGATGCTACACTTATCCCTTCACCTCCCCCCTCCACTCCTTTCAGGGACCCAAGCAGTCCTTCCAGGTCCGACAGAGGTTCACCTGTACCTCCTCCAACCTCATCTACTGCATCCGCTGCTCCAGATGCTAGATGATCTATATCGGTGAGACCAAGCGGAGGCTTGGCGATCGTTTCGCCGAACATCTCCGCTCGGTCTGCATTAACCAACCCGGTGGCTCAGCACTTCAACTCCCCCTCCCATTCCGTATCCGACCTCTCAGTCCTGGGCCTCCTCCACGGCCAGAGTGAGCAACACCGCAGGTTGGAGGAACAGCACCTCATATTCCGCTTGGGGAGTCTGCATCCTCTGGGCTTAAACATTGAATTTTCTCAATTCTGTTAACCCATGCTGTCTCCTCCCCTTCCCACCTCTCCCTCAGCCCTTGGGCCCTGGCATACCCTCTCTCTCTATCTCTCCCCCACATTGGTCGCACTAGCTTCTCATTTTCACACTACAAACAGCTTACAATGGCTTGTTCCCTTTATCATCGATACTTTTTTGCATATCTTTCATTCATTGTTCTTTATCTCTCCACATCACCGTCTATATCTCTCGTTTCCCTGATCCCTGACCAGTCTGAAGAAGCGTCTTGACCCGAAACGTCGTCTATCTCCTTCGCTCTTTAGATGCTGCTGCACCCGCTGAGTTTCTCCAGCCTTTTGTGTACCCTGTATAGGATCATTGTCTTGCTATAGAATGAACCGCCGGCGAATGAGATATGAGGCATTTGTTTGAACTTGAACAGATACGATGTGTCTATACACCTCAGAATTCATTATGCTACTACCATCAGCAGGTGTATCATCAATGAAGATAAGTGAGCCAGTACCTTCAGCAGCCATACATGCCCAGGCCATAACAACCCCACCACTGTGTTTCACAGATGAGGTGGTATGCTTTTGATCTTGGGCAGCTCCTTCTCTCCTCCATACTTTGCTCTTGTCATCACTCTGATATGTTAATTTTCGTCTCCTCTGTCCACAAGACCTTTTTCCAGAACTGTGGTTGCTCTTTTAAGAACTTCTTGACAAACTGTAACCCGGCCATCCTATTTTTGTGGCTAACCAGTGGTTTGCATCTTGCAGTGTAGCCTCTGTATTTCTGTTCATGAAGTCTTCTGTGGACAGTGGTCATTGACAAATCCACACCTGAAGAGTGTTTCTGATCTGTCAGAAAGGTGTTTTGGGATTTTTCTTTATTATAGAGAGAATTCTTTTGTCATCAACTGTGGAGGTTTTGGCTGATGTCTCTAACAGTTTTATTCTTGTTTCTCAGTCTCATAATAGCTTCTTTGACTTTCATTGGCACAACTTTGGTCCTCATTTTGATAAACAGCAATAAAAGTTTCCAAAGGTGATGGAAAGACTGGAGGAAAGACTAGGTGCTGAGAACTCTCTTATACCTGCATTAAGGAGGCAATTAAACATTTTTTAATTTAACTTCCAAAAATGCATAATTTCGCACTCCAAAGCACAATGTTGTAAGAAGCACTCAATGTGCAGCTCTGAACATGAATGACTGCAGAAAGAATGGATATCCGACCTTTCTAAATGACAACTACACCAGGGAAGAAGGTGGCCTCCCAATCATTGGAACATTTACACCAGCATCTCACATGAAAACAATTGGTTTGAGCCCCCAAAGAGGGTCCTTTCAGACCTGCTCTTCCTGAACCCCATGTGATTCATTCAGTGCTTATCTGCAATTCCAACTTTTCAGCAGTAATTTCAAAAGTTCACTGTACACAGATGGACATTATTGCCCGCTCTTGTGGCATTTATTCCTTGTAGCTTTACGTGCACCGACCACAATACACTGTAATCTCACAGTGCCAATCAGGTTTCGCAAGTGATTTTTCACGTCAAATCAAACACCTATAAAACATGGGCTTTCTGGCCAATATCTCAAACTGTAAGAATGGATTTTGTTTCCCCTACACACAATGAAGATGCTTTCTATATGAGTCTCCTTACAATAATGTCACACAATAATGTGACAAAGGGACACATATTTCAAATTCCTTCAAAAAAAGTTGACAAGCACTTTATTGGGTCCATGACTCACATCGTATCAACAAAAAATAGCATATTGATGGCAAGTTTCCGAAAATACATTTTGTGTAACGGTTGTCGCGTGGTGGCCACCAGTGACCTGGTTGGCACATTAAGTGCACATATTTCTTATTCATTTCTTTGTTTATGAATACTACATGGAAAAAATAAAAATTGCAAACACTGTTTCCACTTCATTCACCTGATCATGTAGTAGAATACTGCATCCATCTGAGACACCGCAATGCGCGTTACACGATCATACACACAAACATACGTTGCGATGGACCGGCAAAGGTTTGCTGACCCTGAAAACAAATGTTACATTATTAGAGAAAACCAAATTATATCCATAGATAGAAAAAAACGGTACATTACCATATGGATTTAAGCTATATCATATGGCCGATGATTCTTCGGAAGGTATGATTTGGGATGATTTTTTAGTAAGTTAAATGTCTCTGTAACGGTCGTTGCGGAGCTTCCGGAGGTTGACACGAAGGAATGAAGTTCGCGACTTGGTCCGTATGAAAGGTAAACAAGACTGTGTGTTGCCAAATTGAAGATTTGCTCAAGGGCCTATCCCAATTTGCGATTTTTTTCGGCGACTGCGAACGTCAGTGACTGACGCCTGTAGTCGCCCTAAAAACCGTCAAGTTGTACGACACAAGAAGGTTACACTGAAGTATAGTAATCACATTGGAAATAAACTTATCTACAATAAATCTAAGGACCAATAACTTTTTAAGAAATAAAATGTTTATTTAACGACAGCTTGAAAATAACATAATATTTAAAAACAACAGTTCGTTTTAACAAGAAAGGTTTAACTTCAACAAAACTAACTATATATTTAACGGCATATTTCAAAGAACATCATTCTTTAGCAAACATTTTATTCAACAACAATAGTCAGATCTGACAATAACATTACAATTTACATCAACTCCAATGAACTTCAACAAGACAAAAATATCTTTTTTTTCACCACATTAGAAAGAACATTCTTTCAGATGTTCTTAATAATGTACTTTGTACATTTATGTACTTTTGTACTTTTCATTCTTTATGGGCACTTTGCCCCTGGCTATCTTCTATTTGGCCCTGAGTGGGGTGGTGCTGTGGCCATGAGCCCCCTCCATATACACCTCCATGGTCTCCTCCTGGACCTCAACCTGCTGAACCTGAGTCTTTTCCTGCATGTTGGCATAGTGCCTTGCTCTTCTGATGAACCCTGCTTCTCTTGGGTGCCATTTTCTGATCGTCTCCGTTGCAAGTAAAAATGTTTTGAAAATCGGTGCTTTATATACCCGCGTCACCCGCAGGACAGCATACATCAGAGTGTGACAGGGCGCACGAAATGATAAGGCAGCCAGATGTCACCTAAAGATTTTGAACATTCCAAAATCCAGGGGCGGCAGGGAGACACCGCGCATCACATCATGCCCCAACCACGCCGCGACAATCTCTTTTCAGGTTGTCGCCAAAAAATGTCGCCCAAGCGGGACAGGCCCTTCAGTTTCTAAGTTTTGTTGACCAATTTATGCCAATTTAAAAAAAAAATTTACTTTAAAAAGTCGGAAAATATATCATAAACGGTCGTTGTGTTTTTGACACCACGATGTTTTTGATATATTAAATGTGGATATACGAAAAAAAATTAACTCGCTCAAAAATACTATCATGGGATACATTGTAGGGGTTTGTGAAAAGCAGTAGAGGTTTGCAGCCTCCGTGGTTTAATTTACGGAGGTACCGACCGCGATAACGGCCGTTGTGACAATGGACACCAAGCACAACGACCGTTACGGGATCTTTGCTAGGCGGAATACCAGGCATGCTACTGTATTTTTCTCCTGGTATTGATGAAGATATTTCCCTAGATCATTATCAACACGTATATGTATATGTTTTTAATGTCACATTTTTGGTGTCCAGAATGGTGGTAAAATTATGAAAATTTGGCTGTTACGAAAAATGTTTTTGACTTTCGGTCTTGAAGTTATCAAATTTATATCTGTTATTTGTAAGGTTTCACGTGATGGGTAGATTTTTGTTAAGAGCAGTGTATGGTGTAAAAACCTGAATAATAATCTTGTTCCAGTATTGTAAAAAGACACATATGCCATTATGAACTGGCATTAACAGCTTTCTTATTTTTTATACTGTAGTATTCAGATTTCTATATGACATAGGAGGAAGTCCATTTGTCCTTCAGTGCAACCTTTCTCTCCACGTTTCTATCAACCTTCCCCTGATTCTACCACTCAATTTCACACTGGCAGCAATTTACAGTGACCAGTTAACTTATCAACCCATACCTTTTGGGTTGTGAGAGGAAGTGACAGAACCCAGAAAAAACACTCAACAGTCAAATGAGGCTATGCAAATTTCAAACAAAACAGCGTCAGTTGTCAGGATTGAACCCAGGTTGCTGGAGCTGAGGCACCAGCTCGACTAGTTGTACCACCGTGCGTGTCTTACACATATCGCTTGATAATCAGAGCCATTATATTCTAGCTCAAGCATCTGAAAGATCGCAGGAGAAAATGAAGTTGCTCCAATTCCATGATGTCAGCATTTTGAAATTTGTACTCGAATGAAAAAAGCTTGAAAATGTCCTTGAAACCGTCAAGTGCCAGCAATTACCAGTTTATTTAATCTAATCTGAAATTTGCTTTTTACGTAATCATCTGGTCCAACCTTACAGAGTTAAACTATGTCACCTCAGTGCAGCATGGACAAAGAACAAGGGGTATTTTTGGTATCATGAAAATAGGAACTGGCAGCAAAATTCAAAAATACATTGTGTTTATTTTCACAGTAGAAAACACTACAAACTTCACAGGAACACTAGAGCAGCAAGGGTCCAGTGCTAATGAGAAATAGAAAGATAATAGACTAAGTGGGACCCGTTGGGTCGCAGTCACACGGGAGGCCCGGTCCCCGTTCCCCAATGCAACCCATTCCCCAACACAATATTCCACCACTCACCCGTTCCCCTAACGCAAACCCTTCCCCCAACGCAATATTCCACCACTCACCCATGGCCCCTAACTGCACAGGCGCGGCTCATTTCCCCTCATCCCCGAGCACTCCCCCCCCCCCTCCTCTTCATGTTTGGAAGGGGAGGGGGGGAAGGGAAGTGTGGTGGGGGAGGGGAGGAGGGGAGGAGGGGTGTTGGGCGGGAGGGGAGGAGGGGTGTTGCGAGGGCGGGGGGGGGGGGTTCTCTTCTTTCGTGTGGCTTGCACAGCCTAAAGTTGAAGGACAACTTGTTCTAGTTGGTCTTCCATTTGTGCACATCGAGTTGATTGCATTAGTCGAAACAGGGCGGACCACGTGAAGGTTTTCAATCTTCCACCCCGGGGGGGAGGGTTTGAGGGTGCGGTGTGTTTTGATTTGTGTCTGCTTACGATATAGGTAAAACTAGCACATATTAGATGGAGAAAGGGCTTCACACACACTCGTGTTGGGATCCAAAGCAGGATTGATTTATTTCCAAGTTAAAGGTCACTGATTGATTTCCATAATTATATGTGCGAGTCTGAGCATGTGCGAGAATGAGTACAGCTCATATGCATAGATTACATGGATATTGTCACATCCTTTACTTTTTGACATTTTGAGATTACATTTCCAATGATCCAAAACAAAGCAAACCTAAACACTTTTCATAATCTTACACCGTCGTAATATGGTTTAACTTAACTGAATAAAACAACTGTTCTGTCTTATTTCACAATTTCAACCATAGCCATACTTGTGACTTATTTCAATAACACAAAATAATGTTCACATGCTTTCTTCTCATAAGCATGTACATCACAACAAAACACCTTAGTTCTTGACATACTCGGCGTTTCTTTCCGGCGGTTTGACAATTCTTCCTGCGGTTTGACAACTCTTTCTTTTCTGTGTGTACATTCTGTGCATCACTTCAGGTTTCTTCTCTTGTGTCACTTTGTTTTTGTTTAGTTTTCTTTGTATTATGAGTTTCACGAGATGCATCTTTTCCTGGTGATGCATGTTGTGTTGGTTTTTCCTGTGTCAACTGAGGTTGCAATGGTTTCTCAGCCATCTCCACGTCTAGTAGTTTATCTGGAATTATGTGGAGTCCTTAATCTTGGAGTCCTTCCCATATGCTGTTAATGTTCAATTTCAAATGGTTTATTAATGGAAAGGGTGCGTTCGCGCGTGCATAACTGATCCGGCCCGCATTAAGTTGAATTTTGCCCAATACGGCCCGTGACCTAAAATGAGTTTGACACCCCTGGTTTAAAGTGAGAAAGGAACGATTTAATAGGAACCTAAGGGACAACATTTTCACGCAGAGGATGGTGGGTTTATGGAACGAACTGCCAGGGGAAGTAGGCAGGTAAAATGACAGCGTTTAAAAGACATTTGGACAGGTACGTGGAAGGGAAAGGTTTAAAGGGATATGGGCCAAATGCCGATGTACATCTAGGGGTGCCGCATTGATGGCAGCCTCTGCCAACAGTCTGTCTGTTTTTTCTATCTTTTTTTAATTTTAGTCTGTTTTAACAGTATGTTTTGGAGGTTTCTTTAGTTTTTCTATGTGGGGGAGGGGGGTAGGGTAAGGGGGAAACCATTTCCCAGTGACTTCCTGGCGAGGATGCGACTATTCTCCGAGTATCTTGTATCTATCTTGTATCTTGGATAAATGGGACTAGTTTAGATGGGGCATCTTGATCTGCATGGACAAGTTGGGGTGAAGGGCCTGTTTCCATGCTGTAAGATTATTGTAGAAAGTATGCAATTGCTCTGGAGAGGATCCAGGGGCAATTTATGAAGATATTGGCAGGGCTGGAATTTTTTTTCACTTTGAAGAAAGATTAGATAACTGGGATTGTATTCTCTGCAGCAACGGAGGTGAAGAAAATACTTAGTTGAGGTGAATAATATTATGAGAATAGGACATGTTTTGCTGAACAAAGAGTGTAGGAAGGAATGGCAGATGCTGGTTTAAACTGAAGATAGATAGACACAAAAAGCGGGAATAACTCAGTGAAACAGGCGGCATCTCTGGAGAGGACTGATAGGAGAGTATGCTGGAAATACTCAACAGGTCAGGTAGCATCTTTGAGTTAATATTTTGGGACATGATGAACAGGACTGAAAAGTGTTTGGACAAGTGCTGACGGTCCTGTTAAATATTAGAAGTGCTTTGTTTTAATTTAGGTTACCTGCATTTGTGATATGTTTTTTTCCTTTATGAGCCCATTTGCAAAGGAATCATTATGAACATTTTCCAGCATTTTGGAGTTGACAGTAGATAATGAAAATCACAATCGTGCAAGTGTGGAATTTCAGTGTGTCAAATTTCTGTTGATCAACCATGCACAAACAGTCTAATGTAATATTTTGTTCTTTGTCCATGTTTGTTCCTGCTTTATTCTTCCAAGGTTTTGTTTTTTGCTCAAGATTCCAGCATCCATAGTCTCTTGTGCCTCCGTTCCTGTTTTGATTTGTGAGCATAAGGGGTCAGGAAGAAACAGAAAATGACTTTCAAATATGACTGGAGTAGATAGACATTTCAATTGTGCCAACATTTCAACAGAAAATATTATGCTGTACAGTTGCACGACTGTTTATACCACGAAACCTAATGTGTTTTGTTTACCTAATTTACATCTGAAGCCCGCAAAATTCTATTCAAATTACATTGAGGTACTTGTCCAAAATAGATTAACATATTTTGAAAATGTACCTGCGTAATGTAAATAAAGGAGGTTGAGAAGGCAAAATAATTACGTTTTCCTTTTTAAAGGACTTCAGTAACTTCATGTTTGCAAATAAAATATTTAAGAGTTTTACAAGGTTTTACATTTGAATTGTTTGTTTTCTCCAGTGGTATTCTCAAAGCTGACAGCACATTGATAGTGGAAAATCTAGTTTCGTTGAAACTACTTGAGGTGTGTCTGGTTTCTCTCATCTTTGTAAAAGAAAAGGGTGTGATCTGTTTTTCAGAATCAAAATATTTAAATTGTCTATGAACTGATAAAACTTCTACTTGTAAGGCCTGTTATTTCTTGGAACAGTTTGGGGGTAATTATGGCTCAGAATTAATTTTGGTGTAATTATGGTTTAAGATTAATATTAGATTGTTTCTCCAGCTTTGTGTGTAACTGATGTATGCTGATTACTTCCAGGTACATCTCTGCTCATTCTAGATCAGGTTATCCATATAAAAGACTGGCAGATACATGTTTCTTACATTTATACCAGGAATGCTCCACATGTAGGAATTTAACATAGACCAGTCACCTCACTAACAGTGCTTTTAAAATTATGATGATGATTATTCTTTGTGAGTTTTAGCAAAATGTCATTGGGCATTTAAGAGCCCACCACATTGAATAAGAACAACTGATTTTCTTCCGCGAAAGGGCACAAATGAACTAGGCGAGTTGTATAGGGACAGAATCAAAATAGCAGATTTTGAAGGCTATTTGAAGGCTATATCAAAGCTATTTATCACCTTGATTGAACATTTTACTGAGGATACTAAGAGAATGAAAGAGGGAAATGTTGTTGTTGGTGATTATGGACTTGGAATGGAGTTTGGCAAAGTGCCGTGAAATAGCCATGTTATCAAGACTGAAGACCATGGAATTAAAGGAGCAGTAGCAGCCTGGATTCAAAATTGGCTATGTGACAGGAAGCAGACTATAGCTGTGAATGCTTTTTGTTTTGGTGAAAATTGTATAGTGGTATTCCATTAGGATCTGTACCAGAGCTTCTCGTAATACATTAATTATTTGGATTTGAACATACAGAAAATGATTTTCAATGTTAGGGATGACTCAAAACTACCAGGCATAATGAATTGTGAAGGGGACAATAATAAACCTCAAGACAGTCTTTGTGGTAAGAGATGGGTATGCAGCAGATAAGTAATCACAGAAAAATAATGGTAGGTAGAATGAAGAGGCGCCACCTGGACATCACAGTTCTAATAGGAGAATAGGAACAAAGAGGTCTTGGAGTACATATGAACACATTATTGAAGTAGCAGTTTAACAAACGCATACAGGAACTAAGGCTTAATAACTAAAGACACAGAGTGCATGAACAATGAAGAGCACTTATAAAACACTAGTTTAACTACAAATGGAGTACTATACTTGAGCCATAAAGAAGGTGCAGAAAAGATGGACACGGATCATGAGGGATATATGGTTAGACTTGAGAGGCATTGTAATGGGATTTGATGGTAGTGTTTAACATTTTACATTAAGAGAAAATCTGTTCTTATTGATGAAAGTGATGAATAGAATAAAGATAATTATCCATTGAATCATGAGTGTCAAATGGAGATTGTGTTTAACACAGTGAGATCCAGGGTCAGCTGATTGGATATAGAATTAGCTTCATGGAAGGAAGCAGATGCTGGTGGTGGAAGGTTATTTTTTGAACCGGAGGCCTGGGACCAGTTTTGTGCCTCAGGGATCAAAGCTGACCCCATTGCTGTTTGTGGTTTATATCCATGATTTGGATGACAATGCACAAGGCATTGCTTATAAGTTTGAAGATGACACTAGAGAAGGTGGTATCGTAGACCGTAAAAATGGCTATCAGAAATTACAGTATTTGATCAACTGGACAAGTGGGCTGTGGAAAGGTTGATGGAGTCTAATGTAGATAAGGGCAAGGTGTTGCAATTTTTGGATGTCAAACCAGAACAGGATCTTGACAGTGAGTAATCGGGCACTGGGATTTTTTTTTTCAGAGCAGCGGGAACGGAATATCGATACATAGTTCCCTGGAAGTGGAGTTACAGGTAGATAGTCTGGTAAATGAGGCTTTTGGTACATCGACCTTTATCAATACGGGTATTGAGTATAGAAGTTGAGAAATTATGTTACAGTTGTACAAAACCTGCACAGTGAATGGTAGAGCTCTGGGAGTGTTGTAGAACAAAGGAATCTAGGAGTGCAAGTACATAGTTCCCTCAAAGTGATGTAGCAAGAGGTGAAGATGGCCTTTGGCATGCTGGCCTTCATTGGTCGGGGGAACTGAATACAGATGTTTGGATGTTATGTTCCAGTTTTACGAGGTATTGGTGAGGCCGCACTTGGAGTATTGTGTTCAGTTTTGGTCACCGTGCTATAGGAAAGATGCCATTTAGCTGGAAAGAGTTCAGAAAAAAATTGCGAGTATACTGTCAGGATTCGAGGCCCTGAGCTAAAGGCAGGATGGGCAGGCTAGGACTTGTTTATTGGAGCACAGGAGGCTGGGAGGAGATCCTTGGGAGGGGTATACAATTAAGAGGTGAAAAGAGAGTGTAAATGCATAGAGTTTTCCGCCCAGAGTAAGGATGTCCAGAACCAGAAAACATTGGTTTAAGGTGAGAGGGGAAAGATTTAATAGTAACCTGAGGAACAGCTTCTTCACTGTGAGAACGATGGGCATATGGAATTAGCTGCCAGAGGATGGGCAAATGGGACTAATTTAGATGGGACATCTGGTCATTGTGAAGGAGTTGGGCTGAAGGGCCTGTTTACATGCTGTATGATTCTATGACTGCAAGTAGTAAGAATATACAAAGTACTGCCAATTGTGGAGTCAGATTAAATTAGAACTGGATAAATAATGAAAGGATAAAATAGTTGGTGGACTATGGCGAGAGAGCACGGGTGTGGCGCAACAGTACTGCTTTGTGCAATGTCGAATGGGCGAGATAACCACGGTGTGGTCTTCTGTGCTGTAACCTACTGATTAGGGACAATGAGCTGATTTCATGATTACCCTAACTGAGATCAGCATGTTCAAATTCCAAATGTTGTATAACTAACAACACTTAAATTGTACCGCTACCATGGTTGGTTATTGACACTCGTCTGTGGATCATTTGTTCCAAATCCTGGGATTATTATGCTTGCATGCCCAAGTATGGAACTTCTCTTCATCTTGCATCAGCAGACCAAAATATCTCTCTTATGATAGAGCCATTGTTTATTATGCCAAGAGTTATTATTTAATATTTAAATAATATGTTTTTGTTTTAAAGATGTATTTTAAAGAAAATTGCTTGAATGCAGCAAGGTAGAGCAGTAACATTTCATACCGTAGGCTAGATTTCATGAGTTGATTTTCCTCTCCTTGCAGTCCGTTTTTTCACCCTTTTTTATTTTTAGTACTGCAGGAGTGGGGTGCCTTTGTGTATGGCTGCTCTGCCTGCAGTCCGTCCTTTCACTCTTACTTTCAGTGTGTTTAAAAATATTAGTTTGGAGGTTTTCTAGCTCTTTTATGTGGGGGGTGGGGGGAGGGGAAGGGGGAAACTGTATTTCTTAGTCCCCTATCTGGTTGGAGAGGCGGCTTTCCTCCAGGCCACATCTTCGCCCCTTCTAATATAATATAATTATAATAGTGTCTTTGAGTGCAGTAATTCCACATTGTTATTCTGATGAGAGTGTTTATGCTGCAGAAGCTTTACTTTAAAGAAAACTCACTGGATTAAAGGCTTTCTGAAGGCGGAACAATATTCACATGCGCTTATATAATGCTTCACATGTATTGTGATTTTTCTGTCCAGAAACTAAACTGGAGTAGCCATATGCGTAACATGTCTACAAGAGTTGGTCAGAAGCTAGGACTCTTGTGAAGAGAAAGCCAACTTCTGGCTCCCCATTGCCTGTACATCATCTACGAGGTTGACTTTTTCTTCAGTAGAAGGATCATGACCCGAAATGTCACCATTCCTTCTCTCCAGACAAGTTGCCTGTCCCGCTGAGTTATTCCAGCTTTTTATGTCTATCTTCAGTAATCCAGCATCTGCGGTTCCTTCCTACACATTGAGTCAGGAGTGTGATGGAATACTTTCCATTTGTCTGGAACATAGAACATAGACACCTACTTGATAGGCACTCCATCCACAACCATTCATGCACTCCACCACCAATGCGGTAGCAGCAGTTTATCCCGCCTATAGAATGCACTGCAGCAATTTGGCAAGACTCCATAGATAGCACCTTGTGATTGCAAGCCTTCTACCAGCTAGATGGATGAGAGCAGCCTAAGCTGGGAACATCAACATAAGGAAGTTGCCCTCTCAGCCACGCCATCCTGACTTGGAAATATATTGCCATTCCTTCACCATTGCTGGGTCGAATCCTTGGAATTCTCTCCCTAACAGCATTGTGGGTATACCCACAACTCAATGACTGCAGGGGTTTAAGAAGGCAGCTCATTAGTACATTCTTAAAGCCAATTAAATGTTAATTCAGCATGATAAGGCCACTTGAGTGCATAAAAAAAGCTTTTATATTTATTAAATTATTGAGTTGAAGGAAGAAAATGCCTTTAAACGTAATGTAAATTAATCAGAACGATTTCTGTTTAAATTAAAACACACAACGAAATCCATGTTTATATCTTTTTTGGTTTTGGGTCAATTAATTTCCTCTAGTAGTTACAGGTATTTGTCGAGAGAAGTTTGAACAACAAAGTAAAAACAAGTGAAGGCGAGGCATCACACCCGGATATGCTCAATATGTTCTACGCATACTCCGATAGGGAGAATACTGATATGCCATAGCCACCAATCTCAGTCACCAAGGCCAATGTCAAAAAATCCTGCTGGAGGGTGAATCCACAAAGAGTCTGAACGTGATGGTGTACCTGGTCCTGTTCTCAAAACCAGCGTGTTTATGGACATCTTCAACCTCTCAGCACTGAGGTCCCCACCTGCTTTAAAAGGGCATCAATAATACATGTGCCCAAGAAGGGTAAGATGAATTGCTTTGAGAGGTTGGTTATAGTGCTTAACAAATCCTACCTTAGCAAGAAGCTGAACCCATTACAATTTGCCTACCGCCACAATAGATCAACGGGGATGGATCTTGGTGGTTCTCCACTCTGCACTGTGCGCCACCTGGACAATAAAAACATATACGTCAGGCTGTTGTTCATAGACGTCAGCCCGATGTTCAACACCATCATCCCCTCCAAACTTGCTACTTGTTATCTAGTTCAGGGAACTAGATCTGTGGGCATCTCTTTGCAACTGGATCCTCGACTTCCTCCTCACCGGAACAAAACCAGTACAAACTATCCTGGTTGCATTAGAGACTTTGGCCATCATTTTGTTTTGCACTTAAAAAAAAGAATTATTGAACTTTTATTTTGTTTGTTTATTATGTTATCTATTGAGTACTGTGTTTACAAACCTGTTATGTTGCTGCAAGTAAGAATTTTATCTCGTGGCTATCCCTCGAGGTCGAGGATGATGGTCTACGTTCTGTTGTTTTTATGGACTCTCAGCTGGCTTATGAGTCCAATCCCGGCTTTGAAAGTTCTTCAACATTCAGGACAGGTAATTCCAGATGGCAAATTGGGCTTTGGTTGTTGCTGCCTCTCTTTCTGTTTTCTTTTCTTCTAATTCTGCGCATCTCTTGGCTTCGAAGGTCGCTGTTCCTTCTTGGTTCGCCTAGAGTTTCCTGTCCTTGTCATTGGTTTCCCAATTGTCAATGTCGATTGCACATTTCTTCATGCTGGCTTTTCAGGTGTCTTTGAATCTCTTCTTTTGTCCGCTTCTTTTCCGTTTGCCTTCTTTAAGCTGGGAGTAGAAGGTTTGTTTTGATAGACGCTCGTTTTCCATCCAAACAACATGACCGGCCCATCTTAGTTAGTTCTTGATGACGAAGGCTTCGATGCTAGATGCTTTTGCATCATTCAGCACGCTGACGTTGGTTCTTCTGTCTTCCCAACTGATATTTAAGCCGCTTTGAAGACATCGTTGATGGAACTTTTCAAGTGTTTTCAGATAGTGTCAAGGTTTCTGATGCATACAGGAGCTTTGGAATCACCACTGCCTTGTACACTAACACTTTGGTGTCTGTTCGGATGTCACGATTTTGAAAGACTCTCATTCGAAGACGTCCAAAAGCTGTTCCAGCACACTTAAGACAATGTTGGATCTCGTCATCAAGGTCGACATTGGAGGAGAGGTGACTTCCAAGGTACGGAAAGTGATCCACATTTTCCATGGTTATTTCACCAAGTTGAATTGACGGTTCTTTCCGATTTGCCTTAGTTGGTGACGATTGGTTGATAACCTGAGTCTTCTTGGAGTTGATGGTAAGTCCAAGTTTTGTGTATGCACTGTTGGAGGCAGTCAGGATCTGTTAGAGATGATTTTCTGAGAGAGCTGCAACACAGTTGTCGTATGCGCATTGGAACTCGATGAGGGAGCTCATAGATGTCTTAGTTTTGGACATGAGACGGGCAAGATTAAAAAGTCTGCCATCTGTTCTGTAGACAATTTCGATTCCTTGGGGTAGATTGCCCTGGATGATGTGGATGGTTGTTGCAATGACGATGGTGAACAGGGTTGGGGCAATCACGCATCCCTGTTTCACTCCTGATGTGACTTGAAACAGCTCACAGTTGCTGTTGCTGGCCATGATGCGGCAAGCATGTCATCATGAAGGAATCTCAGGATTCAAATGTACTTTTCAGGACATCCAAAGGTGGATAGGATGTCCCATAAGAGTTCCCTTGATACTGAGTCGAAGGCCTTAGTTAGGTCGATGAATGCCATGTACAAAGGTTGAAGTTGTTCACAACATTTTTCTTGTAGTTGACGTATTGTGACGATCATGTCGGCTGTTCCATGTGATGATCTAAAACCGGCTTGTGTCCCTGGAAGGATCTTCTCGGCTAAAGGCTTGAGTCGGTTGTTCATGATGCGTGCAAGGACTTTGCCTGCTGTTGCTAATATGGAAATTCCACGATATGTTTTCGCAGTCAGATCGATCACCTTTCATTTTGTAGATGGTAACAATTGCTGAGTCTCTAAAGTCTCTTGGTATGTCTTCATTTATCCAGATCTTGATGAGAAGTTGATGCAGATGGTAATGGAGCAGGTTACCTCCAATTTTGTAGACCTCGGCTGGTATTCCATCGAATCCAGCTGCCTTGTTGTTTTTCAAAGTTTTGAAAATTAAATACTCTTGACTCTTAAACATTGTACGCAGAGTCTCCAGCTGGCAGTGGCTTATTTCGCTGTTTGTTTTGTGCTATCAAAACCCCTTGCATTGCACGTGGACATTGCACAAGGAGTACAATGTAAACCTTTGCAATCCTACACCTTTCATACTGGGAAATGAGCATGTCAGTCTGTGCCAGGCAAACTTTGACGAAGGATGGTAGTCTGATTGGAAATGGTGGGAAGGAATGGGCAGAGAAATGGTAAATAGCCCATTTAATTTGATTTAACTCAAGTTAGTTTAAATGTATTTAATTGCTTTCAACAACATTTGCCACTTTTAATTTATAGAAACGTTTTCTTCTTAAAATTACCTGAACTTCAGTGCTCCACAGACTCCAGCTGGCAGTGCCTTTTTACATTATCCTATCAGAACTCATCTGCAATCTCCTGAACCTACAATTTAGACCCCCCTGTGCCACTGCACCCATGACTTTCTGACCATAATCAGTATGGATAGGTGATGACACCTCCTCTACATTAATTCTTGGAACACCATTGCCCCGCAAGGATGTGCTCTCAGTCCTATACTATACTCCCTATACACTCACGATTGTGTGGCCAAATTCGGCTGGAATTCCATCTACAAGTTAGCTGATGCCACCACTGCGATAGGCTGCATTACGAATAATGACGAGAGGAGTACAGAAAGGAGTTAGAGGATTTTGTAATAGGTTGACTGGACAACAATCCCTCAATATCAGCGGGATGAAGGAATTAGTTATCGATATTAGATATTGTGCCAAGAAGGTACACCAATGCCTCCACTTAGGGGACTGAGGAAAATCGGCATGACTCCAATGATTCTTACAAACTTTTACAGATGCACCATAGAGAACATACTGTCACATTGCATCACATTAATTTGGGAACAGCTCTGTGCAAGACTGCAAGAAATGGCAGAGTTGTAGTTATTTGCATCTATTTAATTGTACTCCACAATTTGAGATTTGTAATATAAAAATATCACATGTGGTTAAAGTGCACATTACCAGATTTTAATAAAGACCATTTTTATACATTTTGGTTTCACAATATACAAATTACAGCAGTGTTTATACATTTCAAGGCACCATAATGTTTGGGACACAGCAATGTCATGTAAATGAAAGTAGCATGTTTAGTATTTTGTTGCATATCCTTTGCATGCAATGGAAAGCATGAAATCTGTGATTCACGGACATCACCAGTTGTTGGGTGTCTTCTCTGGTGATGTTCTGTCAGGCCTGTATTGCAGCGATCTTTAGCTTATGCTCGTTTTGGGGTCTAGTCCCCAGTTTTTTCTTCAGCATATAAAAGGCATGCTCAATTGGGTTCAGATCGGGTGATTGACTTGGTCACTCAAGAGTTGACCATTTTTTAGCTTTGAAAAACTCCTTTGTTGCTTTAGCAGTATTTTTGGGATCATTGTCTTGCTGTAGAATGAACCGCCAGTCAATAGGTTTTGAGGCATTTGTTCGACCTTGAGCAGATAGGATGTGTCTATACACTTCAGAATTAATTATGCTATCATCAGCAGTTGTATCATTAATGAAGATAAGTAATCCAGTACCTTCAGCAGCCATTAATGGCCAGGCCATAACACCCCCACCACCGTTTCACAGATGAGGCGGTATGCTTTGGATCTTGGGCAGTTCCTTCTCTCCTCCATACTTTGGCCTTGCCATCACTCTAGTATAAGTTAATATTTGTCTCATCTATCCACAAGACCTTTTTCCAGAACTGTGGTTGCACTTTTAAGTACTTCTTGGCAACTGTAACCCGGCCATTCTATTTTTGCGGCAAACCAGTGGTTTGCGTCTTGCAGTGTAGCCTCTGTATTTCTGTTCATGAAGTCTTCCTGGGACAGTGGTCATTGACAAATCCATACTTGACTCCTGAAAAGTGTTTGTTTCACCTTGGTCATTATTTTTTCCCCCAGCTCCTATGAGGCAAAAAGTACAGAAGCTTGAAAGTGCACTTCACTTTCAAGGTTTCTTGCCTTACACCAAGAAGGATCACACACACTGGGATCATTTGAATGTACTTGTTTGGGTGGATGTAACAATTCTTTTGGTGCATTCCATCACAATCTTCGTCATTGCTTCATCTTTTGTCATGCTGCCAAATCATTTACATGATTGGCGTGGGATTTCTACCTTATTCTCTTATTCCCACACACTTAGTCATCAAGCTCAACAACATTGAAATAGGTCCTGTGGCCAAACCCGTCCAAGTTAACTAGGTTGCCTAACTGAGTTAATTCCATTTGTTTGCACCTGGCCCATTTTGGTCCAAAACTTTCCAATCAATGTACCCATGCAAGCGTCTTTTACATGTCGTAATTGTACTTGCTCATACCATTTCCCCTGGCAGCTTGTTTCATATGTCCACCACCCTCTGTGTGATTTGATTTTCTAATTAGTACCTTGGCATATCTTTGGGGCACAAAGGGTTAATTACATTCCCAAGTTGCACCTTGAACACCCTTGTCTTAAGAAGTTTGTGGACATTTTTAAATGATTTAGTTAGGCAGTTATGGGGAACCTATTTCCTGTGATGGATACATCCAGAACAGTATAGACAAGCAAGTAGTGAATTAAATCACAAATGGCATGAGAAACTTTGAGTGTAGCCTTAATGTGTGGATGCTGGGTTATTTGATTTTGTTATGACTACATTTATTAAGACATTTCTTTGGGAAGGCATTCGTGGTATGGATTGCAGGTAAATTTAAGTAGAGCTACTAAATTGTACAATATGATAGAGGTCTAATCTTCTACTTCAATTATTTAATTAGTAGGTTGAGGATGTTTTTTCTTGAAGTGCATCGTTTTCTTCATAAACCTTGGTGTTCTTTTCTCCTTGCACTTACTATTTTGTTTGGGTGCATGGACAATTTCTGCTGCTGCTGCTGCAAGCAAGGTAATTTGTCAAAGAGTAGAGTTTCTTGAATTGATATTGCAAAATTCAATTTAAAAATAACTTGGTGTATTTGTCATTAAACAATCTTATTTATCATGACTAGTTGAAAACCTTACAATAGACAGTATCAAGCCAGTTCCAAAAAGAAGGCAAGGAGCTATTACTATGATTTGCAGAGACCTGAGATATTAAATTTATTGAGTTGGGCAACTCATTTTAAAGTTTTCATCATTTACAGTTTTAAGATTTATTGAAAAATAAAAACTACAGATCTGGAAACCTGAAATAAGAACAGAAAACACTGTTAACAGGTAACCAACCGAACTCTGTAGTGCAAACAAAGACAGTTCATTGAAGATCATAGTTGCTGTGGGTAGTGGTTAGTATTATGCAGTGTTCAAAAGCCTGATAGTTGCTGGGAAGAAGCTATTTTTGAACCTGGTTGTCACTGTTTTCATGCTCCTGTATCTTCTTCCTGACGGTAGTATCAAAATGAGATTGTGGTCAGGGTGAAACGGATCTTCAACAAGGGTTTTTGAGGTATTGCTGCTACAGCTGTCTTAAACAATGGGGAGGACAGTACCTGTGAGGGACCAGGCACTCTGTAGCTTCATACATTTTTGGGTGACCGAAGTACCGAACCACACCATGATGCAACCATTCAGTATGTTCTGCACCATACACCTCTAGAAGTGCGATGGAGTATCCATTGATGTACCAAGTATTTTCAAACTTATGAGGAAATAGCGGCATTGATGAGCTTTTCTTATGATTGCATTAACGTGCTGGATCTGGGACAGATCTTCAGAGATATGCACACCCAGGAACCTGAAGCCTGAAGAAGGGTCTCGACCCGAAACGTCGCCTATCTCCTTCGCTCCTTAGATGCTGCTGCAGCCGCTGAGTTTCTCCAGCCTTTTGTGTACCCTCGATTCTCCAGCATCTGCAGTTCCTTCTTTAACAGGAACCTGAAGTGTTGGCTCTTCAGTGCCATCAATGAAAACAGGCTCCAGCATCCCTGGCTTTCCCGTCCTGAAGTCAACAATCAGCCCCTTGGTCTTGTGAATGTTGAGAACAAGATTGTTGTTCTGGCACCATTCAATCAGATTATCAATCGCCTTCCTGTACTCTGATTTATTGTTACCTGTTACTCATCCAACAATGGTGGTATCGACGATGAATTTAAAGATGGTGTTGCCACTGTGTCTGACTACACAGTTAAGGGTTAGAGCAGGGGCGTCAAACTCGAAGGTGTCCAATCCGGCCCACGGGATAATTTCCCCGATGCCAGAGCGGGCTGCAGCTGTCCCCGGTGCCGGATTGGGCTGCGTTCGCACATGCACGACGCGATCTGGCGTGCATGGCCGCATTTTGCCTGTGACCTAAAATGAGTTAAAATGAGTTTGACACCCCTGGTTTAGTGAGAGTAAATAGAGGACTGAGCACTTGGGCTTCGCCTGTGTTCATGGTTATTGAGGAGAAAGCGTTGTTGCCAATTTATACTGACTATAGTTTGCCAATGAGGAAGTCAAGGGTCAAATTACTTAGGAATAAACAGAAACTGTTGTAGGATGTAGGTTAATTCCATTAAACCTAGTGCCTGGCAGTCGCCTAAAGAGTTCCCTAAGTGGGACAGGCCATACTATATTTGCAGCATTCGGATGATGCATTTGTTTGTGGAAAGATAAAATAACTTCTTGTTGTCAAGGTTAACATGAGAAAAAATGGATGATCATGGAATATTATCAGAAAATTAACATGGGACAAACTTGTTTGTTTTTGGTTGCATGAACATTTCTTTTAACATGCTCCTCAGTTTTAATTTATTTTAACTTTTTTTTCAAATGGAAGACTTTGCTATCAATGGTGAAGCGGGGGAATAGTTAGGTTTATGTTCAGCGTTATATTATATTCTTGGTCGGTGGGGGCGCTGCAAGCCGGCAGCCATGCCAGCAGCGTGTTTGTTTTTCTACTTTTTTTGTTTTTTTAGTATGTCTTAATGTATGTTTTTAATGTTTCTCGGTGTGTCTTGTGTGGTGGGTGGTGTGGGGGGGTAAGTGGGAAACCATTTTGGTCGCCTCCTCCACGGAGAGGCGACTTTTTCCATGTTGCCTCCCCCGCGGCCTTACATCGAGGATTGGTGCGGCCTTTCCCGGAGACTCGCCCGGGGCTTCGGCTGCGGGCGCAGCGCGGACCTTCGTCGCGGAGCGGGCGAGACCTCGCCGGAGGGGAGCACTCCGTTCGCTGGCCCATGGCAGCCTGAAGCCGCGGTCTGCAGAGCTCCAGCTGGTGCAGCGTCCGCAGCCTGGGATCCCTCGTTGGGGACTCGGGAGGAGAAGAGCTCTGCTTCTACCGCGGACGCAGCGGGGACTTACCATCTGGAGCCTGGGATCCCTGGAGAGGAGCTCCGACCGCCGGCCCTGCAGTCTGCGATGCTTCTGGCTGCGGCGCGGCAGGGACTTTAGATCTTCGACCGCGGGCCTGTGGCCTACACCAACTCGGAGAATGGACATCGGTGGGGAAGCACCGATTTAGGACCTACCTGGACTTACCCTTCTCTGTACATCTGGACGCCTGCAGCGGCGACTGCGGAGGGTTGATGTCCCTACCACGTGGGAAAATGGAGGAGGTCTGGCCAAATTTTGTGCCTTCCCCCACAGTGATGAATGCTGTGGTGGATGTTTGTGTTAAATTTTATTATTGTGTATTATGTGTTTTCTTTTTTATTGTATTGCTGCTGGCAAATTCATTTCTCTTGCACTTATGTGCAAGTGACGAATAAAACTTGATTGATTGATTGACCGTGTTAGTTTCCTAAGTTTTTTTTTACCACATACTTGGTCTCTGCTAGAGCGTTAACTCAGTAGCTATCCAGTCAAATTGTACAATGCAAAATTTCAGCACTTTGGTTATGTGGCTGTGAGTAGAAAAGATATATTGGCATTTGTTCAACAGCTGTCAACTTTATAATGGCCTGTTTTGCTTTGTATTTTACTCATTCATGTAGGTCTTTTGTGTTCCATTAAGACATGGCTGAACATGTTTGCATTCAGTAATTAATCATAAGGGTGTTTTTTTATCCCCGAAAATTTAAAGTTACAGCAAAAAGCAATTGACTTTGTCTTTTTACAAAGAAATTAGGAAATCCTAACAATCTTATGAATTTTAACCTTTTTTCAGCATTGTCAATTTAAATAAATGATTAGATAAAAGTTATTGTGTTGATAAATTGATAGTCCCACAGGTCACAACAGAATTACTGCTGCCAAGTTTAATGTAATAAATATTACTTGTTCAAGTTTGCTTCTTTGGGCAAAAATGAGATAAATAATTCCGCAATACCTGCATACAATTGTCAAGGAGCCATTAAAAATTGCATTTTGCATTTTGGACTGATTGGACTAAGACTTCTGAGATTGGTAGGCCATTTTAATTGAAGTCCTTATGTTGTGGTAGTAAAGTTATGCTGACACCAGTGGCAATTCCTTAATGGACAGATAGTTCCATAATTTATTTTTCAGTTTTTCTAAGCGGACATGTAGTTCCAGTGGGGACTAATGTGGTTCAAAACCATCAGCCTGGGGATTACAGTTTATGATTAACCCTTCTGTTTGATTGACAACTCTGTGTGGTCTATTCATTGTAATGATTTAAAGGGCTCATCTTGTACGCATTGTTAATTTAGGAATAGCTGGTGCCAATTTAAACTGCTCTGTACTGCTAAAATACTGGCTTCATTTCATGCCGTAGACGTACATTGTTGCAGATGTTGAAAGTCATTGTGGATATATTTGGGCTTCTTGTAGAATGAACATAGCACAACACAGAAGGCTGAAGGCTCTCTACTTTCTCTGCTCCATTGAAGCGTGGTGGAGGTGGTAGACAGAAAAAGTGATGTCCAGAATTAATCAATGATTTTCAGAGACATACTCAAAAGACATTGCAAAGATCGCTTTATGAAAGTTAGTGTCAGAAGACAAGCCCAGAAATATGTATACAGATCTGCCACAAGAGTCGTCTCTCATGTGGGCAAAGGCAATGAATGTGGAACACTTGGCAACACACCATGCAGCAGAGGTCCTGATCTAACTCCCTCTTCCCCGAACCCAAGTCCAATGGAAGGAAGGAACTTTTCTCCACATTATGTGCAAGGCCTATTCTTTTGCGCATTACGCCTTGGGTATCTTACATGCTGGAGGGCGTGACACAAATCTGTACAGGTACCCTGCAGAGTACATTTTTAATGGCTCAATGGTTCTTTACTATCACATGTGCAGAGGTCCAGTGAAATTATTTTTGTTGCATACAGTTCAGTAAGGAATTACTATACATAAATACAGTCCCTGATTTAGTACAAAAAATATAGTAATAGTCCCTGACACCATATAGAAATAATCGGCAGGTTTTGGCAGTGCAAAGTCCAAATTGCTTTAGGTGCAGCTGGCCATAAAGGCCCATAGTCCTGGCGGCATTGTAAGGTTAGCCTGTCCTTCTGTAGGCACACTCCCCCACACTGTGCCGCTGCAGGCCGCGTCTGGTCGATGTGCTCGGTCTCTGGAATGACACTGAATCCAGGCGAGCCCCAGGCTGTTGCAGGGCCTCCAGTCGTCGCCTCGGGCGGATTGGCCAGTGAATTACGTCATCGGGTGGTGCCGCGAGTGGCAGCCTCGCCAGCAGCGTGTCAATCATTTGACTTTTTTTGTTTTTTTAGTATGTCTAAATGTATGTGTTAATGTTTCTCGGTATGTTTTTATGTGGGGGGTAGTGGTGGGGAATAGGGGGAAACCGTTTCCAGTCACTTACATCGACGGAGATGCGACTTTTTTCCTAGACGCATTTACGCCTCCCTCACGGCCTAACAACTTGAATTGGTGTGGCCTTTCCCGGAGACCGCCCAGAGCTTCTGCAACAGGCGCGGTGCGGACTTCCATCGCAGACCCAGTAGAAAGGCTCCGACCGCCGGCCTACTGACTTTAACCGCGAAGCTGCAGTCTGCGGAGCTTCTAGCGTGGGCGCGGCGTGGACTTACCATCCCGGAGCCAGGGATCCCTTGCAGGGGATCACCAGAGAAAAGCGCCGACCGCTGGCCTGCCTACGTCCTATAACATCGAGAAGCCGCGGTTTCCGGTAAGAAAGTGGCCGGTTCGGGCACTCCAAGCCGCGAGTGTGTTCCACTTGTCCCGACGTCGGAGCTTCGATCATCCAGACGAGAGATCCTGTACATCGGGCCATCCGTAGTGGCGACTACGGAAGGTCAAGGCCCCAAACATGGGTGAACAAAAGCAGGAAGACTGATTGAACTTTATTGCCTTCCATCACAGTGATCACGGTGGTGGATGTTTATGTTAAGTTCTATTGTGTATTGTGTTCTTTTGATTGTATGGCTGCATGGTAACTCAAATATCACTGTATCGTAATTGGTGCATGCGACAATAAATTTGAACTTGAAGCATCGTACCTCTCTTCGCTCAGCCATCATTCAGCCTTTGTGCCCCGGGAGCGCCTCTTGCGGTCAACCTTGAGGGTAAGACCCTGGTTCTTTTACCGGTCTTTTAGTCTTGCGTCCGCTGTCGCCGAATCCCTCCCATCTCCTCTTCTGTTTTCCGGCCCTCACAGCTTCGTGGTGGGTGAGCCAGGCCTGCTGCTGGGGGATTGCTGTGGCATAACGGCCTTCAGCCGTGCCTGCACCACAGTCTTCTGCCATTCCTGGTGCAGAATAATATTTATGAGTGAAATATTAAATATTTAACATTTATACATAATGTGGATTCTGATAATAAGTCTTCCTCTTTCTTTCTCTTGCACTTCTGAGTGGTATGACTCTTGTGATTTCAGTAGACCAAGAGCCCTCCGCTGAGCTGTACAGAATGAGCAAATGATGATGTCAATATTGTGCAATACGGATTGATGTCATTCCTGCCATGTTGGAGCACAATATTTCAGTGAAGGCCCATTATTAACCTCACAAAGCTGAACAAGCATTAAACAGCTGAAAAGGTATCCCACCAGAACTTGGTAGGGATCATCAACTTTGTATCTGTTACTGGGAGCATGCAAGTTTTAATGCATTCCACGGTTCCTTAAAATTTAAAGTTTAAAGGTAATGTTGTTTTAGGTATTCATATATCTCGTCCTGCCTTCTGTAGTACTACTAGTTGTCCCGGACATTTCTGTGTTGAGTCGCAAGGAATTGTAGACGCTGGAATCTTGAGTAAAATATGAAAGGGCTGCAATAAATCAGTGGGTCAGGTAGCATCCTTTGAGAACATGGATAGGCATGTTTGAGGTTAGGACCCTTCTTTAGATTGATTGTAGTAGGGGGAAGAAAGCTGGAAGAGGTGGAAGCAGGCCGAAGCATGGCAAGGCTCTGTGGATGCAGGTGCGGATGGGTTGATTGGCAAATGAGTGGACAAAGGCTAGAGATGAAAAGAAGACAAAAGGGTGACAGATAAGTAATAAGTAGAGAAGAGGAAGCACTAGAATAAAGATATAGGTGGAAGGGGATAGGGTGGGGAAAAGAAAGTGGAAATGGAGCAGGCTAATGTGTGAAACGGGCAAGCGCTGCTGTTGGAGCGCACAGGAAAGAGGTTGGGTGTAAAGCTAAATTGTTGTGTTGAGAATAACCTGAGGTCATTCGAGAGAGATATTTGCTGATAGAAAAGCTAGGATTGGGCGAACCATTTTCAACAAGTGAAATTAGTTCTTTTCATCTTTAACATAGTAAAATGGTTCAAACATTTACAGAAGCTATATCAAAAACAGTCCGGCAACAAACCATGTATGAAGATATTAGAAATAAATATTGAAAAATTATTGGAAATAACCAGGCTAAGGCGGATTTGGGTTGAGGGACAGGTTTCAGGTTGATGACCGTTCTTCAGAACTGTGCAAATTTACCAGACAGATTTACCAGGCATGTTTAAACTTGCAAACTTCGGACAAAATTGAATTCTGTATTCTCATAGTGCTTTTATTTTGTTCACCTCTTTGTCCTCTGACTTACAATTGGCTAAACATTAAGAAGCTCTCTACTCTTGGTCTGCATCCAATCACAAACATTTGCTTTATTCTCGCCATCCCTCTCGCTTTACTGCAAGTTTAAACATGTCTGTTTTCTACCTTTTTCCATTCTGAAGAAGGCTCATCAACTTCAAATGTTAACATTGTTTTCTCTTTCGAAAGATGTTGCTGGAACTGCAAAGTATTTCCAGCATTTTCTGCTTTTATTTCATATTTCCATATTTGTGGATATTTACTGTTTCATTATTGGTGAAATATAAGGGAAGATAACAAAAGCATTATTATAGATTATAGAAATAGGTTTCATGGTGTCAGTGGAGGAAATGGTGTATAGATGAAGAATTTAATGATGGAATTCCATAATTTAGAGTCCAGGCTGCTGCAACAGTTAGGTGCTGCAGTTAAACTTTGGAATGCTCCAGAGGTCAAACCTGTAGCAATACAGATGTTCCAGTAAGATGTATTCATTGAGTCATAATCATACAGCATGGAAACAGGCCCTTAGGCCCAGCTTGTCCATGCCGACCAAGGTGCCCCATCTACACTAGTCCCACCTGCCTGCATTTGTCTCATGTGCCTCTAAACTTTGCCAACCCACGTACCGTTGCAAATGTCTTTTAAATGTTATTGTAGTTTCTGCCTCAACTACCTCCTTTGGCAGCTGATTTAATATACTCACCATCCACTTTCTTCGCTGCATCGAAGACTGCATCGGGACAGCCTCCTGCACCCGTCTAGAACTAATTGATTACATTAACTTCACCACTAACTTCCATCCTGCCCTCAACTTTTCTTGGACAATCTCTAACATCTCTCTCCCCCTTTTTTGATCTCTCTCTGTCTCCATCACAGGGGACAGACTGATGTCTACTGCAAGCCCATCCACTCCCACAGTTATCTGGGCTGCACCTCTTCCCACCCTTTTTCTTGCAGAGCCATCCCCTACTTTCAATTTCCCCATCTCCGCTGCATCTGCTCCCAAGATAAGGCTTTCCATATGAGGACATCCGAGATGTTCTCTTTAGTAAACATGGTTTTGCCTCTGCTGTCATATATTGATCCCTCACCCATGTCTCCTCTGTGTTCCGTAGTTGCTCTCCCTCTTCCCCTCACGTGCACCTCCTCTAACCTCATCTACTGCATTAGATGTTCCCGATTTTGTTTTTCTAGAGTCCGAAGAAGGGTCCTGACCTGAAACATCATCTATCCATGTTGTCCAGGTGCCTGACCCGTTGAGTTACTCCATCATTTTGTGTTTTTTTGTTGACCAGCATCTGCGGTTCCTTGTATCTTCCTCTCTTTAATATTTTTGACTATTTGGTCATTTGGTAGATGTACACTTGCAATCAAAGTGTAGAGACAGGAACTCATTTCCAAGTTAATCTGGGCATCTGGGCATTGAGCTCCTTCCAGGCAAGAACTGGAGGTATTTGAGATATTTTTCAAATTGCTGTCGTCTCTTACATGAGGGAAACGTCTTGCTCATTGACATTCCTTCTATTGTGCCAGCTGTATTTCAAGCAACTCCGTTGCATTGTAAGCCACAGAATGCACACATATTCCTTTAATAAAGGAAAACTAAACCTCTCTGGACCAGTAATGCAGAAATCAGGCTTTTCTTAACAAAATCATAACAGCAACTGCTGACAAGAATGCTTTTAAAGGAAAGATTAAAAAAATATATATATATTAAAATAATACTTATGAAATTATTTCTTAATTTTAACCAGTGAATTCTTGTTTTGTTTGTTGATATGTCTGCAAATACACAGGACTAGATGTTAAAATCCAAGGTGCCAAATATCAATGTACTCCCGATGGTGATGGGAGCCTTCTGCACTCACCTATGCTCCTCCGATGTTGAGAACGGCTAGGCAGACACGTCATTGGGGTTATCAAGTGGGCGCCTACTTTCATCAACGTTTCGCTGATTGAACCCACGACGTCTCCAGTAGGCTCAGCGCTGCATTCTGGCGTCCCAGAACCACCCCCCTCTGCATCTGTCTAGTCAGTTATTTTGGAGACCAAATGGGGTCTTTCCTCTTCAGCCAGAGCCACTGGCTACTCCGCTCTGCTACCCGTGATGTTTCTTTGATGGCCTGGCGTAGGGCTTGTCCGCTGATCCCCAGGTCCTTCATCAGTATTAAAGTAGATGTTGCCACAAATCCTCGACATCCAACTTCTACCGGGCAGATCTTAGCTCTCCAGCCCCGCTGTTCTGCCTCCACTGCAAGCTCTGTATATCACAGTTTCTTTCTTTCGAAGGCTTCCTGCACAGCATCCTCCCAAGGGACTGTGAGCTCCACAAAGTACACCATGCGCTGACAGTTCGACCAGAGCACAAGATCAGGCCTCAAGTTGGTGATGGCTATCTCTGATGGAACTGTAAGCCATTGGTCCACATCCACCAGCATCTGCCAATCCCGGGCTGCCTCCAGCTGTCCAAGCCTGGCCCTTGGTGGAATTTTCCATTGCCTTTGCTTTCTCCCCCCCACCCCGAACAAAGGCAATCGTCTTAACTGGGTTGGTTGTTCTGGGCGGCAAGGCATTGTTGGCTGTTTTCCTGCGTTCCAGAGACGCTGCCAGGCATTTGAGCACTTGATTATGTCTCCAGGTCGTCCTTGGGAGAGGCTTACTTTACACCCAGTGAGAATGTGCCTAAGTGTGGCTGGAGCCATTTATATTATTTGAAGGATGGAATTGGGTCTGGACACACGGAGACTTCCCGTGCTCAGTGGTATCTCCAATGTTCACCTGAAGCAATATAGTAAAACAGAATTTAATCGCCAAATCTGAAAATTAACATTTGACTTTGCAGAACCATCTTAGTTATGAACTAGATTAGTAATACAAAACCTGAAATGAAACTATACTGCAAATGTCCTAATCAGATTATATCAATTTTACAGGCAGAATGTTTCTTCTTAACTCCTCCGACTAGAAATTGGCACGGTGTTCCACAAAATTCTGGATGTAGAGACATGCATAAGACAATCTGCATTACCTCAACACTTGCTGAGCCAGTGTCATCTATTTGCCCCATGAAGGAGGAATATTCCCGTTAATACCCCAACTCTCGTTCAGTAAGACTTTAGTAAGGGTGGCATGGTGATGCAGCGGTAGAGTTGTTGTCATACAGTGCCATACAGAGACCCGGGTTCGATCCAGACTATGGGTGCTGTCTGAACAGAGTTTGTACGTTCTCCCCGTGACCCTCGTGGGTTTTCTCCGAGATCTTTGGTTTCCATCCACACTCCAAAAATGTACAAGTTTGTAGGTTAATTGATGGTATAAGGGTAAATTGTCCCTAGTGTATATAGAATAGTGTTAATGTGTGGGGATTACTGGTCAGTGCAGACTCTTAAGGCCAAGGGCCTGTTTCCTCGCCGTATCTCTAAACTAAACTAAACTAAGAAAGACACAGATTTGTTTGCACTTTTAATGTTTTAATTTACAGTTAAAGAACAGCAGAAAAACGTTTGAGCTCTGACTTTATTTCTTTATCAAGTCAAGTTTATTGACATATGCAAAAGTACGGTGGGGAAAAGGTACAATGAAAATGTTGCTTGCAGAAGCGTCACCGGTACATAGCCGTAGACAACATACAAAAAACGTATAGATTGCATGTAAATTCCACAAAGCATTGAAAAGAAAAAGACTGCAAGAACAAGATATTAGGGCAAAACACAATTAGAAAGCAAGTGCATGATAGTGCAAGTGGTGCACCATGGTGTTCCATTGCTGAGGTAGGATTAAGGTTATGCAGGTCAGTTCAAGAACATGTTGATTGTAAGAGAGTAGCATTTCCTGAACCTGGTTGTATGGGATTCAAGCTTTGTATATCACAGTTTCTTTCAGCTTATCCAAAAAGATTCAGTTTGTGTATTACTGACCTCCTTTACCTCTGACCAGTTATAAGAATTTGAAAATGCAACCAATTGAATTCCATGTATTCAAATGTTATGCATTTTCATTTGTAGCTACTATACAGAAAATATAGATTTGGTAGCTAGGAACAGGTTATAATGGAAGCAGTTTTAAAATATTCATGGAAATCCCATAGAAGTTGCACAAAATCATGAATTACTAAATTTTACTTTAAAGCTGCTGAAATTGTGATGAAATATGTTGAATTTATCATTTTCTTATTTGGACTATTCATTGAAAGGATATCTATACCAATACCTATGCTTTTAGGAAGGTGGTTGTAATTGCTCAGAACGCCCAAGATGTATGAGAAAAAAAACGACTACTTTTGCAGAAACAAAGAACTGCAGATGCTGCTTAATACACAAAATGACACAAAGTGCTGGAGTAACTCAGTTGGTGAGGCAGTATCGGTGGAGACCAGCAAGACCCTTCCTTAGACTGATTGTGGAGGGAGAAAGAAAGCTGGATAAGGGGCGAGGCTTGACAAAGCATGGGAGGTAAGAGGGGAACATAGAAAAGGAGGTTTTTGATAGGCAGATGGTTGGAAAAAAAATGCCAGAGATAAGAGCAGAAGGTGTGCGGGAGGTTTGAAGAGTTACAGATTGTGAAGCCAGAGGGAGGAAAGTAGAGGGGGGGGGGGGTTGGAGTGGGAGTAATTGGTTGGCGTCTAGGTAAGGCACAGGGGAGGAAGGGAATGGTTTGGAATAAAAGGGCGGAGTTTGATGTTTATATCATTGGGTTGTAAACTATCCAAGTGGAATATGAAGTGCTGCTCCTCCAGTTTCCTCACTCTAGAAATGGAGGTGGTGCAGGACAGAAAGAGTGTGGGAATGAGAAGGAAGTTAAAATAGTTAGCAACCGGGAGATACACTAGGCTTTGGCGGACTGAGCGCAAGCGTTCAGTGAGAACACAAAATGAGGTTAGAGTAGATGCACATGAACCTCTGTCTCATATGGAAGGAGTACTTGGGGTCCCTGGATGGAGGTGAGGGAGAAGGTATAAGGTCAGATGTTCTTTCTCCTGCAGTTTCAGGCGAAAGTTCTTGGGGAAGGAGTGGTTTGGGTGGGAAGGGATGAGTAAACTAAGTGGAGTGAGCAGGTCTCTGCACAAAGTGGAAAAGGGTGGAGATAGGAAGATCTGACTCGTGGTGGGGTCACGTTGGAGGTGACGGAAATGTAGCAGTATGATGTGTCGGATGTGGAGTCTGGTGTTAGGGGTGGTGGGGGGAAGACGAAGACCAGGAGAACGCTTTCTTTGTTCCATCCAGGGGGAGGGGGAGCAAAAGCAGAACTATGGGAGACAGAGGAGACATGGGTGGGGGATCCATTTATGCCAGTATGGGGGAAACTATGTTTACTAAAGATAGATAACATATTGGATGTCCAAGAAAATCTCATCTTGGGAGCAGATGTGGTGGATACGGAGGATTAAGAATAAGGAATAGCATCTTTGCAAGAGGCAGGCTGGGAGGAAGTGTAGTCCAGATAACAGAGTCGATAGGTTTATAGTAGCAGCTGTGTTTGGTAGACCCCTGCTGTGTTTGGTGTGCATGTGCAGGCAGCCATGTTTCCTTGTTTTTTGCGGCACTGTCACTTGTTCTACCAATCCAAATAAATGAAATGGTTTTGCTGCGTATTTAACAAAGGACGATATGTTGGAGAAAAGTATTTTCGCACAGAAAAGTATTTAGGAAAGCATACTTACAAATACCATCTCTGCTGGGGTAGTGTAAAGATAGGCATTGTCCTTGACTAAACTGTAATGTTCTGCTTATTGAGAATGTGGAGAGTAGATATTAAACAGATGATCCCATGATTCTAACCATGCGTGTTGCCATGCACGATGCAAAATTTAAATATTACCCTGTTTTATTTATTTCTACTTTGTTTAAAAAAAATACATAGATTGTAGCGATCTAATCACACTGCGCAAATGGATTTTAAATATGAACTCAATTTAAACCTAAATTCTAAGAACTGAGCCAAATAGATTATTTTAAATCTGATTACTTGCCATTCAGATTGTTGAGAATTTTAAAGAATTAAAATGCAAAAATAATGTATGTAAAAGCTATAGTGAAATTTGTATTTTTTTTTTGTTTGATTTATATATTGGATGAGTAATCTTGTACATATACTTTGGTAGATCATCTGATGGGAGAAATTAGTAGGATGCGCAAACCTCTTGTGTAGCCTCCAACTCAACAGCATGAACATTGAAATCAGCAATTTCAAGTAATACCTCCCTCTCTTTCCCCTCCCCCCACCCACATTTCTCCCACCACTCCATCAGGTTTCCTCCCTTTGTATGCTCTTCTACCCTCTCCCACGGCCAGTTCCCTTGTCTCCTGCCGATATCTGTCCCTTTGGCTTTACATTTAACGCCTCTTCTTTCCTTATCTGACACCATTCTGTCTCCTTTTCACCTTTGTTATTAATTCCACCCATCTGCCAAGAAACTCCCCCCCCCCCCCCCCCCCCCCCCGCCTGCCCCATCTGTATCCACTTAACACTTGGCAGGCATTGCCCCAGTCTCATCTCTATACAGCTTTCTTCCCCCTGCTCCGTCAGAATGAACAAAGTCCCAATCCAAAACATTGTCTATTTCTTCATAGATTCCCGCTGTGATACTCCAGCTTTTTGTGTCTACATTCCTTCATAGAGTTCCTCCGGCACTTTCTTTTCTGAAGAAAGAACATGATGGATTTGGGCAGAAAAATAATATTTAATGCTTGCTCAGCTCAATATTGAAGAGAGCAAACTGATTCTCAACAGCAGATAGAAAGAGTTTACTTTGCTCTTAATATTTAAATATCGGAATCAAATTATTTGATATTAATCTTTAATGAAGGAAGGAGGAATATTTGTTCCATGGATACCAAATTGAAGTCAGACATGTGCTGCCATATTTGTGGCAAAATCTATTTGTTGCCATATTTGTGTAAGATTGGGTATGTGCAAAACCAATGTCCTTTGAAAGTGTGCAGAGATGGGTGATCATAACATCAATTAGCTTGCATCATGGGATCATCTGTTTAAGATTGATGCCAATGCCACTGTTTTGAGCTGAACATTCCAGCAAGTGAACCCTCTCAACTTTGCAGATATAAATGGGTTCATCAACTCACATGATGTACCACACGATATTATTTAAAGGGATCATCAGTTATTTCCAGGTGAGTGGCCGATTGAATTTTATTGGTAGTTTCTACGATTCTACAAACTTTTGTGATTTAAAGTTGCTGAGGTGCAGATGGTGTTGTAACAGGTGCTCAAGTGTATTGCTCTGACTTCAAAGATTTTGCCTGAATCAGTTTCTCCTGTGACATATGGGTTATGTAATATATTGGGTGTGTGTCCCTGTAAAGATTTGTATCACGTGGCCATCAGTTCTCCACGTTATTGATACCAGTGATTCTGTATAGAACTGTGAATAACCAGTTTATATGTCAAGAACTAAGCCTCAGGAAAATTGTATGTCAAGAACTAAGCCACAGCCCAGTTATGAGATTAAAAAAAATAAAATACACTTGCTATAGCTTGAATCACCAACTAATTTCTAGTATTTACAGAATTTCTAGTATTTACAGAAAACGAGAGCCATCTCCCTGTCTTGGATTCTGTGAGAGAAATCTATTTGTACACAGCTTGACTGGGAGAATAAGCAGTGGTTGTGCGGAAGATAACAGGATGCTTTAAAATAGGAGGGGTGGGCAGAAAGGTGCTTATAGCTGGATGGGACCACATCCAATATTTCAGTGACGGAAGGAGGATTTTGGCCCGAAACGTTGCCTATTTCCTTAGCTCCATAGATGCTGCCGCACCCACTGAGTTTCTCCAGCATTTTTGTCTATCCACGATTTCAGAGTGCTTTTCTTCTTTCTGAATCTTAGTTAGGTGCAGCAGGTGATGTATCTGTGTTTATTACATGTTTTCACTGAAATATATCACCTCTTGCTGTTAGAACTCTTGTGCTCTTGTGTAAAGAGCACAAGAGTCTTGTGTAAAGTAATTTACGGCCTTTTATTCCAAAAGAGATAAGTGCATTTTATTCCCTGTTGTACAGCAAGCCACCGGCCATGTACAAATCATTTTGCAGACTGCATGTTTCAACACAGCACTCTGCAATATACTGCAACTGAAAGTTATTCTAATATTTCAATGAGCAGTAATAAACATATAGAGGCAGTGAATGCTAGAGCCCGTTCTGGCTACACATCGCAATCATGCACATGAGCACAAAATTGTAGTATGGTTTTGGAAGTAATGGTGACAGGATAAATGCACATCATAATTGGTGTATTCATGTTATGGGCAGTTGAATTTAGTAATTTTAATCTAAATTAACCTGTAAAAAAAATTATTGTAATGAATATTTTTGGTATTACATTTTACATTCAATTGAATATTTTTTACATAAAACTAAAGGCCTAAAATGATTTGGTTATGGTACAGGATATTTTAGAATAAATATTGTGTATATTTTATGTTATATGCACCATTCTTTTAATTTATGTATACATTAATAGGATTGATAGTTTTTGACTAATTTACAGTGTGGCTGAAAAATTTAACGAAGCATTTATATTAAGAAATTAAATTTTAACATGGCATTTAAATTAACAAACTGAAAATTAATTTGGTTATGAATTATTAAATTGCTGTTTTGAATTCAAAATTATTTGTGGCAATGTTGTTTTAAGTTGTGTTTGCTTTTTTTTTTCTTTACCATAGAGACATAGTGAAATATCTCTGATGGAGCAAAGGATTTATTTTTTTATTTGTCCTGATTTAGCTCATTACACCTGGAGTGGCAATGGGAAGGTTGAATAGGGAAACATAACCCAGATTTCCTGTTTCAGATCCTATCTCTGGATATCTGCTGGAAATTCGCAAGAGAGAACAAGTTAGGATTCACGGTGAATCTGCACCCCTTCAGCCATTTTAACTTGCTCACTGTGCTTAGGTTTACCTGAAGTGAAAAAAACGCTTGGAAAAGATAATGGAAGTCTAGCATCTCTCGTGATATATATAAACCGAAAATATCTCTCATGATAGGAGTAGAACAAAACTGATGTGAAACATTTAAAAAGTACTTTTAAATCACGCTAGACCAAGTGGGACCCGTTGGGCAGAGTGATAGGGTGGAGGGAGGGGGGAATGGGGGAGTGGGGGAAGGGAGGGGAGAGGTGTGAGGTGGAGGGGGAAGGGGAGGAAGGGGGGAGAGGAGGGGGAAATGAAGGGGGAGTAGGGGAGATGGGGGATTCCCTGTGACGGGAGAGGGGGGAGAGGGAGATAGGAGAGGGGAGGGAGAGAGGAGGGGAGAGAGAAAGAGAGGAGGGGGGAGAGAGAGGGAGGAGAGAGAGAGAGGGGGGGTACGGTGTACAGTTGATGCAAATTTTGTTTTGAATATTTTGATTCCCGCCAAATCTTGCCCTTCAGTAGAAATTCTAATCCTACAATTGTATCAGAATATCAGTGAACAATTTATATTAAAGATTTGAAAAAAAGGTAAATATTGAGTAGACTAAATTGGAGGAAAATTAGGTTGTATTGAAGAAAGGTAGACCTGCATTTTAATGAAGACTGTATTTTAATTGTAATTCAATTATAAATCTACATAAACTTATGTGTAGATACTAATTTCAAATAATTATTGGTCTTTGGTATTGCTGAATGCTAATTATGCTAAATGTAGTGATTAGTAGCGCATTAAATGTAAATGGCAATTTAAAGAGCTTAGAGAAATATAATTGACAGAAATCTAAGTCCTTCTCACCACTTCAGAATGTATTTCATGAACTGATTGGAAATAAAAAGGTAGTTTCTGAGGCAAAACATGCACAGAAATAATTTTGCTGCTACGATTAAAATGTTTAAACATTTAAAAATGTGCGTAGTTTAAGCCATTTCTCGCCAGAGACAAATAGGATGTTTGATATTTGCAAATTACAGTAAATTCTCTGTTTTCAAGTTCTTGCTGCAATTCAGATAGGATTTTATCAACCTATACGTAACTAAAACTCTGATCTTGTGCTCTTCCAGCTTTGTGTGCTTTTATATTTTCGCAAATATATGTACGCGCTAGTGCTATGATTTTTTTTGCCACCTTACCATTCTTCTGTGCTACAAGGGCAGCAACTTTTGTTCCAATCAGTGGTATATTTAAAAAGTTATTAACGTTTAATAATGTTAAAAACCTAGCATGCGCAGATTGGTCTCTTGTCAGTCACCGCCACGCGGATTGGTCTCGCCTGTCAGTCGCCGGGACGGCGATGGCCCTCCCTGCACCATCCCCGCACTGATTGGCCGTGTCTGCTGTCACTCGCGGGTGGTGCCCGCCTCGCACGGCGAGGAGAATATAAAGCTGAAGGAGCAGAGTGAGCATCACTAACGCTCCGCCGGCTGAAGCTGCATCTGCCGAGGCCACTTCACAGCCTCCGTGGTGCCCAGCCGTGGGCGCTGTCGGCCGCTTCGTCCGACCCGGGCTTCTACCCGCGAGGCCCTGGTCGGGGTTCTACGCAGCGATCCAGGTGGCATCGGGACCGCTGACGTGAGGCCTCGCGATGATGGGGCCGAGGCGGCAGTGGAGCCTCACGGCGGCGGTGGGGCCTTGCTGAATTTCAAAATCCGCGGAGAAATCTATCTCTTCCTCTTTTTTCATTTTTTTCCTGTCTCATGTCTGGTGGGGGAGGAAGGGGAATAGAGGGAGAGGTGGGGGGGAGTGGGGAGGTAGGGAGTGTGGAATAGAGGGAGAGGAGGGCAAGTGAGGAGGTGAGGCGGGATAGTGGGGGGATAGGGGAGGTGAGGAGTGGGGAGGTGGGGGATAGAGGGATAGGAGGGGGGTAGGGAGGGGAGAGGAGTTATGGAGGGAGGGAGTGACTGAGGGTAGGGGAATGGAGAGGGAGGGAAAGGTGAAGGAGGGATTGTGGAGTGGAGGAGGAGAAAGGAATGATCCAGTAGAGGTGAGGAGGGAGAGTGGGGGAATTGAAGGAGAGGGAGGGGGTAGGGAGGGAGAGGGGCGAAAGTGGGGGAGGTGAGAAGTAAGAGTGGGGAGGAGAGGGAATAGAGAGAGAGGGGGGAGTGGGAGAGGTAGGGAGTGGGGAATAGAGGGAGAGGAGGGCAGTGGGGGAGGTCATGAGGGATAGTGGGGGGATAGGGGAGGTGAGGAGTGTGGGGATAGGAGGGGGGTAGGGAGGGGTGAGGAGTTATGGAGGGAGGGTGACTAAGGATAGGGGACAGGTGAGGGAGGGATTGGGGAGGGGAGGAGGATGTGGGAGAAAAGATGAGTGGGAGGGAGTGCTGGAGGATGAGGGGAAATGAGCCAGCCTGCACAATTGGGGGCGATGCGTGAGTGGTGGAATATTGCGTTGGGGGAACGGGTTGCGTTGGGGGAAAGGGTGAGTGGTAGAATATTGCGTTGGGGGAAAGGGTAAGTGGTAGAATATTGCGTTGGGGGAGCAGACTGGACTTAGTCTAGTAAAATATTAAACTTTAACTTTTCTCTAGTGTCAAATGTCATTTGCAGAAGAGTTCCAAATTTCTACCACTCGGTGGTTAAGGACATCTCTCCTGAAAGCCTAGCACTTATTTTAGACTGTACACCCAAGACTAACCATTCCAATCACTATAGTCATAGCACATCTGGTCGTGAATGGTAGTGAACAATTAATGGGAGGAGGAGGTTCAAAGAACATGCTCATTTTCCACAATGACTGGGTAAAGCATACGAGTGTGAAAGAAAATGCTGTAGCATTCACAATTCTATGTAACCAGAAATGCCAAATAGATGATTGGTCTTGGCTTACTTCTGAGATCTCCACTATCACAAAAGCAATTCTCGAGCCAATTTTAGTCACTTCACTTGATAGCAAGAAACCGCTGGGTTCAATGGATATAGCAAAGGATTTGGCACTTCTCGGCAAATATCTCTGATATTGTTACCACACTGGCATCTCCCTGATTATGTGGAACATTTTCCAGGCATGTCTTGTTCTAGAAAAAGCATGATAAATGTCTGGTTAATTAACTGCCAATTAATTTTCTCTTGGTGGAAGCTGTTGTTGACAGTGCTGTCAAGCAGCACGGTAAAACTGATATCTTGTTGGGTTTTGCCAGGACTATTTTGTTCCAGACCATGCCAAAATTATCATAAGCCAAAGAGCTGTATGAAAAGGTGAGCTGAGAATGAAACCTCTTGATCTTAAAGCAGGATTTGACCAAGTGTGACCAAGTATGGCATCAAGGTATCCAGGTAAAACCATGAAAAGGACAATATGTCAAATATAAATTCTGATTATCCCAGATATTCAGGACATGCTTAATGACCATGTTGCCAATGATTATTTACCGAATGGTAAGAACACCAGACGTCTTACCCCGAGGCGTTTACCACCATAGCTGGGGACATCAATAAAAAAACCTTACTTCCACAAACATGTCTCCTGCTGCACCAGAGGACCAAACACACTCGATCACTGCAACACCACCATCAAGAATGCCTATCGCTCCATTCTTCGTCCTCACTTCGGTAAATCCGAAGACTAGGCAATGTTCTGGGACTCTGCAACGGACCTGAATGAATACTCCACAGTCGTTACAGACTTCATAAAGAAATGTGTGGAGGACTGCATCCCAACAAAAACCTTCCGAGTGTTTCCCAATCAGAAGCCTTGGATGAACCTTGAGATCCGCACTCTGCTGAAGACCAGACACCGGCTGTTCATGTCTGATGATACAGTGGTCTACAAGAAGTCCAGATACGACCTTGGTAAGGCCATCAAAAAGGTCAAAAGGGACTTCTTCTCCAAGCTGGAAGATGAGACAGATGTTCGGCAGCTGTGGCAGGGCCTGAATGCAATCACCTCCTACAAGGCGAAATCAGGAGGTAGCTCGTATGTCGGAGTAGCATCACTCCCTGACGAGCGCAATGTGTTTTACGCACGCTTTGATAGGGAGAACACTGATGTGCCTTCTCGAGCCCCCATTCGCTGTGATGGTATTTCAGTCACAGTCACAAAGGCCGGCGTCAGAAAATCCTTCTGAGGGGTGAACCCTCGAAAAGAGCCTGGACCTGATGGTATACCCGGTCGTGTTCTAAAAACCTGTGCGGACCAACTGGCTGGAGTTTTTACGGACATTTTCAACCTCTCACTTCTAGGGTTTCCACCTGTTTCAAAAGGGCATCAATTATACCAGTGCCCAAGAAGAGCAAGGTGACGTACCTCAATGACTATCGACCTGTGGCACTACCGCCTGTGGTGATGAAGTGCTTCGAGAGGTTGATCATGGCGCAAATCAACTCCTATCTCGACAAAAACCTGGACCCACTGCAGTTCGCTTACCGCCACAACAGATCAACGGTGGATGCGATCTCGCTGGCTCTCCACTCCGCTCTGGACCACTTGGACAACAAAAACTCATGTCAGGCTGTTATTCATTGATTACAGCTCGGCATTTAATACAATCATCCCCTCCAAGCTGGTTACCAAACTCGCAGAACTGGGTCTCTGCACATCTCTCTGCAATTGGATCCTCGACTTCCTCATTCACAGACCACAGACTGTTCGAATTGGTGGAAATGTGTCAGCCTCGATAACAATCAGCACGGGAGCACCTCAAGACTGCGTGCTCAGCCCCCTGCTGTACTCACTCTATACTCATGACTGTGTAGCTGGTCATAGTGCGAACTCCATCATCAAGTTCGCTGACGACACCACTGTTGTTGGACGTATCACTGATGGGGACGAGTCGGAGTACAGAAGAGAGATCGAGCCGACTGACCAAATGGTGCCAGCACAATAACTTAGGGCTCAACACCAACGAAACCAAGGAACTGATTGTGGACTTTGGAAGAGGTAGGATGGGGACCCACAGTCCCGTTTATATCATTGGGTCGATGGTGGAAAGGGTCAAGAGCTTCAAATTCCCGGGCATGCACATCTCTGAAGATCTCTCCTGGTCCGAGAACACTGATGCAATCATAAAGAAAGCTCATCAGCGCCTCTACTTCCTGAGAAGATTACGGAGAGTCGGTATGTCAAGGAGGACTCTCTCTAACTTCTACAGGTGCACAGTAGAGAGCATGCTGACCGGTTGCATCGTGACTTGGTTCGGTAACCTGAGCGCCCTGGAGCGGAAAAAACTATAAAAAGTAGTAAACACTGCCTAGTCCATCTTCGGCTCAGACCTCCCTTCCATCGAGGGGATCTATCGCAGTCACTGCCTCAAAAAGGCTGGCAGTATCATTAAGGACCCACACCATTATATATATATATCAACTAAAATAATTGTAACTTCAATAAAATATGATGTTATGTTAAGAACAGTCAATTCTAAATCTGATAAAACCACAAGCATGTTTAGACACATGCTGACACAGTTCAAATGCTAAAGGGTGAGTAAATATAATCTTCTCTAAACTTCTTAAGTAGTTACTACATTCCTGGGACTTGGGCTGAGGTTTGACTCTTGAATAAGTCATAAAATAATAACTAATTTTAAATGAAATTGATTTCCGCTCGGTTGTGTCTTTGCCTTGAATATAAATGTGTATAACATAGCAGTTGCTTAAAGTACATTGTTAACTTGTGTAGTATTATCCAACTGTGCTGTTGTTTGAGTCATATTTCACAAAACAATCTCTTTTTCACTTAATTATGTATTTCTACATACAAATTTGCCTGTTTATGTATAATTTTGGTGTCAATTCCATTCTGTTTCCAAAAAAAATCTAAAAGCAATGACTTGTTTATTCGGAAATCGTGAAAAATAACATCTCACCCGTGACACTGTACAGCTATTCACTCAATGATAAGATATCAAATGGAAGAAGATTACCCTGAGACAAACAAATCGGGATGTCAAAAATTGTCTCAATTAACTGAAACAAGTCCAGAAGCTATGTTTCCAGTCAGCGGACAATTTCACATTTAATAGATGATATGCTGACTAAAGTAGGAAAGATGAGTTGTCATCAGTACTCCGAGAAAACAAAAAAATCAGTCAGCAAATTGTAATGGATGGTGTCCGTTAACCATTCCAATCTTCATCACCAACGACATGAGCCATCCTGGAGCAAAATCTAAAAAAATAATCCAAAATCTAATGTGATAATTTACAATACAGGGCCAGAAGTTTTCCTGAAATATTCAGGAGCTGATTAATAGAAGAAAGACACACCAACTTCCTCCATTTGAATTACATACTCAAACAGCTTAATTACGTAAAATTACAGGTTAGAAAACTGCAGTAAAAATACAAAATGCTGGAAAGACTCAGTAGGTCACCCAGTCTATGAAAAGTGAGACAATTAAAGCTTCATATAGAAGATCTTTCAATAGAATTACATTGTAAAACATTATTGCAACTTAAGATTGTTGCTTACTATTACTGTTCATTCCAGTTCAAGCTGCTTTCTCTTGGGAGGGAAGGCTTTTGTCCAATTGTTAGCCAAATAATTTTTGAACGCATAAAAACTGGCAGCCTTTTTGAATGTGCAGAGGTGAAGAAATAGAAGAGCTATATGATATTGTATTGAACCATGCAGATCAAGAAGATCATACGTTTGCCAATGGCAGTAATATCTGCAATAATATTATAAAGGCATTATCCAGGAGTCTGGAATAATGATCTGGAGGCACCAAATCATATTAAGATAACTAGTGAGTTCAAATTTAAAGGTTGAATAAAATGTTTTACCCAACAGAGAAAATGGTACTGTAGTTACCATTTATTTATACTTTAGCTATATGTATAAGTTTGTATACTTTTGTTGTGATGTATCATATTTTAAAAGCACAAAAGCAAAAATCAAAACTCCCTTACTCTTTAGAATTTAAATGATGTCACCAAACATGAATTTTTAAAAATCATGCTTTTTTGAGAATCACGTGTCAGCGTTATTGTTAGCTGTAGATCATTTAATTCAATGCAGACCTGTGTTCTGACCTTGGATCTACTGATCAATGAATAGTAGTCTAATCTGTTGAGGGGTATGGTGGAATAATTTTGCAAATTTAAGTATGAAGAGATTTTAAAAAGGAGAACGTCCCAGTGTGGGATGAATCACTGATGGTGACAAGTCAGAGTATAGAAGTGAGATCGATCGATCGACCGATTGACCAAATGGTGCCAGCACAATAACCTGGCTCTCAACACCAGCAAAACCAAGGAACTGATTGTAGACTTTGGAAGGGTAGGATAGGGACCCACAATCCAGTTTATATCAATGGGACAATGGTGGAAAGGGTCAAGAACTTCAAATTCCTGGGCATGCATATTTCCAAAGATCTTTCCTGGTCCCAGCACACTGATACAATTATAAAGAAAGCACATCAGCGCCTCTACTTCCTGAGAAGATTACGGAGAGTCGCTATGTCAAAGTGGACTTTCTCGAACCTCTGCAGGTGCACAGTAGAGAGCATGCTGATTGGTTGCATCGTGGCTTGGTTCGGCAACATGAGCATCCAGGATCGGAAAAGGATGCAGAAAGTTGTGACCACTGCCCAGTCCATTGTCGGCTCTGACCTACCCACAATCGAAGGGATCTATCACAGTCGCTGCCTTAAAAAGGATGCCACATCATCAAGGACCCACACCATCTTGGCCACACACTCATCTCTCCGCTGCCATCCGGTAGAAGGTACAGGAGCCTGTAATCTGGTACATCAAGGTTCAGGAACAGCTACTTCCCCACAGCCATCAGGCTATTAAACTCACCATCAGACAAATTCTGAACTATAACAGCCTATTGCACTTTATCTGTTTATTTATGTGTATATATATATGGTCTATGTTATACGGACACACTGAACTGTTCTGTATTTATGCTTACAATACTTTGTTGTACTGCAACAAGCAAGAATGTCATTGTCCTATCTGGGACACACGACAATAAACTCTCTTGACTTGACTTTTATACAGTACCAGGTTCGTGCATTACAAAACATGTAATGCTAATATGTCAGTTTAAATGATAGAGTTAACATGCAATCTTTCTGCTGACTGGTTAGCATGCGACAAAAGCTTTTCACTCTACCTTGGTACATGTGACAATAAACTAAACTGGAAACCCTGTTAGAAAATTATTATGAAAACATACGTCTTATTATCAATAAATAACTGCATTCTCTGATGAAGGCTGTCACTTTGTAAATTTTACTGCTGGGAAAACTAGTGTTTGCTGATTTTACTGCATTTGCCTGGTAAACAAGTATCTGAAGTAAGAGCTGAAGCAGATCATCAGTATAGTTGAACTGCTTACTACTTCTCTCTTCAGTCAGTGTTTAATGGGCCTGTCATACTTACACGACCTTTTAGGCGACTACAGGAGACTTGGTTTATATTTATTCCTCACTCAATATAACTGAAACATTGTCTGGTCATTATCATATTGTGGTTTTTATGTGCCAATTAGTTGCTACCTTATTGATCACACTTCTAAAGTATAATTGGCTGTAAATCATTCAAAGTTTTGAAATGGAATTAAAAAGTTAAAAATAAGAAAATGCTAATCTTTCAAAGCTATTGAGAATGGGTGGTGATTTATAATTATTTTTAAGATTTCTGGTAAATAGGAGATGTTCTGTTTCTGATAATGTGTGATGGAATAACACTTTTACACAATGTTAGGTACAAAAATGTTACTTGGTGATTATGTACAATGGTTTCCTTTCTATTCCAGAGGTGAATCATTTCGGCACTCATTGCAAAGTGTTCTTTGTATTTTTATGTTGAAGGGCATATTTAAAAATATGAATTTGTGCACTGTTCTGCAGCATGTGTATTGGATAGTGTACAATGTTAACTGAGTGAATAATGAAATTACATTGTGGTTTTGTCATAACGTTTCCTCAAAGAGCTGACATATGCTGGTTATTACAATTTATGGTGAAAATATTTGAAGATAATAGAACATAGAACATGGAACAGTACGGCTCAGGTACGGCCAATCGGCACACAATATTTGTGCCCAACATGATTCCTAGCTGAATTGATCTCATCTGCCTACACGTGATCCATATTCCTCTATTCCCTGCACTTCCATGTGCCTATCTAAAAAGCTCTTAAATACCACTATTGCATCTGTCTCCCCCACCACCCCTTTCAATGCATTCCAGGCTCCTACCACTCTCTGTGTAAAATGAAACTTGTCCCACACATCTAAATTAAAGGGGCGACTATGACTGCACACAGTACTCCAAATGCAGCCTGACTAAAGTCCTATAGAACTACATCATGACTTCCTGACTCTTATATTCAATGCTCCTAAAAGGAAGGCAAGCATATCATATGCCTTCTTTACCACCCTATCTACCTGTGCTGCCACCTTAAGTGAATTATGAACTTGAACTCCAAGAACCCTCTGTACATCAATGCTATTAATGGTCTTACCATTAGCTGTATACTTTCTCCTTACATTCAGTTACCCAAAGTGCAACACCTCACACTTGCTCAGGTTAAACTCCATCTGCCATTTCTCTGCACATTTCTGTAGCTGATCTATAACCTGCTGTATCTTCTAACAGCCTTCCTCACTGTCCTCAACTCCTCCAATGTAGTCCTATAGAACTACATCATGACAACCTGCTCTATCTTCTAACAGCCTTCCTTACTGTCTGCAACTCCTCCAAGTTTGGTGTTGCCAGCAAACTTACTCACCAACCCATCTACATTTACATCTAGGTCACATATATATATTTCTATATATACTAGACCCAGGGGGGCCCGTTGTGTCCCGTCCCCTCAATGCGCAGGGGGGGGGGGGGGGTGTGGGGGGAGAGTGGGGAGGAGAGAGGGGCAGGGCAAAGAACGGGGAGGAAGAGGGATGCCGGGGGAGGACGAGAAAGGCTGGGGAGAGAGAGAAGGGGGGAGAGAGGAGAGGAGAGGAGAGGAGGGGGAGAGAGAGGAGGGGGGAGAGTGGGGCGGGGGGGAGAGAGAGGAGGGGGAGAGGGGGGGGGGTTGGTGGAAGAGAGGCCGGTGGGGAGAGAGAAATATATTTTAAAATTAAAAAAGCGTTGTCTTTGAAATTAAATGTTATCTTTAAGAATTAGTACAGTAAAGTGAGGCACCGGAACGTCTTTAAAGAACAAAAAATGCAACTTTTTCGAAGTTAAACCAAAACAATGAAGTTCAATCGGACTATTACCTTTAGAGATGTGGAAGTCAGCATTAAACCTCCTTCATCAAAGTGATATAATGACCATTGAGAAAGTTCTGGAAAAGCAAGCCGGAAAGCTCGTGAGCGCTCGTGACCTCGGAAGCCCTTGTGAACGCTCAGGAGTGCCGTGAGCGAGCGGGACCTCAGGGGACCTCGGAAGCCCTCGAAAACACTCGGGAGCTGCAATACAGAGCCCACTTGCTCGTTCTTTCTGTGACTTTTGAAGAACAGTGGGGGGGTGGATGGGGGGGAGGGGGTGGTGTCACTCGCTGCGCGTGGAACATAGGGCAGCAGGCCGCGAGGAGCAGAGCCATTGTGCCGTCATCAGCGAGACCAACTCGTTTATTTTCCAAGTTATTTGAAATTTTTGCACATTTTCATAAAAAACTGGTGAAATTATGCATGAAATTTTCAGATAAGGCGATTTTTGACATCACGGTGTAAATCTCTATCGGAATATGTAAAAATCTCACCGTTAGCACATCGTGTTTTCGAGGAGATGTGAAACGCACAGGAACATCACATAAATAATTACATAGAAGCATAGAAACATAGAAAATAGGTGCAGGAGGAGGCAATTCGGCCCTACGAGCCAGCACCGCCATTCATTGTGATCATGGCTGATCGTCCCCTATCAATAACCCGTGCCTGCCTTCTCCCCATATCCCTTGCTTCCACTAGCCCCTAGAGCTCTATCTAACTAACACATCCAAGATCAGAGTTTTATAAGTATAAAGATATATATATATTACAAACAGCAGAGGTACCAGCACTGATCCCTGCGGAACTCCACTGGTCACAATCCTCCAGGCAGAATATCTACCTTCCACCACAACCCTCTGCCTTCTATGAATTAGCCAAATCCATATGACCAAGTCAATCCTGTACATATTTAATATTCTGGATCAGCCTACCATGAGGGACCTTATCAAAACCCATACTAAAATACATATGTACAACATCCACCACCCTACCTTCATCAGTCTCCTTTGTCACCTCCTCAAAACACTCCCATCAAGTTAGCGAGGCATGTCCTGTCACCTACAAAGCCTTACTGGCAATCCCTAATTAGCCCATTCTCTATTATAGAATTATCTCCCTGGACTGCTCCTCCTTTTATGTGCTCTTTAAAACCCATCTATTTTAACTAAGCTTTTTAAACTAAGTTCTGATACATTCATAAGTAGCTCTTGTTAATTTCTGTTTTATAATGTTCTTTTAAAACTGCTTAAGTTGGTTTATGATCTGAAATATACCATACTCATTCAAGTTGTTAATGTTGTTGCACTAGGGTTTGAAGGTTTGCTCTAGGGTTTGAAGGTTGCATAAGTGTTTATAGGTTGGTTGCTAGATGACTCCATTAAACACGAGAACAACTTGGTGCAGGAAGTAATTTTTATCTGGCTTCCAGGCTAACCCTTCTACTTTCCAGAGAATTTGCCACCTGGCAATCTTTGCCCAAGCCATTTGTGTCCTCCCGTGTCTGCCTTTTTTTATTGCTTCTTGAATATCTAATCAAATGCTTATCTTGGCTTATCCTCCTTTTTTCCTTGAGAAATTCACAGTTTAGGGAGTTAAGAACTTATTCTGTTTAATTGTATATGTGCCCATGGCAAGTGTTTTCAATCAGGCTGATGCACAATATCTTCTTTATCTTTACAGTGCTGAGTGTTTGCCTACTTGATGAAAAGTGAAGAGAAACATCAGACTGAGAGAAAAATAAGCAAAAACAAAAGGAAAAAGAAAACGTTGCATATGAATGAATGTACCATACAAAAAAAGGTAGGAATGATACACAAATTAAAGGAAAGAAAAGGAGTAGACAACCGACAGGGATAGGAAAGATACACAAACGAAAGGGAGTAGAATCAAGTAAAGGGGCAAGAATGATGTTCCAAAACATAACTTTTTTGGGGGGATCTTTTTCTTCCTTTGCTGCTTCCAGCTCGATCATCTCCTCAGTAATGGTGGATCCATTTGATGCTGCGACATTCATTTTCCTTTCATTGTTTGAGACATTGAGTTTCCTTGTAGTCTGCTCTTGACTTCTCCCATAACACAGTCCAATAATAGCAGCACTGTCAAAATTAATTACCACAATTACATTCTGTAGCCGAGCCACCTTGTCTGCCCCAATTCCTCCAAAGGTTTCTCATTACTGTTGCATTACTAATCTGCTTCCTGTGCCCTCGACTATAGACCTAACCACAACTGAATTAATGCATTCCTCCTAGTTCGCTGGTTGTGTCTTTGCTGAGCATGCATTATTTAATTAAACAACTAAAATTGGTTTAAACTCTTAAAATTTATAGCAAATAAATAATATTTTTTGTGCTTGTACAACACATAGGTTGTGCTTGTGTATTAGTTAGGAAGTCATGATCCTAAGAAATGGAATGTTTGTTGATTTGTAATAATTCCACATTTATATAGATAGAGACAAATACATTAGTTTGTGAAGATAAATTCTGTATAAAGGACTGTTATAAGCACTTGCCATTGTAAATCTTGGGAGAAAGTGTTAATTCACGAGAGTAATTATTCAAAGAAAAATGTTTAGCAGTCTGAGAGAAATTGTCAGTCATTTTTCTTGGAGAATTTAATATTGAAATAGGCCAAACCAATTAGTTAAAATTATGACATCTCTTTGCAGGCTGCAGGGTCCAGTATGAACAGTCTTTGTTAATTGCAATTCAGTTGCTCTTTGCTTCCATCATAGCAAACCACAACTGTACTTATTATAACACCATGGTTTATAAGGAGTACTTTTTGATCTTTGTTGTCTTTGATGAATCATGGAAATACATCATTGTTCCTCTTTGTTAATTCTTGGACTGTACAGTTGAAATGAGTCACTGCAGACAATTATCGATCTGATCATTTAATCATCCGTTAAGCGAGGTTTCATTAAAGCTGAGAGTCAATTATTATTAAAAATGCAGAACACATAAACTGAAGGCTTGATTAAACTTACATTTATTACATCATGTAAGTATAGAGATGTAGGCTTGAATTAAGATATGTGTTTGTGACCCAATGTAAAACAGTTTCCATGTTTATCTCAGAATTAGCAACCTGATATAAGGTCATCAACCTGTAACATTGTCCATTTTTCTCTATCCAGAGATCCAATCTATTTTATTTCATATTTCCAACAATGACCGTAGTGCATCTCACAATTTTAGCTTTATATGTTTTTCTTTCTCTAACTTTAATCATCTACCTCTGTTTACACCAACTCGTGACATATACACAATGATTAACAAGAATTCATCAACATCTGTCGATACTAACAGTATTTGTGCCATCTGCACTCCATTGGTTTCCATCCTATCACAGAAATTCCTTGTTCTCTTGACTCTTCTTCTCTTATCTTGACAAATTATATACATAAATACTTGTATATGAGCGATATAGGTATGGTTGCAATTAGAATATGCATATGCCCCTCATTCCTATTCTACCATTTATTAAGAGGATGGTGGATTTGTTTGTACTTCAATTTTGCGTTCCTGTCTATGATGGTAACTTTTCATACATTTGCTTATCAAGAGTCTGTCTACCTCTCCTTTAAAAATATTCCAGGACTCTTCTTCCACGACACTTTGAGGAAGCGTTCTAAAGACTCTCAGCCATCTAAGAGAAAAATATTTTCTCATTTGAGTCTTAAATAAGTGACCTCTTACTTTTAAAACAGCGACCTTGTTCTAGATTCTTCAGTAAGTGGAAAGACCTTCTCAACATTCACTGGTCAGGATCCCTCAGGTTCATAAATATTTCAATCAAGTCTCCTCTCACTCAGCAGATGCAACCTTAGCCTGCCCAACCTGACTTTCCCTAATAAGACAAGCAGGGTTTTAGTCTAGTCTTCTCTGAACTTTTGAAGCATTTGAATTTTTTTAAGAGAGAAAACAATACTGTAAAATGCTGTTTTTTTTTTCACTTTCACAGTTCTGATGACAGGTTACCAACACAAATCTTTAACTGTTTCTCTCTGTTTCTCTCACCAGCCTTACCTACTGAATAATGCAGTTTTCTGTTTTAATTCAAATTTCCAGCATCTGTAGTGTTTACTCTCATCAACTAGCCGCTCAGTTCCTGTTGTATTGTTCTGTTGGGCTACTGTCATTGCCTTCTCGGCTGAACTTAGGACTGCACCAAACCAGTGCTGTTATCACACGTCTAGGGGCATATTTGGAGGTAGAAAACAATGTGCAAATAGAAAATACAAAAATTGTTATGTTGGCAGATTTTCTAATTTACGCCTACTCACTTGAGGTAGATGTAATGTGTAGGAAGGAACTGCAAATACTGGTTTAAATCGAAGATAGACACAACATGCTTCAGACTGAAGAAGGGTCTTGATCCAAAACATCACCCATTCCTTCTACCCAGAGATGCTGCCTGTCCCGCTGAGTTACTCCAGCATTTTGTGTCTATCTTTGAGGTAGATTTAGTTTCTGGAGTATGCCAAGGGTTGATATATTTTGAAGAAAGATGTTCCTGCAAACTACTTTAAGAGAGAGCTTGATTTAGATCTTAGGGCTAAAAGAATCAAGGGATATGGTGAAGAAGCAGGAACGGGGTACTGATTTTAGATGATAAGCCATGAACATATTGAATGGCGGTGCTGGCTCGAAGGGCCGATTGGCCTACTCCTGCACCTATTTTTCTATGTTTCTATGTTTCTACTTGCTTTTATTCATGTGATACTGAATATGCCAGTTTGATTAATGTTTTACAACTTACTTTATTTTATCAGTGGAACATGTTTTTCTGTAGTACCTTGTCACATTTTCCGAACTATTCATTGTAGGCCTTATCTTTTAATTCTTCATTGAAGGCATTTTCTTCGCGATAGCTGAGGAAATAAGTGTTGCTGAATCTTTGCCACAATGGCAACATCTACTGCACACTCCATCTGAAGTTTATTGGTGAAATTGCTTAAGTTTAATGTCAACCAGCAAGGTATGTTTTTACAATCTTGCTGCCTAATATTTCCCTATGCCTGCAATGCATTGTGGTGTGAATGTATATTGCACATTATTTCAAAAAGCAAAATAAACATTATGCAAACAGTGGTAAATTCAGAAATTGAAATGTTATGAAAACAAATCATGGAAATAATTTACCTATTTGTGTTTTAACAGAAAGATTAAACGAAAACTTACCGTTTGAAGTTTGATCTTTATTTTATGAGAAGTTGAAGTGATGGACTACATGAAGAACCCGCCAGCCCGCATGCGCGTCAATCTTCAGAGCAACTGTATGAAACCATAGAGCACTTGCACAAACTTAAACTATAGAAAGATTAATAACCATTGACTTACCGAATTATCTTTATGAGATTCAGGGTTGGGAGTGGAGGGCACGTAGTTCCTCACTTTAACTTCTCATAAAATAAAGATCAAACTTCAAACTGTAAGTTTTCGTTTAATCTTTCTATTTATATCGAAGTCTCGTGATGAGACCACATGAAGCCTTCGAAGCTCTGTGGTTTCATGCAGTAAACTAATCTGTGTGTGAAACACTTAAACAGATAAACCATAAATGGTAGAAAAGACATGGGCTATTAACAACATGATGCTAACTTACATAAATGTACATTGCCCTTAATCGGACCACAGTCCCAATTGTTTTTGGGTTAGACAATAGCTCATGCAAAACTGTTCAGAATTCTATCTGCAACCATCCAGACATGTTCAACAAAATTTTATAACTTCTGAAATGCGCTTATCTGAGCCTCCTGCTGTCGCAAGAAGATGATCAAAGGGGAAATTCCATTCTATTGGCTGCTAACGATCCAGCCCCCCTGGTAGAGTGAGACTTGAAATTATTTGAATTCACTCCCGCTTTTAGCTGCTTGCACTCTATCCATCTTGAAATAGCCTGCACCAACAATCTCTTGTGAAATTATTAAATAACTATGAAGAAACTATCCTTCATTCCATAGGTACTAGTAAGCTCAGTGTATCTTTTTACATAATCAACACTCCCAATCTCCGATCTGGTGGGTATGCTGTCAACTCCAACTTACCCAACCGTGCCCGTTTGCTTTATGAGTTCATTCATAAAAGCTATCCTTATGTCAGATATGATCCAGAGACCCAGACGGAAATTGTGTGAAGGTTGTGCTCTTTGTGCTGAAATCAGTTATCATAAGCATAATTAACTTAAAAGATACTGCTCCAATATTAGGAATACAGTGAACGAATATCTGCATAATAATTTATAGAAACATAGAAACATAGAAATTAGGTGCAGGAGTAGGCCATTCAGCCCTTCGAGCCTGCACCGCCATTCAATATGATCATGGCTGATCATCCAACTCAGTATCCCATACCTGCCTTCTCTCCATACCCCCTGATCCCCTTAGCCACAAGGGCCACATCCAACTCACTCTTAATACTTATACTGATTACACATTCCACACTACTTTGAATCTAGGCTTTAGAATGTTCATATAAAAGACACCTTTCATAACCTTAGTTACCAGTGGGTGAATAAACAATCATTTGTTGTCCCACTTATAGAACTAGATACAATGACAAAGCAGCAAGCGCAGTGTCAATTGCGCTATAACATAATCGCTTCTCTTAAACCCAAACTGAAAGAACCACAAACCTCTGCTACTTTTTATTGAAAGTAGCTCACATGTATCACTTCACAAACTTTCCATACAACTATTCAATGATAGATGCACGAGAAATAGGTTGAATTAGCCACCAGTCGTGTCTTCGAGCAAATATAGGAGCTTCTTTCGGCAGAGTTATATACAATGGAAACCCTGGGTGAGTAGGCCAAAATGGCATTACTAAAATCCATGTTGTCTATAAACTCCATGACAAAATGCCCTTTAGTCTCAGTAGGACAGCATTAACTTTAGAATGTTTGTAAATAGCCTAGGTCAACCCCTTAGGTAGAACCTGAAGTCAACCCCTTAGGTAGAACCTAAAATTTCCAACACTGGCCTTGCCATAAAACACCAGATATATCTGTGCCTCTCGTATATTGATATGGAAAGATATACATCTTCAAGATCGATTGAGGCCCTAAATCCTCTGTAATCAACTAAATTGCTGAATGGCAATTATCCATCTTAAACTGGTTATACCAACCACATGATCAGACAAGCCAAATCCAACCCTGATTTGGCATCCTCCATTTTTCTTCAACCTTGAGCAAATATTAGAATAATACCCCTCTAGTTCTTGGGCAGACTGCTCTTCCTTTGTGAGATGTCTCTGTTTTCACTTGGATAGCCATAGTTTCCTCTTTGAACCATAAGTACGGAAATCTTGGCTTCTCTTGCCTCGGAGGAATTATTTACCCAGAAAACTGAATCTTATAACCGTTTATGATTTGTAAAATGGAATAATCCAGCGGTTATCTTTCGCCACCTGTTTGTCGAACCGTATTGCCTATCTCCGACTTGAATATCAACAGCACCTCATGCGACCGATGTAATAACATTCGCATACTCAACAACCTTCAGCTCATTGTTGCTTTGCTGTCCATGACTAGACAGATGGTGACTGTAGATGTGATCAAGGCAGTTTTTGAGAAAGCCCTTGTTATAAAAATCACCAAGACTGCTAATAGAATAATAGACACAAGGTGATATCACCCCCCTGCCACGAAGATCCAGCAATCCCTGAGACAGCCACCACCAAAACATTTGGCCTCAGGCAGAAGACTAATAGTTAACTGATCCTAGATTTTGCTCTATATCCTTGCACAGACACCCTGAACTGCTGGGGACAGTACTGAGTATGAGGAGAGTACAGCAACCATGGTGAGCGCTGAACCTGCAAATAAAAACCCTCTGGCTTTGATAGTATGGTAGGCCTGGTGTTCCAACCAGCCTCCGTGGAGCGGTATCTGCCACTCAGTAGGTAGAGGTGAAATGTATGCAGGTAAATGGAAGTCTACCCCCAAAGGGTGTATTACCACACGCACCACAGCCTCTTTCTCTTGAGAAAATTTAGCATAAATTAGATAGGCCTCAGGCCTATACCATCCTAACACAATTGAGTTTAGACTGCGTATAACACAGAAGTACCCTCTACTGACCTTGTACAAGCCGAATCCTTCCCTGAGAAATCTCAAAACTTTCTGGGGTTAAAGCCTTTCGACTTTGCTTTTTCCTCAACTGATGGCATTAACCTACAAACCTCCAGTGTCTGACAGAATCAGAACATACATCAGATCCTTATGCGACTAGAATTGAAGCGTAGCATCTACTTGGTGTGGGAATACGAGTTCCCTGTCAACTCCTCACAGTCAGCGTGACCCTCAGAGTGGAAAATATCATAATGCAACCCTGAACCAGGAGTTGCTGCCGCAGTCCTCTGCCTGGAACGACCTATCTCAGTCGCCAGTGTGCGCTACACATTCTCTTCACCAAGGTGAGCGCGATGGCCCTGGCCTAAAGGCCTCTGGATAGGTCTGAATTGAGTAGGCCTGGTGTTCCAACCAGCCTCAGAGTAATGATTCCTGCCGTTAGTTATATATAGAGGTGGTATGCCCGCCGGAATACTGAAGCCCTACCCACATAGGATGGCTCTACCACCCCTGCAGCCGCCTAAAATTCTTCCTGCCAGTCTTAAACTTGCTAACATAAGTCCTCTCCGAAGAGATTGTATTGTATTGTATTCAATTTATTGTCATTATCTCATTTCAGAGACAACAAAATGGATTTTCCATACAGTCAGTAACATAAAAGTAAATAATAAATAAATAAACATTTTTTTTAAAAAGCACAAACACAGAAGTCCACACACAACATACCCCACAGCGGCACCAGAGTTAAGGAAGGTACCATAGTCCAGCCAGCCTCCCTGCCGATCTTCCCAGATGTTCACCTCCCGAGCACCCATAGGCCCTCTCGCCGGGAACGATGCTCAGGCCCTCTCGCCGGAAACGATGGAACCCCGACGGAGAACATCCTCAGCGGCCCGGACCTCCAGATCATCCACCTCCCACCGGAGTCCGCGGCTCCCAAAGTCCACAGGCCGAACCGGGCAGAGTCGCAGGACTCCGCGATGTTGGTCAGCGCCGCCCGCGTTGGGAGCTCCGCGAACCACAGCTCCGCGATGTCGGTGCAGCAGGCCCAGCACTCCGGAGCTCCAAACGGCGATCCCCGGTGAGGCATCGCCTGCCCCTCGATGTTTCCAACGCTGTGCCACTGCTGCTGGAGCTCTGGTCGGTCCCGGCAGGAAAGGCCGCGCCAATCCAGTAGGTAGGCCGCGGGGGCGGGGGAGGGGGGCGAGGACGCGACTCGAATAATAGTCGCATCCACTCCAAGAAGCGACTGGAGGACGGTATCCCCCTTACCGTACCCTCTTCCCGTGACATAAAGACATTAAAAAAAACACAAGAAACGTCTTCAAACATAACAAAAAAAAACAAAAAGATACCAGACTGAAGGCGGAGGCAGCTTGCATCAGTGCCACCGGATGTCCAAAGATGCTTTGCAGGCTGCATGTTACTGGCCCTGCATGAATGAGCACATTTTTAGGAATTACCTCAGGCCTTATAGCATTTTGAAAAGGCAATTTAGCTCCAACTGCATATTACATAGAAGTGCTAATGCATCTTCTGCCCTACCGAAAGCTGAACCCATCTACTGCCCTTGCAAAGGCTGTAATGACATCAATGAACAGTCTTTGGATACACTGAAATTTTAATTATTTACTCACATATCACCACTGAGATATCCAAATAGTGAGATTGCCTTTTGGAACATCCAAAGACAGGCAGTTCATCTGGACTGGCATATTTCCCAGCTGGATCCAGCATATACCCACTCCTTAGCTGATGAGAAGTTAAATCACTGAGGCTCTTAGCCAGATCTCCTCCAGTGGATCTCCTATCCCTGAAGGGATGGCCAATTATGTGACAAGAGCCGGAACTCCTTCATATGATTAAACTGCGGCATATCCCCCATAAGTTCAGAGGATTCGAATTCCTTGTCGATATCCCCATAGTCCCCTCTTCTGAGCGGGAGATATATAACGCAACCCTGAGCCAGGTGTTGCTTCCACAGTCATCTGAGTGGGAGATATTGTAACGCAAACCTGAGCCAGGTATTGCGTCCCCTCTTCTGAGCGGGAGATATATAACGCAACCCTGAGCCAGGTGTTGCTTCCACAGGCATCTGACTGGAGCAGCCTGTCTCCTGAGCCAGTAGCACAATTCTATTATATACTCACTGGACAGGTCGCACCTGCTAATGACTCTTAAGTCCGGGCTTGCTCACTTCTGGAGCCTCAATGGAGTCTAGAGGGGAGGAATATAACGCAACCCTGAGCCAGATGTTGCCTCCTACAGGCATCTGGCTGGCTCCCTTTTTGAGCCTCAACAGAGGTGTCTGTACGGGCCGTACCCGTCAGGTCTCCGCGACCAGTCGCCTGCTCCCTTGGAGCCCCAAAACTGAGTTGTCCGTACGGGCCTGTCAATTTCTCCGTGACCAGCCGCCTGCTCCCTCTCGGAGCCTTAATGGCGGTAGCTGCACCGGTCATGCCATCAGCCTACTGAGTCCGGCTGCCTGCTCCCTCTTGGAGCCTTAATTGCGGTAGCTGCACCGGCCGGGCCGTCAGCCTACTGAATCCGGGTGCCTGCTCCTTTACGGAGCCTCCACGGCGGTAGCTGCACCGGCCAAGCCGTTAGCCCATTGACTCCAGCCGCTTGCTCCTTTCTGGAGCCTCCACGGCGGTAACTGCACCGGCCAAGCCGTCAGCCTATTAATTCCAGCTGCCTGCTCCTTTTCGGCGCCTCCACGGCGATAGCTGCTCAGGCTGTGCCAGCTTCTCTGGGCCCGTTGCACCCATTTTTGGAGCAGCGGCCCGTTCCTGAAACAAAAAACCCTTACCTGCCGGAGCAGTTTTGAACAGCTCCGAATCCCGCGCCCTGCGTCGATGTATTGACGCACATGCAGGCTAGTGTGTTCTTCACGTAGTCTCATCACGAGACTTCGATATAAAATCTACAATTGCAATCTTGCTCTGAAATAGCAAATTCACAATGGTTAGTGATACACAATGTGATACAAGTATTTAATACGCTTTTATTTACTAAAAGCGATATTTTCAACTATGAGTGCCTAATTCACAGTTCAAATTTTAAAGTGCCGCTAATTACAAAGAAAAATCATAAATATTAAGAGGAATTACTGGTTAAATTTTGATTTAATGTTTTACGGGTTACTGCAGAATAAATTTCATTTTGAGCTGCTAATATTTCTAACCTTATACTCTTAACAGTGAGAAATTATGCACGTTTCTAAGCAGTAACTTAGAACTCAAGTGCTCAAAAGCTGTTGATTTAGATTTTAAACGTTTTAGAATTTTACAAAAAGATTATTAAAGTTTAAAAGATAACATTTATTAATTAAATTAATCGGCCAGGGCCTTAAACAATGTAGGCAGCGGATAGACCGAAGATCTGCCTTAGACACCAATAGCAAGGAACAATGGCTTACCAACTCCTTTTTCTCTACAAAAAAAAAATGGATAATAGTAATATGAAATAAGAACAAACTGGAAATACTCTTCAATTTAGGAACAGATTTGTGTGGAATAGCAAGTTGACATTGCGAATATTCTGTAACATTGATATTGGAGACAAATGCACGCAGATGTATGCCTCCATCCTGCTGCAGTGAACAATCTAATTTCTACCAAGATTTTAAATGTGAGGATATTACCATTGTAGTGAGCTTTGCTCACCAATTTTAAAGAGTATTATTCCGCATTAAATTTTGTTATAGCAAAGGAGGATTATATCTGAAGATTGTTGGGAATAAAGTTGATATAAAGGTTCATTATTGATCTAGGCTAGTGCTCATGTCATGGAAAATGATATTGAAATATTGTGACTAGCTGTGTGCCTCATGGATTGTAGTTGGGTCCTGTTTTATTTGTCATCCATATCAACGATTTGGATGAGAATTACAAGGCACAATTACTAAATTTGAAGATTACTTCAAAATAGCTGGAATTGTGGACAGTGAAGATGGTTATCAAGAATTACAGCGGAATCTTGATCTGCTGAGCAAGTGGGCAAGTAATGGCAAATGGAGTGTAATTCAAATAAATGTGCGTTTTAGGAAGTCAAACCAGGGCAGAACATTCACAGTGAATGGTAGAGCCCTGGGGACTATTGTAGAGCAAAGGGATCTAAGAGTACCAGTTACATATGGGGTTACATATGAAAATGGGGTTGTAGGTAGTTTAGTTTAGTTTGTTGTAGTCATGTGTACCGAGGTACAGTGAAAAGGGTTTTGTTTATGCTGTCCAGTCAGCGAAAAGTGTATACATGATTACAATCAAGCCATCCACAGTGTACAGGTACAGGATAAAGGGTATAACATTTAGTTCAAGGTGAAGTCCAATAAGGTCTGATTAAAGGTAGTTTGAAGGTCTCCAAGGGTAGTTGGGAGGTCAGGACCATAGTCTAGCTGGTGAGAGGATGGTTCAGTTGCCTGCAAGGAACTGTCCCTGTATCGAGAGGAACGTTTTTTTCAAATTTCTGTACCTCTTGCCTGATGGGAGAGGGGAGAAGTGCTAGGGTTGTTAAGAAGGTGTTTGGCATGCTGGCCTTCATCAGTCAGAGTATTGAGTATAGCAGTTGGAACGTTATGGTACTGTTGTACAAACGTTGACAAAGTCACACTTGTAGTATTGTGTACAGTTTTGGTCAGCTTGCTATAAGAAAGATACAATCAAGCTGGAAAGACTGCAAAGAAGATGTACAAGGATGTTGTCAGGACTCAAGGCGCTTAGCTATAGGGAAAGGTTGGGAAAGCTAGGATTTTATTCATTGGAGTGCAGGAGGCTGAGAGGTGATCTTATTGAGGTTTATAAAATCATGAGGGGATAAGATAGGATGAATGCAGTCTTTTTCCCATGGTAGGAAAATCAAGAACTGCAAGGCATAGAAACATAGAAAATAGGTGCAGGAGGAGGCCATTCGGCCCTTCGGCCCTTCGAGCAAGCACCGCCATTCATTGTGATCATGGCTGATCGTCCCCAATCAATAACCTGTGCCTGCCTTCTCCCTATATCCCTTGATTCCACTAGCCCCTAGAGCTCTTTTTAACTCCCTTAAATCCATCCAGTGATTTGGCCTCCACTGCCCTCTGTGTCAGGAATTCCACAAATTCACAACTCTCTGGGTGAAAAAGATTTTTCTCACCTCAGTCTTAAATGGCCTCCCCTTTATTCTAAGACTGTGGCCCCTGGTTCTGGACTCATCCAACATTTGGAACATTTTTTTCTGCATCTAGCTTGTCCAGTCCTTTCATAATTGTATATGTTTCTATAAGATCACCCCTCATCCTTCTAAACTCCAGTGAATACAAGCTTAGTTTTTTCAATCTTTCCTCATATGACAGTCCCGCCATCCCAGGGATAAATCTCGTGAACCTACGCTGCACAGCCTCAATCAAAAGGATGTCCTTCCTCAAATTAGGAGACCAAAACTATACACAATACTCCAGATGTGGTCTTACCAGAGCCCTAGACAACTGCAGAAGAACCTTTTTACTATACTGAAATTCTCTTGTTATGAAGGCCAACATTCCATTAACTTTCTTCACTGCCTGCTGCACCTGCACGCCAACTTTCAGTGACAGGTGTACAAGGACACCCAGGTCTCCCTGTACCTCCCCCTTACCTAACCTAACCCCATTGAGATAATAATCTGCCCCCTTGTTTTTGCTGCCAAAGTGGATAACCTCACATTTATCTATATTATACTGCATCTGCCACGCATCTGCCCACTCACTCAACCTGTCCAGGTCACCCTGCAACCTCCTAACATCCTCTTCACAGTTCACACTGACACCCAGCTTTGTGTCATCCGCAAACTGGCTAGTGTTGCTCCTAATTCCCACTTCCAAATCATTAATCTATATGGTAAACAGTTGCGGCCCCAACACCGAGCCTTGCAGCACTCCACTCGCCACTGCCTGCCATTCTGAAAAAAACTGCTTCCTGTCTGCCAACCAATTTTCTATCCACGTCAACACCCTACCATGTTCTCTAATTTTAGTCACCAGTCTCCCGTGCGGGACTTTATCAAAGGCTTTCTAAATGTCTAGATACACTACATCCACTGGCTCCCCTTCATCCATTTTACTTGTCACATCCTCAAAAAAATCCAGAAGATTAGTCAAGCATGATTTTCCTTTCATAAATCCATGCTGACTTGGACAAATCCTTTTACTGCTATCCAAATGTCCCATTATTACCTCTTTAATATTTGACTCCAGCATCTTTCCCACCACCGAAGTCAGGCTAACTGGTCTGTAATTCCCCGTTTTTTCTCTCGCTCCTTTCTTGAAAAGTGGGATAACATTAGCTATCCTCCAGTCCACAGGAACTGATCCTGAATCTATTGGAACATTGTAAAATGATCACCACTATTTCTAGAGCCACCTCCCTGAGGACCCTGGGATGCAGACCATGAGGCCCAGGGGATTTATCATCCTTCAGTCCCATTAGCCTACCCAATACTATTTCTCGTCCAACGAAAAATTATTTCAGTTCTTCTACCCCCTTAGATCATCTGTCCTTCAGTACTTCTGGGAGATTGTTTGTGTATTCCTTAGTGAAGGCAGATCTGAAGTAGTTGTTCAACTCTTGCCATTTCCTGTTCCGCCTAATAATTTAATCCGTGTCTGCCTTCAAGGGACCCACATTTGACTTTGCGATTCTTTTTCCCTTAACATATCTAAAGAAGCTTTTACTGTCCATCTTTATATTCTTGGCCAGCTTCCCCTCGTACTTCATCTTTTCAGCCCGTATTGCCTGTTTTGTTTCCTTCTGTTGTCCTATGAAAGTTTCCCAATCCTCTGGCTTCCGGCTACTCTTTGCTGTGTTATACATCTTTTCTTTTAGTTTTATTCTATCCCTAACTTTCTTGTCAGCCATTGGTTCATTGGACAATTGCCTTTTCTTTGGTCGGCTCCATTACAAGCTGCTCTAAGAATCTATCTCAGAGGCACTCTACAAACTCTCTTTCTTGGGGTCCTGAACCAACCTGATTTTCCCAGTCTACCTGCATATTAAAATCCCCCATCACCACAGTGGTATTACCTTTGTTACATGCCAGTTTTAACTCCTGCTGCAACTTGCACCCTACATCCGGGCTACTATTTGGGGGTCTGTAGATAACACCAATTAGTGTTATCAGGGCAGAGTCCCCCTGGTCCTCACCTTTCACCCCACCAGCCGGCAAATACAACATATAGTCCTCCGCCAGTTTCGCCACCTCCAACGTGACCCCTCCACCCGCCACATCTTCCCATCTCCCCCCCGTCTGCCTTCCGCAAAGACCGCTCCCTCCGCAACTCCCTTGTCAATTCTTCCCTCCCCTCCCACTCTACCCCTTCCCCGGGCACTTTCCCTTGCAACCGCAAGAAATGCAACACTTGTCCCTTCACCTCCCCCCTCCACTTCTTTCAGGGACCCAAGCAGTCCTTCCAGGTCCGACAGAGGTTCACCTGCACCTCCTCCAACCTCATCTACTGCATCCGCTGCTCCAGATGCCAGATGATCTATATCGGTGAGACCAAGCGGTGGCCTTGGCGATCGCTTCGCCGAACACCTCCGCTCGGTCCGCAATAACCAACCCGACCTCCCGGTGGCTCAGCACTTCAACTCCTCCTCCCATTCCACATCCGACCTCTCGGTCCTGGGCCTCCTCCACGGCCAGAGTGAGCAACACCGCAAGCTGGAGGAACAGCACCTCATATTCCGCTTGGGGAGTCTGCATCCTTTGGGCTTGAATATTGAATTTTCTCAATTCTGTTAACCCTTGCTGTCTCCTCCCCATCCCACCTCTCCCTCAGCCCTCGGGCCCTGGCATTCCCTCTATCTCTATCTCCCTCCCCCACCCCAGTCGCACCAGCTTCTCATTTTCACACCACAAACAGCTTACAATGGCTTGTTCCCTTTATCACCGATACTTTTTTGCATATCTTTCACTCATTGTTCCTTATCTCTCCACATCACCGTCTATATCTCTCGTTTCCCCGATCCCTGACCAGTCTGAAGAAGGGTCTCGACCCGAAACGTCGCCTATCTCCTTCGCTCCTTAGATGCTGCTGCACCCGCTGAGTTTCTCCAGCTTTTTGTGTACACCAATTAGTGTCTTGCCTTTTCAAATTCCACAACTCAATCCACAGTGACTCTACCTCGTCAGTCCCTATGTCTTCCCTCGCAAGGGTCTGAATTCCATCCTTCACCAGCAGAGCTACCCCCCCTCCTCTGCCCACCTGCCTGTCCTTTCTATAGGATGTATAACCCTGAATATTAAGTTCCCATGCCTGATCCTCCTGCAGCCACGTCTCAGTAATCCCCACAATGCCAGATCTACCAACCTCTAACTGAGCCTCAAGCTCATCTACTTTACTTCTTATACAATATAGGTTTAAGGTGAGAAGGAAAAGATCTATTAGGAGCTTCTGACAACTTTTTCGCACCACGGGTAATTGGTGTGTGGAACGATCTGCCAGATCATTGTCTCCGCCTTTTCTTTTCTGCTTACCCCCCCCCCACATCAGCCTGAAGAAAGGCCTCCACCCGAAACGTCACCTATTTCCTTCGCTCCATAGATGCTGCCTCACCCGCTGAGTTTATCCAGCATTTTTGTCTGCCAGATCAAGTAGTTGAGGCTGGTACAATTAACAACATTTAAAAGACATTTGGACTGGTTACATGGATAGGAAAGTTTTAGATTGACATGGGCAAGGTGAGGGCAAATGGGATTTAGTTTGGATGGGGCATCTTGGTAGGCATGGACAATTTGGGCTGAAGTGCTTGTTTCCGTGTTGTATGGTTATGACTTATGAATGGTACAACACAATTTAGAAAGCGATGATGAATGGAATTTCAAAATAGTGGCAGTTTTGTGCAGCTAATAGCTAATTCCATGCCCAAAATATGAGGGTGAATTAGAATGTTCAAACCCAGTTATATATTGTTTCCCGATTTCACCTCCACCCAAGTTCCACCAACTTCTTGTTTTCACCCAACAAATAGCTAACAGTGGCCTGATTCCTTTATCATCGTTACTTTTTTGCATATCTTTCATTCATTGTTCTATATCTCTCTACATCTATATCTATATCTCGTTTCCCTTTCCCATGACTTTCAGTCTGAAGAAGGGTCTAGACCTGAAAAGTAATCCATTCCTTCTCTCCAGAGATGCTGCCTGTCCCGCTGAGTTGCTCCAGCTTTCTATGTCTATATTGTACAAAACATGTTCTCCAGCATGAATTTAGCCACAATAATCAACTTGCTCTTAATTTATTTTTTGGAACCGTACAAAACTTGGAACTGTCACTTGAAAAATTTGACCCAAGATTGCCATTTGACACTTTATTTTTATCTTGAGCTGCTACCATTAAATATTAATTATGTGTTTTCTTTCCTTGTTATAGTTCCACGGTTTGTCTTTATCTTAAATTCTGAAGACCTGTTGATGTTTTCTTAGTGGTGCCAAAACATGGGAAATTCAGAAAGCCAGAATTATGGAGAACGAGCATTTTCTGGAGACGAACGTGCAAGTCTGGCACATAGGCAAATGTCTCGATCACTTCGTATTCCAACTAAAACCTTACACAGAGCCAGGCCTACTTCTACAGTTAGAATGACACACAGAAATTCAGAAACTAGCACTAAATCTAGCAGCACCCCGAGCATCCCACAATCACTAGCAAGAGATGATCTGGACTCACAGAATCCTGGAATGCACAGTAACCTGACAGAAGACTTTACTCAACTTTCATGGCTAGTTAGGATGGGTAAAAGTGTGAGGCCTGTGTCTTACCATACAAGTTCCTCAGTTTCCAGTGACAGACGCAGGAACTACTGAGGATGAACTCGATATTTGTTTGGACAAGCACATTGCCCAAGGTATACAAAACCTTGATGAATTAAGGATGGATTCCAGTTCCAAAAGAAAAGTTGGAGATTTGCTTCCAATTACCAGAAATGGAACTATTGTTTTAGAAAGCACAAGTATCAGAAAAAAACGATCCAAATCTGCTGATATGTGGCGACAAGATAGCATGGAGTTCTCCTTGTCTGATCTTAGTCAGGATCGGTTAAGCAGCACAGAAGATCTGTTGGATAATACAGATGAAAAAGAGTATGAGGGAAATAGACTGATAAGCAGCAATTCCATGGATTTGGAACAACTAAGTGGAACCCAACGTGCCAACTCTGTAAATGAACTATATGGTGAGAAGCCAACAGGCGCGAGCACAAACAAGACACGGCGAAATAGGTTTATGACATATTGTCGGAACTTGAGGGCACATTCACAAGGTACAATGCATATGGAAAATGTAAGTACTGTTACATGGACTGGTGAAGAAGATGCAAGTGCCACCTCTTATGCTGCCTCCACACTACCATGCAGGAAGTCCCATTGCCTTTCTGAAGGAGCCTCTAAGGGAAGGTTAAGCCAAAAAGGTGACCAGAATAGAAGCACACATGTCAGAAGATCTAAAACAACACAGGTATTTAATTTGTTTTTAATGGATTTTAAAAAATCCTTCAGTCATTGGTACAAGTTTATCGTAAATATGTATTGTGTTATAGTTTTTAAGCCATCAGGTGTATTTTCTGAAAAAGATGAATTGCTTTTACCTTTTGGTAAAACTGTTGGTAGAAAGTTTCTTTATTTTTAACTGACCATTCAGTTAATGTTTACTAACTTGATTATAGCTGTGTGAATGAAACACCTCTAACTGTGGTAAAGTTCCAAAACATTATTTCTGGCTAAAATATTATTTTCTTGTGCCAATGCCTGCAAAATTGATTTATTTAACACAATAGGTCCAGAATAACATGTGCCCCATGGCTACTGCCATGTATATCAAACTTGAAGTTTATTTCATGTATATACAAAGATCCAACCCCAACTTTCCTGAAAACTGCAAATGGTTTCAAAAGAGTGAAAATCTTGCTTCACTTGCTACAAGGTGCTTGTAGGTTGTAACGGTTATAGCTACTCGTCATGAAATCTACTTGCAGCAAGAACTATTTTTGCTTGCTATACTGAGTCAATTTTGGTGTTCTTTTACCATTTGGCTTTAGTCACATTTTTACATTTTTGACAAACCTACTTGTTTCAGCTTTGTCAAAAGCCTTCTTGAAATCTGTGTAGGCAACATGAAATGCACTATTTTCATTGACCTTCCATTTTTTGCATCTCAAAAAATCTCAGTCGGTTGGTCAGATAAGACCTTCCCTTAAAGGGCCTGTCCCACTTGCCGATTTTTTCTGCGACAGCAAGCGTCATTCACTGACATATCAGGGTCGCCGAAAGTTTTTGAACATTTTAAAATCCAACAGCGACAAAAAAAATGTTGCGACGCTTGAGGAAACACCGCGCGTCAATACGTCATCACGCCATATCATTCGCGACTTTTTCGGTGACCTGATACGTCAGTCGATGATGACGGCAGTTGTCGAAAAAATCGCCAAGTGGGACAGGCCGTTAAGAAATCCACACTGTTTGCCCTTGATTAATCTTAGCCTTTTGAAATAAATTGATTCCATTAATGTGTCGCTTGTGAAGTTAAACAGTCTGACCTGAGGTCACTTGATTTATCCCTCTTCCCCATTTTAAATAATGGTGCATTAGCAGTCCACTGGTTCACTGGACCATAGCATATATTTTACAATATCTTCCCTTTTAATCATCTGCGCTATATATCACTTGAGCCTGGACACCTTACCTGTTTCAAAGGTGCTAAACTCTCAGGAGCTGCTTCTTTCACAATGTTTATCTCGTCCAATATTTTGTACTCATTCTCTTTACTTTCAATATCATCTATATTTCATTGATTTGTGAATTTAGCTCCCAAATATTCATTGAAAATCTTGCAGACATACTTTGATCTGCAGATAAATAACAATTGTAGTCTCTGATATCCCCTCTTAATTCCTTAGTTAGTTTTTATAGTTAATATTTCATTTTTTCTTTACAACACTGAAGGAGGCTATTCAGCCCATTGGGTCTGTTACCATCAGCTACCTTGCCCCATTAATTTTCCTGCAACCGATTCTCTTTAACGGCCATAAACTCTCCCAAAAATCTCCTGCCAGCCTCGACCACTGTTTACAGTAGCCAACTGTTTACAGTAGCTACTGGCACATCTTCAGAATACAGGAAGAAACAGCATCTGGAGGAAATCAACAAGGTCACAGGAAAAATGTGCAAACTTTACGGCCAATATTAGAATCAAATCCGGGTCACTGTGTGACAACAGCACTAACTGCTTTGATTGTGCCACTCATTTGGTTTTTATGTCTTGTTTTTTTTTGTAGCAGTATTTTTACCCTCCCTTTGGTTTTCTAATTTCACTTTTTCTTTCACTCAATTAAAAATTTCTAATTAACAATTAACAAATAACATTTCATAAATTAACAATTTCTATGCTCATCTCTGCTTTTCACAGGCTCTAAGTGGCTGATCCAAGGTTCTATTTGTTTGCCTTGTTTCCACATTGTCACCCTGCGGTTTCTAGAGGTGACCCACTCTCTTTTGGAATAGATTTGTGCTAATCCTCTTGAATCTCTTCTTTGAATGCCCCCCCTTGCTCTGAGTTGTTGCTTCCAGTCCACCTTGTTGAAGTGGGTTATGTTGTGAAATTGACCTTGCCCACATTTAGAACCTTTGGTCCTATTTTATCTTCGTTCCTTTCCACAAACTGAATTAAGATCACTTCTGTAAAAAGTATCTCCCACTAATACTATTTCCACCTGCCTAGTTCTATTTCCCAAGCTAATAGTCACTGCATCTCCTATCAGCAAAAAAATAATAATTTTGGAGCTTGGTGCACACTGGCTTGAAAAGTTTCTCATGAATATAATTCAAGAATTCTATGGTTTCTATACTTTTTGAACTATCACAATTAATAATTTAAATCTGGTATTTTTGCTGTTATCAGGAATCTGTCTACAAACATGCTCTTCCATCTCAAACTGTTCAATGGTCTATTAGCCGTGTGATTACGCATTTCATTCACTTCAATCTGTACAATTTAATGGCCCTTCTAACACATCACAACCATAAAGTACGAGAGCAGTTGCTCTTACCTCATTTAACAAATTCCTCCATTTCAACGACATTTCGCTTCATGTTTTGTACTACCTCTCAGGCTACAATATAATTTCATTAATAGCAGCAGGTTATGTATCTACAGGTTAACCATAGCAGCCAGATATGTATTATTCCTAAAGGAATAGAGAATACAATAAATGGCCGTGCATTTACAGTTATATTTATGTTGTTCTTTTGTTGAGACCTCTCCTTTTTTAAAGTCGGAAAATCAACTGAACAACTCCAACATCTTTTTGTATATGTTTTTATGCAGGATGTGACCACAGGAGATGGAAGTGAATGTGCAGATAGTGGTATTGATGGTGCAACAACAGATAACGACCATCTCTCCCGCTATTCCAATATTAGCGGTTCAATGTGCTATCCATCTACTTTTAATCGTGAGTTTGGCTCAGCAGGAGATGCACTTCGTCTGGGCGTGTATGAAAATTTTAGGTGCACATTGGAGTCAACTGTTATTAACACAGAGAATCCAGAAGAAGCAGAATCAGCTATGAGTGATGAACAAAGCAGTGGCACTCTCAGTTCCCCGGGACAGTCAGATATTCATACTACGGACCAAGGCACTGTGCGCAAAGCAGGCTCACTTGCTGTGAAGAACTTTTTGGTCCACAAGAAAAATAAAAAAGTAGAATTAGCCACACGAAGAAAATGGAAATGTTATTGGGTATCATTGAAAGGTACAATTTAATCTACTATGTTTTTGAAATCCCACTGTTAATGTGAAAAGAAGTTGAATGCTGCTCAGAATAATGTGGTTTAGTGTGTCTTGATATGTAAATATTTTTCTGCATTGTGACATAAATGCTTACTCAAGATTCATCTTAGATTAATCCTAACATTCTGCTTTCTGGATTGGATTACCTCAGTTGTTACCTTTTTTTGATGTAATTTTGGCATAAAACAATGGAAAAGCTTGTAACCAAGTCTCTGCTCTTCGTGGAGGATTTTGCAATTTTCTTCTTGTTCTTTGACCTTTCATAGGTCTTCATGTCTTCATGCTGGAAACGGTGAAAAAAAAGTGTACTAATCCAACACAAGAAACTGCCTCAATAATAGTCCTGTTACTGTGCTGGAATTGCTGGCTTGTAATCACTTTTACAGATTCATTTTGCTAAAAGGAATCTTTTAACTTAGAAAATTTATGAATGTGACACCACCTGAAGGCGAATTTATGGAATGGCGGCATCCTTGCTGAAAAAGTTGAAACTTAATTTTTTGTATTGCAGCTGACATTTCCCACCGCGGCTATGCATTTACTTTCACTTCTCTTGTATGAGAGAGAAGAATGACAAAGTTCAGTAAGAAGCACTGGAGAATGTGACATTGATAAAGCAGCTTTGATAGCAGTTAGCATTAACTCATGGATGCATACTGTGAGATGTCAATGTGTCAGAAGATGTAAATTACCATGGGAGACCATAATAAAGTTTTGTTAACTACAGATCTGGAGCTTGCATCAAACAGAATGAGTGATATTTTACCAGATCCCACAGGTCATCGTTAAACAATTTGTACTTGCATGGTATTTACTGCTTAAAATTGGGTTATTCATCTCAACAGTTCCATATCTGTACATTAGAATATGAAGGAGCTTATCCCACATAAATGAATTTCAAAGCCCATCGTTGATTAAATAACATTGAAACAGACCCTTTTTCTCATTTACCATATTCCCACAAAACTTTCTAATCCATGCATATGTCCAAGTGTATTTTAAATATTGTAAATGTACCCTCCTCTACCACTTCCTCTGGCAGTTCATTCTGTGTGTGCACCACCCTCTGTGTGAAAAAGGTTGCTCTCAGGTCTCTTTTAAATCCCCTCTCACCTTAAAACCTATGGTCGCTAGTTTTACACTCCCATAACCTGGGAAAAAGTCTTTGACTGTTCACTACTAAGACTCGTACACTCCAGAGAAAAAAAAGATCCAGCTCTACTCATATCTCGCACCCTCCAGATCCAGTAGCATGCTTGTAAATCCTTTTTGCACCCATTCCAGTTTAATGATATCTTTCCTAAAGTAGTGACCAGAATTGTACCCATTATTCAAAATGCGGCCTTCCCAATGCCTTGTACACGTGTCACATGACATCCCTACTCCTGTCAGGAATGGTGACAGGGAGGAGATGAAACGGGTGCAGAAAGACCTGAAGGAGAGACTGAGATAGGGCAAGGATGGCTCAGCAGGAGATGCACTTCATCTGGGCGTGTATGAACATTTTAGATGCACATTGGAGTCAACAGGAGGAAGCTGCAGCTGAAACTTCAGCAGAACAACATGAGGGATGTGTGGAGCGCCATGAAGAGCATTACAGAAGATCAGTGGTCTGGGGAGGGAAAGCAATCAGGATTGGGCTGCTGAGTAACCCTGTTTTTTAATAGGTTTGATGATGGGGCCTCTGCCCACATGCTCCCCGACAGATTCCCCCCCTCAATCCCCTTCGTCCACTTCCTCTGCCCTTTCTTTGCCGCACCTGACCATCAAGGCTGAGCAAGTGAGGAAAGAGCTGAGCAGATTCTGCCACCTGCAGAAGTTTTCAGATGATTCTGCAATTGTGAGCTGCATCAATGAGGGGAGGGAAGCTGAATACAGAGGTGTAGTCAACTACTTTTTTGAGTGGTGTGGGCTGAATCACCTGCAGCTTAACACTGACAAGACTAGGAGTTGGTGATGGACTTTAGGAGGAGATGAACACCCCTGTCCCCTGTCTCCGTGAATGGTGTGGATGTGCAGTTTACCAGGGAGTACAAATACCTTGCAGTGTACCTGGACAGTAAACTAGACTGGTCCAGGAATGCTGAGGCCCTGTACAAGAAGGGACAGAGCTGGTTGTACCTTTCAAGATGGCTCCACTTCTTCAACATCTGCAGCGATATGCTGCAGATGTTCTTCCAATCGGTGGTAGCCAGTGCCATCTTCTTTGGTGCCGTGTGCTGGGGCAGCAGGGCGAAGGCTGCGGACGCCAATAGGATCAACAAACTCATCAGGAAGGCTGGCTCCGTCCTGGGGGTGGAGTTGGATTCATGGGAGGTAGTCTTGGAGGGGAGGATGCGGAGCATCCTGGACCGTACAGTTCACCCCCTCCATGACACAATGGTCAACCTGAGGAGTACCTTCAGCAACAGACTGGTTCCACCAAGATGCAGGACAGAACGCCACAGGAGATCCTTTTTCCCTGTGGCTATCAAACTTTACAACTCCTCCCCCCTCTGTCACGGCGTAGACTGAGACTGACCCCCCCCCCCCCCCCCCCCCCCCCCCCCCCCCCCCCCCCCAGCTCCCCAAGCCTTCCACTCGTCACTTTAATTTCATGTTTCATGTATTTTGTGTTTTGTATGCCTGTTGTCAGATCAATTTCCCTCCTGGGATAAATAAAGTTTTATCGTATTGGTTGATGATGGCAGCATTCTTCACCATCCTGTCAAGCTATGTCCCCTGTTTCATGGAACAATGCGCAAGGACCCTTGGTCTCTGCTCTTCAACACTCCAATTTACATTTACTGTGCATTCTGCCTTGTCTTGTCCTCCCAAATGCAACATCTCGCATTTATCTAAATTGGCCCCGTTGATCAAGATCCTGTTGTAATTATAGACATAATCTACACTGTCCACTATACAACCAATTTTAGTGTTATACACAAACTTACTAACCATGCCACCTACATTCACATCCAAATAATGGCAAGCGTCCTGGAGTAACTCAGCTCGTCGGGCAGCATCTCTGGAGAATATGGATGGGTGACATTTTGGGTCGCCTATAATTTTTTGCATCAATCTTGATGCCAGAAGGATGTCAACATGCCAGAAATGTAAGAGAGTCAGAGGGCAGATGATTGCAGTCGTTATTACTTTGGATAAAGTGCCTGGGCAACTGAAAGCTCCTATGATGAATAAGTCACCTGGATCAGATGGACTATTTCACAGGATTCAGAAGAGATAGCTGTGGATATTGTGGAGGCTTTAGTGATCTTTAAAGAATCACTGCAGTCAAGAATCATTCCAGAGGACTGGAAAGTCACAAATGTAACTCCATTGTTTAAGAAAGGAGCAAGGCAAAATAAAAATTATAGGCCAGATAGTTTGACTTCTGTGATTTTTGTTTAAATGTTTTAATTTTATTAGAAATAAGTACAGGAATATGGCACCAAGGTGCCTAATATATATTGACATATTACATTTTATGTACAGCTTCTTATTTTTTTTAATAATGAAAAAGAAAAAGAGAGAATAAATAATAAAAGATAGAGAAACATGTGATATATAGTGTGAAAAGGAAAAAAATGTGAAAGAAGAAAATTGAAAAAAAGAAAAAAAAGAGTAGAAAGTAAGAGATTAAGGAGATCTGTGACTTCTGTGATTGATAAGATTTTAGAATCCATTATTAAGGATGAGGTTTTGGGGTACTTGGTAATACATGACAAAATAGCGTGAAGTCAGCTTGGTTTGTTCAGGGCAGATCTTGCCTGACAAATCTGTAGGAATTCTTTGGGGAAGTAAAGGGCCTGACCCACCAGCATGCGATTGCATGCTTCTAGCGCGACAAACGTGGTCGCTTGAGGCGTACGGCCTTGCGGCGTCGGTCCCAATTCGAACCACGGAGGCGTATGGAGTTGTGCGGGCTGGTCCCGACATCATACTCACCAATCAGCTGGGCAGGAGGCGGGCCGACTGAATTTGGACGGCGTTGGGCGGTGACGTCATCATGCAACGGCACACTGGGCGGTGACATCATAGTGCAACGCCACGTGCTGGGCGTACGCCGTCAAGATGCTGCGTATGATGTCAAGACGCTGCGTACGACGTCAAGATGCCGCGTACGCCCGTCGAGACGCTGCGTACGCCTTCAATGCGCATGCGGGCTGACAGGCCGTTGGCACGTGGGATTTTTGGACAGTGTAAGATTTTTGGAGCCCCGCGCGATGTCGGGACCAGCCCCGCACAACTCTATATGCCTCCGCCGATCGAACTGGGATCGGCCCCGCGAGGCCGTACGCCTCAGGTGACCACGTTTGGTCGCGCTAGACGCATGCAATCGCATGCTGGTGGGACAGACCCTTAACAAGCAGAATAGACAAAGGAGAGTCAGTGAATGTTGTTTACTTGGATTTGCAGAAGTCCTTTGTTAAGGTGTCACATGTGAGGCTGCGAAATAAGATGAGAGCCTATGGTATTAGAGGAAAGATGCTGGATAGATGATTGGCTGAATGGCAGAAGGCAAAGATTGGGAATAAAGGGGATTTTCTCTGGCTGGCTGGTGGTGACTAGTGGTGTTCTGCCTTGGTAGGATTCAATGAGATTCCCCCTCATCCTTCTAAACTCCAGCGTGCTCTAACCCAGAGCCATTAAATGCTTCTTGTATGTTAACCCAATCATTGCTGGGATCATTCTCATAAATCTCCTCTGGACCCTCTCCAACACCAGCACATCATTCCTCTGTCCAGCACTTTATAAAGCCTTTGCATTACATCCTTGCTTTTATATTCTGGTGTTCTTGACATTAAAGCTAACATTGAATTGGCCTTCCTTACTACCAACTGAACCTGCAAAAATAATAACCTTTTGGGAATCCTGCACCAGCACACACAAGTCCCTTTGCTCCACCAATTTCTGAATCCTCTCCCCAAGGCCTAGATAGATTGGATGCCGAAAGGATGTTTCCACTAGTGGGAGAGTCTAGGACCAGAGGGCACGACCTCGGAGGACATGTCTTTAGAATGGAAATGAGAAGGTGGTGAATTGGTGGAATTCATTGCCACAGATGGCTGTGGAGGCCAAGTCGTTGGGTATTTTTAAAGCGGAGATTGATAGGTTGTTGAATAGTAAGGGTGTCAAAGGTTACGGGAAGAAGGCAGGGGAATTGTGTTGAGAAGTAAAAATATCAGCCATGATCGAATGGCGGAGCAAACTCGATGGGCTGAATGGTTTGATACTTACTTATATCTTATGATCTGTCATAAATAACAAATAACAGTTGACCCAAATTCATGGCACACCACTTTTTACAGGCCACAGTATGAAAAACTGTGTATCCTTTACCACTTTACGCTCTGTTTCCTACCTTCCTTATTTAGTACAGATTGAAGCTTCTTAGTTAAATGAAATAGATTCCGGCATCTTCAGATACTTAAGAGTATTTAGAATGGCAGTGTTGAAATGTATTGTCATTGAAATCAATTCAGGTCAAGAAAGGGGCTCAGACACAAAATGCTGGAGTAATTCAGCAGGCCAGGCAGCATCCCTGGAGAACATGCATAGGTAACCTTTCAGTCAGGACCCTTCTTCAGACTCGGGACTCAATGAAGAGGTTCTTGATCTGAATACACAAGCATATTTGCTCCTATCTATGGTTTTCTGATGGATGCAGATGTACTTTTACTGCTCATCAAACTCTTCTAAATAAGGAAGGTAGGAAACAGAGAGTGGTGGTAAACAATTGTTTTTAAAATTGATCAGAGTGTACTGTGGTCGATAGGTTAAAATAGTGGGACATAGTCAATCTAGCAACTCTCCAAACAAAACAAGCAGCAAATAGATCTTGTCAATGGGTAATTATCCAGCATGGATAAGAGCAAAATTATTAGTGCAGTTATATGGCTGAAATGATGCTTGTGTGTTTCCCTCTGAATCCTTGCTACCTTTTAAGCAACCTTTTAGCTGCATCATGATTTCCACCAGCATGCATTTAAGAGTCTTCATTAAATGCTGATATCAAGTGTTGCAATTCGATCACGACTAGATGCACCAATGAATCTTGTTGCTAAGTTAGCCTTGCATGGGCAGGAAAAAGCCCAAAATATTTTGTATGTTTAGTTTATTTTTATGCCAAGAGCAGCATGCTACATCAGTCACCACAAACAAACCTTGAGTCGGTCTCCCTTCTCCCACGATCGCCAAGCACCACTTTACCTCAGGTACTGTTCCCACCAGCATTGGAACCCCTGCCAGCAGTGCCTGACACCCAGGTCAGAAAATACAGAGATCAAATACATTGAGAACTGCATATCCAGAGGATGCAAATTTTGCCTAGGCAGCACCAAAGTACCTTTAAAAGCAAAACTTTGTGGATACTAAAAATAGAGAAAAAAGCATAAACATTAAGATCAAGCAGCGTCTCAAAGGAGTTAATATTTCAAGTAATTAGGTTGTTCCAAATGAAAAATTGGAAAAACGACATAAATCTAAACATGAAAGTTTAGTACAGTTGTGAATTTGCCTTATGTTTTCAGAAAAGTTAGGCTTTATAGATACAGCGTGGAAACTGGCCCTTCGTTCCACTGAGTCCACGCCAATCAGCGATCATCCCGTACACTAACACTATCCTACATACTAGGGACAATTTACAATTTTTACTAAAGCCAATTTACCCAAAAGTCCTGTACGTATTTGGAGTAAGGGAGGAAACCGGGAGTACTTGGGGAAACCCCACGAGGTCACAGGGTGAATGTACGAACTCCGTATATACAGCGCCCCTAGGCAGGATCGAACCCGGGTCTCTGGCGCTGTAAGGCAACAACTCTATTGCTACGTCACTGTGCCACCCTTAGAAATGGTCTGGACAGACACACAGAAAAGAACAGAGGTTGATCTTTGTAATACAATATGTTGAACAACTAATTAATTGAATTTAATTCAAAACTTTATTTTTAAATTTCAGGCTGCACCTTATTTTTTTATGATGCAGAGGGGAGATCGGGAGGAGATCAGAATTGTGTGCCAAAGCACATGGTTTGGATTGAAAATAGCATTGTTCAGGCCGTGCCTGAACATCCAAAGAAAGATTATGTCTTCTGTCTCAGTAATTCGCTTGGAGATGCTTTCTTATTTCAGGTTGGTGATCAATCACTTGTCTTTTCACATTTCTCACTTAAAATGTTGATTAAGTTCTCTAATATTGTTTCATGACAATTGGCTTTTTGTTTTGTTAAATGGTACATGCCACTAACTAAACTCTCTGCTCTACACTTGTGAAAATAACTAAATTAAGTGTTAAATTTGATTTGTACTTCTTTATACGTTGTTCAAAGTTTGAATTTGTTGAATGTACTCAGATTGTTTTCAATTAATTTTATGTCTTCAAACTGACACAGATCTGAAACATTTTATTGAGTGTATCAATGAATCTCTTCAAATTAATTATTGGACTACTTCATGAAAAATGCATATTTGGATTGAGTTGCCCATCACGCAGGATGTGATCAGAAAGAGATAGATGATTAGGATGCAGGGAGGAGACAGATAGGTTCTTTGGTTTTCAGGATGAAGTCAAGGAGTTGGAAAGAAGATTGGGTTCTGACATGGGAAAGATCGGAGGCAGAAATCCTCCGGAATTAATTGGCAGAGAGTAGAGACCTCCAATCATAGAAGTTTGGGGCAACTGTTCTTTTATTCCAATATAAAACGGATCAAAAATTATTTGAAATATTCAGTAGGTCAGGCACCATCAGTTTAATGGTCAAGACTGGGAACTGGAACTTCCAGATTATTGAAGAAGTTAGGAAAGCGCAAATGGAGCATTAGTGACTGAGGATGGTATTAACAAGAGGATATAATGAGAGGGAAAGCAGGTAGTGGAGACATAACCGAGAGAATTAAGCAGTAGAAAAGGTTTAACATGTTCTACATAGACCCTACGTAGTTACAGCTGTGAAGTAGCAGAATGCAGATTTTTTTTTAATTGGATAATTCTAGCAAACATTGGGTCCCTTTATTTGAACAATTTGATCTTTCATATAAATTGAGATAAGCAATGCATGAAAGATAATCAATTTTTGAAGAGTGTTAGTTTAAAACTATCGTAAAATCACATTCAGTGCGTTGTTTGAAAGGAAGAAAAGTGAAACAATTAATAGCATTCTAGATTTGACTGGCTGAATGTTATCCACGATGAAATGGGTAAATATGCTAATGCCCAACACATTGCAGGGCTATGAGAGGTGTTCAGAAAGTAATTTACTGTGACGCAGAACAAGATTGCCCTCCTGAACATGTGAAATAAAGCCAGAAAATGCAGAAATATTCAGTGGGTGAAATGACAGGTGAAGAGAGAAACAGTGAATGTTTCAGGACGATTTTTTTTTTAGAACTGATAAACTGTAGAAAACAGTCATGTTTAAACTTGCAGACTATGAGGAGAGATGATGGAACAAACTGAATGTCTTAAGGGCCTGTCCCACTTGCATGCGATTGCATGCGTCTGGCGCGACCAAACGTGGTCGCTTGAGGCGTATGGGCACCGTATGGCCGCGCAGGGCCGGTCCCACTTAGAAGCGTGGAGACGTATGGAGTTGTGCGGGACTAGTCCCGACATCGCATGGGGCTCCGGAAATCCTGCACTGTCTGAAAATTCTGCGTGCCAACGGCCTGTCGGCCAGCAGGCGCATTGCGGGCGTACACAGCGTCTTGACGGCGTATGCATCGTCGTGACGTCGTAAGCAGCGTCTTGACGGCGTACGCCTAGCGCGTGGCATTGCGCGATGACATCACTGCCCCGCGTGTTGTTGCGTGATGACGTCGCCGCCCGACGCCGAAAATCCGTTTTGAAATCCATAATTTGTATTTCGGTACATCATTTTGATTTTAATGGCGGTTAGTACTTCCATGCTTCCTGTGAACCAATACCACTGTATATTTCGCAGAAAGGAAGCCTAAATTATGCGAATGGTTGTCGGGGCTGTAGATTTACACTAACCTTTTGTCAAGCCGGATTTCAGTGGCCACAAAACACATTTTTTCTATGCTATAATCTGCAAATTTAAACATATTTGCAGCACTCTGAAACTCATTGTTACATCAATAAATGTGGTGACTCGAGTTTTAAATGAAAAGGTTTATCTCGAATCAAAGCATGTCTGCTATCCAGGTGATTGAATCTGTTCAATATTTTATTCACTGCTGATTGCTCTTTCACATCAAGAAAAAAATCTCTATAAAATTAATAACAGGGGGAAAAGCACAGGGTGTTGCCCTGCTTTTGAATCTATTGCATTTATAGGAACTGCTGAATGGTAATGTGTTCTATGTATTAGTCTGACGTCCTGTGGAAGTCATTTATAATTAGCACCAGGACAGAATGTGACAGTGGCTGGCTGACCTGCTGAATGTAACTCTCTTCGATCTTTCCTTTTAACATCGCAGCAGCATCAAATGGGGATTTTTGTATGTGAGGTGGCATCCATCTGCGTGAGAAACCGGGTTTTATTCCACGTTATTTTCTGCAATGACGGGAGAATCACCTTTATGTATTTTCCAATCTACGTTCCATTCGGCTATTTCGTCAACCAACAGGTGCTATATCAGAGTTGCTTCGTTGTGCTTTGATGCTTTTTTTATTCTATTGCATAAGAAATGCATTGAACATCACCTTAATCACATCTACTTGAGCATAACTACAGCTCGAAATTGGTAAAGGAAGATATGGAACCAAATTTAAAACCAATCCTCATTCCATTTGTGAGGTCAATGAAACAAATGAATAATTTTATTCTGAAACCAGTTTGGAACAATAATTATGATTTCAAGAAAAAATACATTTTATGTGAGGTGTAAGTATACATTCGAGTTGTTATTTCGGCCCGCCTCCTGCCCAGCTTATTGGTCGGTATGACGCAAATGACGTCACACGCGAACTTAGTGCGTACTTAACGCGAACATCGCGTGTACTTTGCTTCCGTTTGGTCGCGCCAAACGCATGCAATCGCATGCAAGTGGGACAGGCCTTTTACGGTAGGAAGTGACACTGACTGGTGTTTGCTAGGAGAGGATGCAGATTGTTAATGACAGTTGTCTAGGGGAGGACAAAGGGGAGAAAAAAAATCTCGCCAGAACTGTGAAATACAGAACACAGCAGGTGCTGGAAATCTACAATAAAGGAGAATACCAGGAAGCCAACAGATCTGAAAGCACCTGTGGTGAGAAAAAGATTAAGTTGCATCAGAATTGCCAAGGATTAAAAAGCCAGCAACTGCTGTGTTCGGTATCTCACTCATTTGAAATGACATTAAGTCTAGTGGTGTAAGTACAAGAGCCGAGAAATTCATAGTTTTCAGGACAATGTGGGGGGGGGGGGGGGGGGTATGAAGTAGCAAATAATCGTTTTACACTTAGAATTCCTCCCAAACTGTGTGATAAGCTTTTCCTGCCATCTCACATCATGGTGCAGGATGGGATTATGATCAGGGTGTTGTGATCGGGAAGAAATAGATGATCAGGATCCAAAAGGAAATTTGGTAGGTTCTGTGCAGAAGTTCGGGGAAGAAGTCAAAGAACTGGTGAGAAGATTGGGGCTAACATCAGAGAAGATTGTGTCAAGAGTTGTCATATGTACTGTAAATGAAACAATTAAATTGTTTCTTGAAGCACTTCTATGTTACCCAATTTTGCATCGATTCTCTGCACACTAGGGGCAATTTACAGAGGTCAATTAACCTATATACCCACTCGTCTTTTGGATGGTGGAGGAAATCATATCACCTGGAGGAAACCCACGCAGTCACAGGGAGAACATGCAATCTCTACACATATAGCGCCTGAGGTCAGGATCGAACCCGGCACTGAGGCAGCAGCTTTACCAGCTGCGCCAACATTAAAAACAGAAGACCAAAAAAATCAATAAATTTAAAACTGTAATACTAGGTAGTGCACAATACTGTAAAAATCAAAGTCCGTAGTGGACTCTTAAGACACAATCTATGGAACTTCATAATTACTGAGGTTAGTGTTGTGTAGTGTTCAAGAGCCTGAAGGTTGCTGAGAAAAAGCTATTCTTGAACCTGGTTTTCAGGCTCCTGCATCTTCTTCCTGATGGTAGGAGCGAGGTGGCCAGGGTGGTTGTGGGTCTTTGATATTGGCTGCCTTTTTGAGATCAGTACTTATGATGGACCAGGTAATGTCTACTAGTTTCTGTATCAGAGTGGCACAGATCTTGCGACAAATGAGAGTGGGGCCCAATCATGGCAGTCAGGAGCAATGACTCCATAGGGAAATGGAAAACATAAGCTTAGGTTGACGGATATCAGTACATTCTCAGCCTCCTGGCAGCATCACATGTTGGGATAGACATGCTAATAAAATAGTAGAAGGTGTTGACTCTGTAGTTAAGATATGTCCCATTGGATATGTATGATGGCATCATTGGTGCATTCACTCCACTGCACGCACCAATCTGCCTTTATTTTTATGCACATCATGCACATGGAGGATCATGCTCATGGAAGTGGACGATGAGCTCACTTGAGAGGACTTCCAATAATACTATTATATAGCTCACAAAAATATGGAATTATTATATTATTCCATGACGCAGTATTTTTTACTGAAAGTAACAAAAAATGTAGTGGACAAGTTAATAGTAAAAGCAGAGGAAAATTAAAACAGCATCCATATAAACTGTATCTGAGATGCTTACCTAATATGTATCTAAGTGCTTATGTTTAGTGATACTTGTACTGAATTGTATACGAAAATGAATTTCACTGTACCTCGGTACATATGACAAATAAAGTACCATATTACCAGATTACCATATTGATAGAAACAAACTTTTGAAAACATGGAAAAGATAAGAGAACATTTAAATACAATTTTCCAGGTTGCAACCCTTTAGATGAAGATGTTCTGTGCTAAAACATCCACAAAGTACATAAGAATTGCTTTTCAGACGTGGAAAATCTGCTTTACAGTTCTTTTTTATATATGCCATAGGGCCAACCCAGGTCTATTTTTAACAAATAGGTCACTCAACACAGTGGAACGGTGGGGTAGTTGTAGGAGCCATGTACTACATACCATTCTACACATGACAGTAATTCCAGCAGGAATCCATCCAGATAAGGCTGATAAAATGTAAAAATTATGAATGTGCAGTTTCAAAGGTCATTTATACAGTTTCAGTATACCTGTATGTTTAATTTAACAAATCAAGTCTCAATGGGACAGGTTAATTTGGTAACTATCAGAATTTAATCACTCAAGGATACTACTGCATCTTATTTAAAATTGCATCTGTTAATTACATTAAAAATATAATAGAAACCCATTCACAATCATATGAACAATTATTTTGAATGATACACTGTACAAATAAATTGTTCACCTGAATTTTTGACAGATATTAAATTCTTCTTAAAATTGCAATGTGTGTTTGGTTGAATGGTTTATTCAATAGCTAACCACTTACAAATAATGAGTGCTTAGCAATTTTCACCTTTTTTGTTCCATGAGTTTAGCTGAATACAAAGTTATTTAATACTTTTAAGTAGCCTTAGAAAATAACAGAAAAAAGTTATGACATATTTTGGAAATGATTAAATCGGACAAATGTTACGAATCACAATGGGACAATAATTTGTTGACAACAGCAAAATCTCCTTTGTGGAGACAGGAAAATTAGGGTGCCGTTTATTATTTATGCGCCTCTTCCATTTCAAACTTGGATTCAAAATGAATAATTCGTCTTCCATCATTTGCTGCTCACAGAAGTAATTCCCATGTTTCTACCGCCTTTGAGATTTAAGATTTGATGCCCTAACACTCCAGTGTCTGTTCTAACTAGGGTTTCATATTACAATAGCACAACTTCTATCCTCTTGTTCTCTTGTCCTTTGGTCCTCTAGATATAAAATTCAAGATTCCTTACCTTTTTGATTATTTTCTGGACCTTCCTTCGACATTTTAATGATCTACATCAGGGGTCAGCAAACTTGTTCTACATAGGGGCCAGGACGCATGTCTGTGAGCAGATGGCAGGCCACATCTATCACATGTACACATGGATCCCGCCCCCATCCCACCCCCATCCCCATCCCACCCCGGTGGCAGGCATTAAATCGCGTGTTCACATAGATCCCGCCCCATCAAGGATGCACTGGGAGCACCGGCCCCTAGGTACTAATTACTGGAGTCACGAAGATGGCGTACCTAGGGACCATTGCCTTGGCTCTGTCCTGAAGGCGGTTGCTCAAATACTCACACTCACTCGTCCCTGGCATATTGACAACCCTGTCACGACAGTGAAGCCCAGACACGTGCCGGCGGCTTTGAGCAGGATGCGGTACCGCCAGAGCTCGGCGCTTGCTGCTGTTCGGCAGCTCCGCCATTGCGGCCGTCCGCACAGGCATCCTTGCGTCTCCGTGCCTGGGCGCCGCAGCCTCAGGCCCGGGGGGTACCGGAGATGATGGAAGTCTGTGGGCCGAATAATTACTAGAAAAAGAAAACGCATGCGGGTCGGATTAGTTCAGTTACGGGCCGCATTCGGCCCGGGGGCCGTAGGTTGCCGACCCCTGATCGACATGCATAGATCCTCAATTCTCTTTGGACCTCTGAGAGACACAAAGTGCTAGAGTAATTCAGCGGGTCAAGCAACATCTCTGGAAAACATGGATAGACAATATTTTGGGTCGGGACCTTCTTCAGTCTGAAGTTACGCCAGCACTTCACGTCACTTTTTGTATTAACCAGCATCTGCAGTTTCTTGTATGTACTCTGTTGACCTCTGCCGTTTATAACCTTTTACCATTTTAAGAGTGCTTTGTTCTATTTTTCTGAGTTCCAAAGTGAGTTCCGATTTGTTGACATGAAAATGCAATTAACATTGGACGCCTGTTCACTCAATTACCATCTCCTTGTAACTCAGCATCTTCTTCAACCTTGCTAACAATTAAATTTTGTTTCATTTGATGACATTACTTGTTCTCTCTTCATCTAATTTATTTATAAATGCAGCGATTAGTTGTAGTACTTATACAGTCTGTAAGTGCTGCCACTTGAATACCTGCTCTTTAGTTATTCTCTAGCTCCTATCCCTCAGCCAATGTCTAAATCAAACAATAAGTTGCTTTCAATCCCATAAATTTTAGCTTTAACTTGTTCAGCCAGATTTCATACAATCATACTGGCCGAAGTCCAGGTTGGCTCATCCTGATCAGTTGAAAACATTTTGAGGTGTTCAATCATTCAATCCTTAATTAAAAATCCCAGTAATTCTCTGACACTGTGTTTGGCAACAACTCTACTATTCCTTTATTTAATTATCTCTTTTCCTCAAATAATGGAATTCCATGCATCATTTCCATCTAAATGTATCACTCTATGACTCTATAAATGTTCTCGAAGGAAGAGAACATTGGAAGTTTTACTTGATGCATTTGCAGTGTTCTTACCTATTCCCTCGGAAACCTTTAGGTGGAAAACATTTCTTCCTGTTTGTCCAGCATTTTTTAGTAACCATGTTTTCTTAATCACTGTTACTTTCCTTGTTAATTTTGATTAGGACATGTTTATAAGTCAATATTTACTTCTTGGAATGTTCTACTAGATCATTCAAAAGTCATTCTTATTTTCCTTTACAGCTCTTATTTGTGACTAAAACTGTTGAACCACCTTTTGTTGTCCTTTCCATTTCTCCCAGTTGCTAGTCTCTTCCTGATGTTTTTTTCTTTCAGTTCATGTTGTTTCTTAACTCTTTGATTGTCCATGGACGTTTTTGGCACTAAAGTTTTTGCCCATTGGGGTATTCAATGAAATAAACAGATAGTTCTGGAAATATTCAATAGATCAGGCAGGCGGATAATGCACTAAACACATGGGGTGGGTTATATTTATAATGCCCCTCTGCCTGATTGTCATTCTGCAATGGTAAGTTAGTTTGTGTCCCTCACTGCCTGAGTGAAGCAGAGTATCTGTGGCACGATGCCTGGATGTTGTTTCACTCAGATTCAGTTTATAGAAGGAAACAAAGAATTTCTAATCCAGCTTTGCTTTGGATTAGAATTTCTTTGTTAGTTAAGAGCCCGTTATTAATGCAGGGAGCGGGGTAGGAACCACAGCAAATGATGACAAGGAAGAAATAAATATACAATGAGTTACAGATTGGCACACCTTATTATACAAATTGCTCTGCTCCTCTATTTTTGTGTCACAGGAAAGCAGAACTCTCATTACAATAAACCAAACTTTTCAGTTAACCTCAGCCTGTGATTCTGCAGAAATCAGGGGTACTTAACCATGAAAGCATGAACTCAATCACGCAACTACTATTTCTACAATCCTATTCAACTTTGGCCAAAAAAGGAACAACTTAAACTTAATGATCAATGTCTCAGTTTTTGCAGTTAATAATTATTTTTTGGAAGATTTAAAAATGTTAAGTTTAATTTGTTTATTAAGTTTGTTTCTGTTCATTCTTCCTTCTTTATGTTCCGGTGGGAGACGCGACTCTCGTCGCAGCGGCCTCTGCAGTCCGTCTGTCTTTTTTGTTGTTGTCTTGTTAGAGTGTAGTTAGTTTTTTATTTAGCTGGATATGTGTGGGGGGGTGGGGGGCGGGAAAACTTTAAAAATCTTTTCCCTGTAGGGAGGACCCGACCTTTCCTCTGTCGGGTCTCTGTTGCCGTTGGGGCCTATCACCGTGAAGCGGCCTCCAACCGGACCTGGGGCTCCAGTCGCAGAGGCTGCGGACTACTCACCGTCGTGGAGCTGGCCGAGTTAGGAATGGGAGGAACTGTGGTGGCGCGCTGCTGCTGCCCGACCCTGGAGATTCGGAGGCTCCAGCTGCAGGCCAGTAACACTGGGAGCTCGCGGGTCTCCCACGGCGGCAACTTCTCCCGCCCGAGTTGCGGGGTTGAAAATTACCCGGAGCGGGGCCTTACATCGACCGGCGCGGCTTTAATGGCTGCGGGACTTGCTAGCGCCCGCCGGGGGCTCTAACGTCAAGATCTGGAGCGGGGCCTTGCATCGCCCCGCGCGGCCTGAATAGCCGCGGGACTTATTTACCATCACCCGCCAGGGGCTTTGACTCTGACATCGGGAGGAGAATGGGGAGTGCAGGGGAGAGATAAGACTTTGCCTTCCATCACAGTGAGGAGGAGATTCACTGTGATGGATGTTTGTGTAAATTGTGTTGTCTTGGTTCTTTTCTTGTTTGTATGACTGCAGAAACCAAATTTCGTTTGAACCTCAATGAGGTTCAAATGACAATAAACGGTATTGTATTGTATTTATCCCAATCTTTTGTGTGTTCTTATGTTTCACTTTCTGTATTAAATTTAAATGACACTATTGCACTATTGCTTCTTCCACTTTTCTGTTTGGCCAGTGAGATGGACTGTTGATGCCTTAATCCATCAAGGTCCCCCATTGTCACTTTTTGTAATTAGCAATTCATGGTCCAAAGAGTTTTTGCTCCAGAGAATAGGAAGAAAAGTATGTAAATGTGTAATGTTTCAAAATAAAAACTAGCAACAAACGGTTAAAATTTGACATTCTAATCAATGCCAAAACATTAATAAAATGCAAGCCCCAGTCAAAAGCATTCTGTGAAAAATTACTGTACTATTTCAGAAATGTCCAAGCATGACTTTGCAGAATTATCTCTGCTGCACATACAAATGTTAGAGAGTAGATAGACACGAAGTGCTGGAGTAACTCAGCAGATCAGCCAGCATCTCTTGAGAAAAAGGATGGGTGACGTTTCGGGTCTGAACCCTTCTTCAGATGAAGAAGGAGGGTTCCAAACTGAAACGTTCAAACACAAAATATCACCCATCCTTTTTCTCCAGAGATGCTGCCTGATCCATTGACACTCCAGCGCATTGTATCTATCTTCGGTATAAACCAGCATCTGCAGTTCTTTTCTACACTTAAATGTTACTTGGATATAGATCTAGTTTTACAACTATACAAAAAGAAAAAAATAAGAATAGGCAGTTGTACAGTAGTATTGGTTTCTAAACGTTATGTGTAAATTTAAAGATGGAGAAATTACATACAAATAAATTGGCTCATTTGCTATTGATTTAGAGTAAATGGTACAGAGCCATATGTCTGTGGAGATAATCCAGTTGCCATAGAGACAGGGCTTACACATAATAACAATGTAGGTTCTGTTGTATTTGTATTTCCTACCCAATCTATGTTAGTATATTATGCAAAATATTAAAATGGATAACAATGTTTTAAAATGTGAAAATCGAATATTATCAAGTGATGTTTTTAATTGTTATTTTGGATTTTAGATTAAAAATCTTCATTCAATATCATGCTGCAAAGTTGGAAGATGTTTATCTGGGGGTGGGAATTGATGAGAATGAAATTACGGATGAGCGCACTTTCCTTTATTTGAGAGGGATACATACCATTTTCTTGCATTTTGTGTGGATTCTTTTGAATATATCGGTTTTAATTCTGATTCTGAAGGTGGTATAAACCACAAAGCTAAAGCCACAAGAATTGTAAAAAATATTGGAATTATATTAGTGTTTTTAAGACAGTGTTTGTGGCTCTCTTATTGCAGATTTGCTTTTGGCAGGAATATTAAATTTTTGATTCCTTCATTTAAAAAAAAATGGAAACTCGTTGTGCCTTTGCTACAATTTTTTTCATTTCACAAGCAGACTTGCAGCCAGACAGAGTTGGAAAATTGGATTACTGCTATCCATTCTGCATGCGCGGGTGCAGTAGCAAAGCAGCATCGCAGAGAAGATACTGTCAAGCTACTGCAGTCAGAGATGAAGAAGCTAGAACAGAAAATTGATATGGATGAAAAAATGAAGAAAATGGGGGATATGCAGTTGTCTTCAGTTAATGATCCGAAAAAGCGAAAGACTATACTTGATCAGGTAATACCTTTTGTAGAATTTAATTATGAACTATTTTACCAATTAATTATACACATCCTAAAAATCTGGGAAGAAATGCGAAACAGGAAAATTAACAAGGAAGTGACTTCAAAAGATTATTGTGCAGGCATAAATGATCCTGAAGTGTAATTGAAACCATCCTTTACAAAGCCATATTTAATTCAATAAAGGGAATCACGCAACTAAGATGTAAGACAAACTATTTTTCCAGTCTTTTTTGAAACACCAATTTTGTTTGACTATTTAATTCTTTTAACTTTTCTCAAATTTATCAGCATATAAGGGGATCATTTCCTGATTGGAGGCAGACATTTAGAGATATTCCATTGATTAAAGCAAGATCAAAACTTATAGCCTTTGCTTTGTTAAGAACATTCCCATAAATCCAACTTAAATCTAAATTTAAAAAAAATCATGTTTTCAACACTGCATCTGTCTTGATATTTAAGTGGTAGAAATAAATTATTTAAACAATATGCATGCTCTCCCCATTGTATTGTATATTCCAACTCAATCTAGATTCCATGCACCCCATCCCTGTGCTCACAGATAATACCATTGAATTAATTCTCAAACATGGAGAATTGAAGTCTTCATTGTAAATTGCTTTGTTATAAGTGCCCTTTCTCGGAGGATGGGGGAGGGGAAAGAACTGCACGTGATGTAAAGCTATTTGGATCGCTGTTAGGCCCTTGATAAGGTGACTACTTAGAGAAGCTTCAACTCAGAAGTAAAGGCCCAGCAGATGAAGGATGGGAAGAGGGTAAGGGAATGGGAGGGGATTCAGACAGAGGGATCTATGGGAGAGGGAAGGAGGGAAGACGAGGGTTAGGGAAAGCAAATTACAGGATGTGGACGAGGATGTGCGTATTTCCAGAAATAGTGGTGGTGACTGCCAATTCATACTTAATGCCAAATCCTGCAGTGACTTAAATAATTTATTTTCCTTCTCTCACAGCTTTATTGTTGTCTTTTATTGCATCCCCAATGGAAATCTTTCATGAAAAAATAGTTTGGTTATGCTGTGCTGTCCTAATAAGCTATTAAGTATCTGAAATATCTGACAACACAACTAATTGGCCTATATTTTCTTAAGATGCTGCAATAACTGTCTGCTTAACTGGTTATTTCTTGGTCTGCAGACAAATAAATTAGTCTTCCAGGCAAAAATGTGTGCAGTTTTGTATCTCAGGTGACATACTGGTTGCCTTCAAGTTCAAGTTTAAGTGAGTTTATTGTCATGTGTCCCAGATAGGACAATGAAATTCCTGCTTTGCTTCAGCACACAGAACATAGTAGGCATTTACTACAAAACAGATCAGTGTGTCCCTATATCATATAAATACATACACACATGAATAAATAAACTGATAAGGTGCAAATAACAGATAATGGGTTATTAATGATCAGAGTTTTGTCCGAGCCAGGTTTAGTAGCCTGATGGCTGTGGGGAAGTAGCTATTCCTGAACCTGGTCGTTGCAGTCTTCAGGCTCCTGTACCTTCTACCTGAAGGTAGCAGGGAGATGAGTGTATGGCCAGGATGGTGTGGGTCCTTGATGATGCTGCCAGCCTTTTTGAGGCAGCGACTACAATAGATCCCCTCGATGGAAGGAAAGTCAGAGCTGATGATGGAGTGGGTTTACTACTTTTTGAAGTATTTTCCTCGCCAGGGCGCTCAAGTTGCCGAACCAAGCCACGATGCAACCGGTCAGCATGCTCTCTACTGTGCACCTGTAGAAGTTAGAGAGAGACCTCCTTGACAAACCGACTTCCCGTAATCTTCTCAGGAAGTAGAAGGGCTGATGTGCTTTCTTGATAATTGCATTAGTGTTCTCGGACCAGGAAAGATCTTCAGAGATGTGCACGCCCAGGAATTTGAAGCTCTTGACCCTTTCAACCATCGACCCGTTGATATAAACGGGATTGTGGGTCCCCATCCTACTCCTTCCAAAGTCCACAATCAGTTCCTTGGTTTTGCTGGTGTTGAGGGCCAGGTTATTGTGCTGGCACCATATGGACAGTTGCTCGATCTCTCTTCTATACTCTGACTCATCCCCATCAGTGATACGTCCCACAACAGTGATGTCGTCAGCGAACTTGATGATGGAGTTCGCACTGTGACCGGCTACGCAGTCATGAGTATAGAGTGAGTACAGCAGGGGGCTGAGCACGCAGCCTTGAGGTGCTCCCGAGCTGATTGTTATCAAGGCTGACACATTTTCACCAATACGAACGGACTGGTCTATGAATGAGGAAGTCGAGGATCCAATTGCAGAGGGATGCGGCTTTTAAAATATACTAGACCAAGTGCAGACACGTTGGGTCTGCTCCCCTAACGCACCCGTTCCCTACCTGTAGCCCTCACGGGTGCAATCCACCAATACAACCCGTTGCCGAAGGTAAGATTCAAGCTCTCCTCAGCAAAGATCATAGCTCGTGAGCCTCCCCAGCACTAGTTGAAAAAAAAATCTAAATCCCCAATTGCAATACCAATTGACCCTCCCCTCCTGTCCTGCCAGGAGCTATGATGGCAACATTGTTGCAAATGTCAGGTGCACTAGCTGTGAGATGGCATTGAGCTGAAAAGTTCAGTGTGTTCCTGCCAGTGTTCCTGTCTTGCAACTGTATCAAAGTGTGTTGGAAGCTGTGAGGAACGATTTTAAAGTAAAACCATTTTAAATTCAAAGTATTTTTAAACATTTTCAGTAATAAGTTGAGAAATAAAGCCTGAAATTTTCTGATAAATAGATTTTGGACTCCACGGGAAAAATCTCTAGCAGAATATGTAAAAAATTTACCGTTACCACGTCGTTTTTTGAAAAGATGTGGTTATACACAAACAAACATGCACACGAACAAACACACAGGCACGTCTAGAGAGGGGGGGGGGGTAGAGAGTGAGGGCAGAGAGAGAGGGGGCAGAGACAGAGAGAGGGGCAGAGAGAGAGAGAGGTGCAGAGACAGAGGGAGGGAAGGGTGAGGGGGGAGAGGGGCGAGAGAGGAGGGGGAGAGGGGAGGGAGAAGGGAGGGGAGAGAGAGAAGGGGGGGAGCGGGGTGGCAGCTTGTGGTGGGGCAGCAGCTCACAGCCCAGGGGCAGCTCGCGGTGGGGGGCGGCAACTCGCGGCACTGGGGCAGCTCGCGGGGGGGCCGGCAGCTCTCAGGAAAGGGATAGTTTGCGGGAGGGGTGGCAGCTCGCGGGGGGGACGTCACTCGCAGCACAGACGCAGCACGTAGAGCCCGCAGCACGCAGAGCCATTGTGACGTCATCAGCCAAAGCCGCTCAGTTTTATTTTCAAAGACATTTTAGATTTGTGAACATTTTCATAAATAACTTGAGATTGGACTCCATGGGATAAAACTCTACAGGAATATGTAAACATTTTCCCGTTCGCACGTCGTTTTTTCGAGTAGATGTGATCGTACACAAACAAATAAACATGCACACCCACATACACGAGCATGCACACACACACACACACACACATCCCACATCCACATCCAAGATCAGAGTTTTATAGTTATAAGGATATGGGGAACAAAAGTGGTGTTACTACCTAGAATGTTTCGATGGTTACTTTTTCAGTTATATTTTGGAAACCATTTCAATGCTTTCAGTACCTTTACAATGCCTGCTCCACAGAAGGAAGCACAGAAATGAATTATGAATGTTCTCTCATTATTTGTTGTTTTTTTCCCATCGTGCCATTTGCTTCTGACATACTTTGCCTGCTGCTCACTCAATTTTCTGCCTTTGGACCTCTCCAGTGAATCTGCTGTTTAGTTAATGAAATCTGCTTGAAATTTATTGATGATTGTGTACCATATGTGAGTGGATTAGATGAGCCCTTGTTTAATATATTTTATTGGCACATGCATGTATCATTAGAGACATTGTGATTTTAAACTGAGGAATAAGATACCTTGATAGTTATTCAAAGAAGAATCGCATGAAGCTTTCCTATAGCGTTTTGCATGTTCCAATTAAATGCTAAGTCTACCTTTACAAAAAAAGTTGATTAATGCCAGGAAGTCAATAATCAATATTTCCAGTGTCTGTAGTAAAGTGCAGTACCCAGTTAAGATCTTTGGTTAGCAGAAAACTGGCATGATGAGCAGCTTTATCTTAACAGTATGATTTCCATCTTTTGAAAAGTGTAATTTATCTTGTTAAACTTTAACGAGTCATATTCATTTCATAAATTGCTCACAGCCAAAATCTGATACTGACCTTAGGAAAAAGATATTGGCGTTATTCTTTGCTTTAGGTTTTAAACATTGAATTGTGCACACATATATTTCATATGTATCTAACATTAATGAAGAATGGGGTTCAGCAAGACTTTATGGTTGACAGTTTAACACAAATATTCCTGAATTTAAGAGATGTAATCTATGTATGAAAACGATTTAGTAAGCCGTGAGAAAAGTTGGTATTTGGACGGAGTTCATTCACGTATAAGAGGATCGCTAACTGATTTACAAAAGGATAAATCTTTCACTACATTATACTATGTATCTGACTCTGGTAAAGAACTATCCTTGAACACATAGTCTTTCTTATATTGGATTACAAACAGTAATCGTCTTATTCCAATAGTTGTGAAAAATGTAATTTCATTTTATTCCATTCTTTTTAACAGATTTTTTTATGGGAACAAAATCTAGAACAATTTCAGATTGATCTTTTCCGATATCGTTGTTATATGGCAAGCATTCAAGGTGGAGAATTACCAAATCCGAAAAGACTTCTTGCATTTGCAAGTCGACCAACCAAACATGCCATGGGTCGTCTAAGTATTTTTTCAGTGTCATCCTTCCACGCCCTGGTGAGTTTGTTCTATTTGGGATTTACTCTAAACCAATGATAAGATTACTTTAACAGCTCCATAAACCAGATATATTTCATTGCAAGTCAAATAGCATGGTTGACTGAACCCTTTTAAACTCGAGTTGTATCCCTATTTGTTTAATCCTGAACTTTATAGTTTGTTACATGAGATAAAGCTATACAAAATAATTAGCGAGAATTTACAGACTCAAGATCAATAAATGTTAAGTGAAATGCCAATTAATAGATCATGAAAATTATATAAAAATTGATCGTGTGTGAAATGTAGGTTGTATAGCTATTATTTCCTTTAGATTTAATTGCATAATTAAACTTTTACTGCAGGATTGGATGCTGGTAGTTGATATGGAGAATTAAGGATATAAACATAAACATGTTTTCAGATGTATTCCATCACAACAGATTTGTCATGTGTGTATTTTTTAAAAATTAAAATATATAGGAACATCTACCTGCATAATAACTTTCATATAACTTAAAAGTACATTATTGAAAATATATTAGCAATATAAGAGCAAGGAATTATTACTAGAACAGTAGACAATGCTAATTAGACACGGCTTGAGTAACGCATATATTTGGCTGAATACAATTAGATGGTTTTATGCTTGATACTGGAGAATTGTAAGACTGTTTCAAATATTTTACATAGAAACAAGCATTCATTTGATCAGCTATATATTTTGTTTGCACAGCCTATGTGGTATTCATAAATTAAAGAATGATCGCTAATCAAACATTTGATCATTCACAACTGTCTTGTAGTGATTATGAAATTATTGTGTTAGGTGGCAGCTCGAACTGAACCTGGCTTGAAAAAACGGACTCAGGCAATTTCCAGATCAGTCAGCAAACGGCGCAACAGATTTTCTTCCCTCTGGGGATTGGATACAACTTCAAGAAAGAAAGCAAAAGAACGGCCCAGCATTAACCAGGTTAGATGTTGTTGCTGTGTTTGATTTTTGTAGATTCCACACAAAACAACACATGCATCTTATTATTTGTACATTTCAGGATTTTTTCCTTGTTTCTAAAGCTGAAATATGATTTGTTTTAAGATGGTTTGTACTTTAACCCTTACAAACCGCATTAACTGAAAACTAAGGATACAGTATATCGACTGTGGAAGAGATAGTTTCAAGAGATGGTGGAGAAAGGTATTTAGTATTGATTACTGACAAATTGATAATTATGTAAATGGACAACACAATTCATAAGTGTACAATGGAGAGCAGTTAAGAATTATGGGAGCTGAAATGTAAATAATGGAAACGTTGAGAATGAAAACAGAAAAGGAATGACGGCAAAGGCAAAATAGCTAATTATGCAGCTCACTTGTCAAGGAGCGAAAACGAAACTAAATGGTCAAACAGAAATATTTCTCTTGCTGAGCAGCTTTTTCAGTTGGAATGATTGTTCACAAAGTTGTTTTGTACGATTATCATCAGCATGTACTGTTACCTGGCATATTGCTATTCAGCAGTCTTCAGTCAGATGTAAGTTTTGCTGCAGAAAATAATAGGACATAGCTTTTAGCCTAATTTTCTTCAAGCAACAGTCTTTTGGTTATTAATATTGCTGTTCACAACTTTTAGTCATTCCTGGGATGTGGGCATCATTTGTGAGGCTGGGATTTATTTCCACCAATGGTTGGCTAAGGTTTGTTGATATTATTTTTGTAGAAAATTTCAGACAATTGTTAAGGATTAGCCAAGTGTTTGAGACTGGAGTCACTTGTCAGCCAAACAGAATACACGTTGCATGTTTCTTTCAAGATCCAGTTGGGTTTTTGTTCGTTTACATTTTTCAGATATCAAGTTGGACTTTCAAATTTGTATTTGATAGTCTATTTTTACAACTCAAAATTAATTGACGATGATAGGCCCAAAACCATGTCATTCAATCAAGGAGTAAATGAGTTAAAGATTTGGCTTGTAACTGCTTGTTAGAATAAAACATAAAGTACAGGAGTAACTCAGCAGGTCAAGCAGTATCTGCAGAAGGAATGCATAGGCGGTGTTTCAGGTTGGAACCTTCTTCAGTCTGATTGTAGTAAGGAGGAGCAAACTGGAAACGAGGTGGGGGCAGAACTAAGCTTGGAAAGTAAACAGCAAGAGAACAGCAGGATATCACAGAGGGGGAGCAGTGAGAGAGGGTCTCACAGAACTAGTGTGGGAGAGAGGAGGAGAACTTTGACTGACCTGTCCTTCAGCCCAACTCCTCCATGCCAACTCCAGTTTAGATGCAACTCTTAGATGCAATATCATCAATAATCGCTTGTGTGATGTCCCACAGGATGGCAATTTTAAATCATCAAAGTGGAAGATCATCAAAGTTGGAGATATTGTTTGAGCCCATCTAAGCTTGTCTATTTGTATGCACTTGGTCCATATCACTTAAATCTTTCCTATCAATGTACATGTCCAAGGGTCTTTTAAATGTTGTTATTACATTTGTCACAACTACCTCAACTGGCAGCTCATTCCATATACCCACCCCGCTTGGAGTGAAAAAGTTGCCCCTCAAGTTCCTATTAAATATTATCTGTGTTGAGTTAGCACGTTCTCCCTGTGACCACGTGGGTTTCTTTGGGATGCTCAGGTTTCCTTCCACATCCCAAAGATGTGTGGTTTGTAGGTTAATTTGTCCTCTGTAACGTACCCCTAACGTGAATGTGAAAGTGGGATAACAGAACTAGTTGGAATGGGTGATAGATGGTCAGCATAGTCTCAGCAGGCAGAAGGGCCTATTTCAATGCTGTATTTCAATTGATCAATTGATCAATCCAAACCTGTCTGCCAGCAATTTGGTTCCCCTCCAGTTTAGATGCAGCTCACCTTTCTTGTACAGGTCACCTCTATCCAAGAACAGATACCAATTGGCTAAAATTTTGAATCCCTGCCTCCTGCACCAACTCCTCAACAGTCATTCACCCTATCCTATATTCCTGTTCTTACTCTCACTATCACTTGGCACCAGGTGCAATCTAGAGATTACTACCCTCAAACCTCTGCTTTTAAATCTTTTGCCTTACTCTCTACATTCACTGTGCAGTACCACTTACCGGTCTCATTTGCACAATGACTTCTGGCTGCTCATCCTCCTTCTTAAGTCTTTTCTACAGCCGCTCTGAAACCTCTTGGGCCCTGGCACCAGGGAGTGAAATCATCATCCTGGAGCCTTGTCTACTGCCACAGAATCTCTTGGCTGTCCCCTTAACTAATGAGTCTCCTATCTCTATCTGTCAGCCTCACTTCACCCTTCCCTGTTGTGCATCAGAGCCAGGCCAGTACACAGACCCGCTGCTGCTGCTGCTATCTCTAGACCAATCATTCTGCCCCACAATATCTCAAGGGACATACTTGTTGTCAAGGGGAATTACTTCAAGTGATACCTGTACTCTCTGACTACTTTCTTTCCTGGTGGCCTCCCGTCTACTTTCTGCATGCTCCATAGGCGTGACTATCTCACTTAACCCCTATTTGTGACATTCTCTCCAGGATAATCCTGAGGGCGCCCAGCTTCTGCTCCAGTTCCCTAAGGAGGTCTGTAAGGAGCTGCAGCTAGACGTACCTCCCACAGGTGTAGTTCTCAGGGTAGGTATATTTTCAGTAGTTTTCACAGTGGAGCACTAAAATGGAGAAGCAAGGAAATGCAGATGCAGGAATTTTGAGTAAAACACTGTGCTGGACGAATTCAGCGGGTCAAGCAGCATCTGTGGAGGGAATGAACTCAATAGCCAGCTGATTGGGATGGTCACTTGTCAGTCAGATAAATCAACTTCGTTATTTGCCTCAGGTACGAGTAGATAAATTGTATCAAGTCAACTTATTGAAAGAATTATGAAATACTGAAGAGCAAAGCACACATTTTAGATCACTTGGGTTGGTATTGTTAATTGAAGATTATTCTAACATATAAAGCATGACTGAACTGTGCAGGGCATTGCTGAATGCACAACATTCCAGTGGCATCCCTGCATCGGAGGAAAATCCGGAGCAACATTTATTTAATTGAACTATATCTTGCATTTGAATTTTTTCCTCATACGCTGGATGAAGAACATCCTTGTGCACACTTAAAGAACTTATCAAACATAGAAAATAGGTGCAGGAGGAGGCCATTCGGCCCTTCAAGCCAGCACCGCCATTCATTGTGATCATGGCTGATCGTCCCCTATCAATAACACGTGCCTGCCTTCTCCCAATATCCTTTGACTCCACTAGCACCTAGAGCTCACTCTAACTCTCACTTAAATCCATCCGGTGACTTGGCCTCCACTGCCCTCTGTGGCAAGGAATTCCATAAATTCACAACTCTCTGGGTGAAAACGTTTTTTCTCACCTCAGTCTTAAATGACCTCCCCTTTATTCTAAGACTGTGGCCCCTGGTTCTGGACTCGCCCAACATTGGGAACATTTTTCCTGCATCTAGCTTGTCCAGTCCTTTTATAATTTTATATGTTTCTATAAGAACCCCTCATCCTTCTAAACTCCAGTGAATACAAGACTAGTCTTTTCAATCTTTCCACATATGACAGTCCCCCCATCCCAGGGATCAATCTCGTGAACCTACGCTGCACAGCCTCAATCACAAGGATGTCCTTCCTCAAATTAGGAGACCAAAACTGTACACAATACTCCAGATGTGGTCTCACCAGAGCCCTATACAACTGCAGAAGAACCTCTTTACTCCTATACTGAAATCCTCTTGTTATGAAGGCCAAAATTCCATTAGCTTTCTTCACTGCCTGCTGTACCTGTAAGCCAACTTTCAAGGATGCCAAGGTCGCGCTGCACCTCCCCCTTACCTAACCTAACACCATTGAGATAATCTGCCCCCTTGTTTTTGCCGCCAAAGTGGATAACCTCACATTTATCTATATTATACTGCATCTGCCACGCACCTACCCACTCACTCAACCCGTCCAGGTCATCCTGCAACCTCCTAACATCCTCTTCACAGTTCACACTGCCACCCAGCTTTGTGTCATCCGCAAACTTGCTACTGTTGCTCCCAATTCCCTCTTACAAATCATTAATATATATGGTAAACAGTTGATCCATTTTACTTGTCACATCCTCAAAAAAATCCAGAAGATTAGTCAAGCATGATTTTCCTTTCATAAATCCATGCTGACTTGGACAAATCCTTTTACTGCTATCCAAATGTCCCATTATTACCTCTTTAATATTTGACTCCAGCATCTTTCCCACCACGGAAGTCAGGCTATCTGGTCTGCTATTCCCCGTTTTCTCTCTCTCGCTCCTTTCTTGAAAAGTGGGATAACATTAGCTATCCTCCAATCCACAGGAACTTATCCTGAATCCATTGGACATTGGAAAATGATCACCAATGCGTCCACTGTTTCTAGAGCCATCTCCCTGAGGACCCTGGGATGCAGACCATCAGGCCCAGGGGATTTACCATCCTTCAGTCCCATTAGCCTACCCAATACTATTTCTCGCCCAATGAAAATTTATTTCAGTTACTCTACCCCCTTAGATCCTCTGTCCTCCAGTACGTCTGGGAGATTGTTTGTGTCTTCCTTAGTGAAGGCAGATCTGAAGTACCTATTCAACTCTTCTGCCATTTCCTTTTGTTGCCCATAATAATTTTACCCGTGTCTGCCTTCAAGGGACCCACATTTGACTTTGCTACTCTTTTTCCCTTAACTTATCTAAAGAAGCTTTTACTGTCCTTCTTTATATTCCTGGCCAGCTTCCCTTCGTACTTCATCTTTTCAGATCGTATTACCCGTTTTGTTTCCTTCTGTTGTCCTATGAAAGTTTCCCAATCCTCTGGCTTCCGGCTACTCTTTTCTTTTAGTTTTATTCTATCCCTAACTTCTCTTGTCAGCCACGGTTGCCTCCTACTACCCTTAGAATCTTTCTTCCTTTTTTACCCTCTGGCCAATCCAACTCATCTTAAATATAGCCAAATGGCCTCAACTACCTCTGTGGCATATTTCCCCCTTATCTGCTGTGACCCCTTGTCCTTCCCCAACATCGGGAACAATTCCTGCATCTAGCCTGTCCAACCCCTTAAGAATTTTGAAGTTCCCCCTCTGAGAGTTATAAACCGAGTCTATCCAGTCTTTTTCATAAGCCCAGAATCAGTTCCTCTGCACCGTAATGTCCTTCCTCACCTGCTACTCAGATCCCCTTGCCCTCTCAAATCCTTTTGCTATGTCACTGCCTGCTGCACCTTGCATGCCATGACCCCCCTCCATCATGCCTTTAATAGTCACATCCTGCATCCCAAACATTTGCCCACTCACCTCAACTGCCACTGCCAGTTAGTGTCCGATTTAACCTTCCAGATCAAATTGCTGATTGCGGTAATACTAATCCATTACTATGACATCACTAGCTCCAAAGTTCTGGTTCCTTTACCTCGAGTTCTCTTTCCATCCATTTTATCTTGTTTCATTGGACAACACTAAATCAAGAATTGCCTTTTCTCTGGTCGCATCCACTATTTCCTGCTCCCATTGCAAGCTGCTGACTGAGAATTCCTATCTCGGAGGCATTCTATATCAAACTCACTGCTTTCTTGCAGGTTTTATGTTCCCTGCCAGTTTTCTTTCATAATCTATTTTTCCTTTCCTAATGATTTTCCCTCCTCTGGTATGCTGCTTTTTCTGGCTACTTTGTCTATCTATCCTGCATACGGATTGATTTATTCTTTTGCCATCCCCCCTTCTTTCCACCACATTGTTGGAATTAATTGCCAGTCAATCTTGGCCAATTCCGTCTCATACCCTCAAAGTTACATGCCAGTTTCCATCCTAATGAAGAACTCAACTATTATGCTGCAAGGGGGCACGTTATACCCCACATCCGCCTGACATGCTATTTTCCAAAAATCCTCTTCCTCAGCACCCCTGCCATTTGGGTTGAAGTCACCCATTATAACTGTTTTGCCTTTGTCGCACGACAATTTCCGTTTGATACCATCCCCAACTTCTCTGCTACTGTTAGTCTTCTTTTCTGCCCAATTCTTCCTTTCCATTGCTTTTACTCCAAAGCTCCCCATATCCCTCCTGAATGACCCTCAGCTACCTCGTCAGCATCCCCTATGCACGTCTCGTCCACTTATGCGCATTGAGGGACCTGCAATTCCATCCCTTGGCCACCCTAGCCTTCATCGTCCCCTTTGTTCAGCATACTGCCACCCCCTCCCTCCTTCTGCCCACCTGCCTGTCCTTTCTATTGGATGTATACCCTGAATGCTTAAGTTTTCCCAGGCCCGATCCTCCTGCTGCAGCTGCACATTAGTGTCTCTTGCCTTTAGTACTCTATCCCCACTTCCCTCGCAATGAATTTTACCTCTACCATCCCTCTAGCCACTCTCAGAGTTTTATCCTCCTCTAACTGCTCAAGTCTACTTTACTTCTTATACTTCGCGCATTCATATACAATACTTTTAATTCCTTATGCATCTCGCCTTTCACATTGTTCCCTATTACACTTGGCCATACTCTCCTATCCCTTTGTGAGCTTCCTTTCCCGTTAATTCTGGGGGTCATTAACCATCCCTTTACTCTATTTCCCTTTAACTCCGTCCTCGACTATCCCATTTGACACCCCCCCCCCCCCCCCCCTTATTCAGTTTAAAACCACCCGTGTAGCAGTGGCAAACCTGCCTGCCAGAATGCTGGCCCCCACCTGTTAAGATGCAATCCGTCCCTTTTGTACAGTTCCCCCTTACTCCAAAACAGATCCCAGTGATCCAAGAATCTAAATCCCTGCCCCATGCACCAGTTTCTCAGGCACACATTCAGGTCCGTATCTTCCTGTTCCTGCTCTCGCCAGCACGAGGAACTGGAATCAAACCCGAGATAACAACCCTGGAGGTCCTGCTTTTCAGCATTTTTCCGAGCTCCCTAAAGTCACGCTGCAGAATATTCATCCCCTTCTTTCCGACATCGTTTGTGCCAACATGCACTACCACTTCCGGCTGTTCACCTTCGCCCGTGAGGATTTTCTGTACTCTGTCCGTGACATTCTGGATCCTGGCACCAGGAAGGCAGCACACCATCCTCGAATCCCGTCTGTTGCCGCAGAAACCCCTGTCCGTACCTCTCACAATGGAGTCTCCAACTACAATGGCGTTGCCTGACGTTGTCTTCTTTGGATTTGGCTCAACAGCCCTTTTTGCTTCGCAAGCCAGTCCGCTGCTCAGTGTGATCACGTCTTCTGTCCCAACAGCTTCTAAGTGGGTGAACCTGTTCACAAAAGGTACCACACCCGGGGACCTTTGCATTCCAAGTTTCCCTCCCTTTCTCACCGTCACCCAGTTTCTCTTCCAGTACCTTAGGTGTAACAATCTTACTGTGGGACTTGTCGAGGAACGACTCAGCCTCTCGAACGAACCTGAGGTCATCCACTTGCTTCTCCAGTTCCCCAAAATGGTCCTTCAGGAGCTGTACCTGGATACTTCTCACATTTGTAGCAGCTAGAGGCACCAGCAGTGTCCTTGACCTCCCACATACTGCAAGCATCACACTGAATCAGCTTGCTTGACATCTCCTTCTTTCGTCTCTCCCTCTCCAGCGTTTTGCGTAGCCACCTCTCCTCAGCCTCCTCGCCGAAGACTCTCGAGTTTGAAAATTAACTGAAATTCATTGTAATCATTATTTTGTTGTTTTACGTTGCACATTTAAATCATCTTATGAACTCGTCCCTTTCATTAATTTATCATTACCACTTAGTGGCAAAAAGAAAAATAATGGGATAGCAAATGAGAAATTACTTTTTATTACACACCAAATTAGGCCAGGTCATATTTACCCAGTGTTATACTCCTGATCAAGTAAAATGCTGGGTTGTACTAAGTTGAACCAAATTAAATGATGAAATCTGTTCTTTGATTTGTTACAGATAGCATGATAAACAAACTGAAATATTTTGATTCTATTTTCTGATTGACTTTGTGTGAGATTATCTGATTGCTGGGCTAACATGAGTTAAGTCTTAATTGCCTATCATCTTCTCTGTGATGTTTATATGGACTGCATTAATTCAACGATATTAATACCAACATAAAAGCAGCTCATCTGGATGTAATCTTTGGCAGCTGAATGATTTAGATTTTATTTATGTTGAGCTGAATTTAACTAATGGAATATCTTTTCACATGCTATAAAAACTCCACATCCCAAGTGTGACACCGGATAATAAATATACAATTCTGCCACAACATTTTTGAAGTAAAATGATGTGTTTACAATTAAAAGTTTCAACTATAGATGTTCATAAAAAAACGACGAGATGTAACATATGAATTAAGGACAATATGTACTTTGGAGAAGAGCAATAGCTCCATTCATAGCAAGTTCCGTTTTGTTGCCATCTGGAGATCTGAGATTATATATGAAACAATTGGGTACTAAAGGGATGAATTTAAGATACATTTAATATTCTTCCTCCTCTGGGGTTATTTTGACCCTACCAAAACTTATAAATCTCTCAGTATTTTACGTTTCAACATCATTTATTCCATATATACGTTATCTATCTACTCTTTCCAGAATTAATACCCTGAACACTTAATATTAACTGTCCAATTATCTATCCGTTTATTATTTTAATTTTGGAACTTTTTTCAACACTATTATTTGTCCAGCTTCTGTGTTAATTTCAAATGCTGTTATTTCTTCCTATTTTAACACAGATAGGTCCTTCCTGGCAAGTAGCAGGGAAATTCACAATGGTGATTTGTTCAGTTTTGACTTGTATGCTTTCTGCAATTGTTGGGCATAGAGGAGGAATATAGAAGCGGAAGAAATAAAACAATAGAAAACAAAAGTAAAATAAAAAAGTACAGCAGCTTATGGGGAACAAATAGACAAATAGGGACAAAATGTAAAGACAATAATTATGTGTTATCAAGATAATTTAATGTACTTTTATTTTTAGCTGTTTGGTGACAGTGAAGCAACACTGAAGAAATCTTTGGAAGGCATCTTTGATGAATGTTCATCAGATACCAGTGTAAGTATGTATTGTTGTAATGTGTATCTGAATGACAAGATGAGGCAGAGGTGCACTTGCACCTCCTTCAACCTCCGCTGGATCCAGGTGTCAACTTCTCTTCATCGGCGAGACCAAGTGCAGGCTCGGCAATCGTTTCGCTGACTACCTCCGCTCAGTCTGTCTTAACCTACCCGATCTCCTAGTGGCTCAGCACTTCAACTCCCTCTCCCATTCCCAATCTGACCTTTCTGTCCTGTTCCTCCTCTATTGTCAGAGTGAGGCCCAGCGCAAATTGGAGGAACAGCACCTCATATTTTGCTTGGGTAGTTTACACCCCAGCGGTATGAACATTGACTTCTCTAACTTCAGATTGCCCTTGCTTTCTCTCTCCATCCCCTTCCCCTTCCCAGTTCTTCCACTAGTCTTACTGTCTCCGCCTACATTCTATCTTTGTCCCACCCCTTCCCCTGACATCAGTCTGATGAAGGTTCTCGACCTGAAATTTCACCCATTCCTTCTCTCCAGAGATGCTACCTCACCCGCTGAGTTACTCCAGCACTTTGTGCCTACCTTCTATTTAACCCAGCATCTGCAGTTCTTTCTTACACATTTATATTGCATTGAGATTATAGTTTGCATAAAGGCCATTTGTGAATTAACAAAACTTAAAAAGTGTGGTTTTTGCATCCATACCATATTTGGAAAAAACACAGCAGAAAGTGTGTTTTTTCTTGGGCTATTTTAAAGAACATTATATAGGCGAATCCCATGTTAAAGGGGTGGTGTTTCCATTGCGAGAAAACAGGCTGTGTCGCAATTATTTGTCATGTGAAGCTGTGTAATCTGCACATGTGTCAAGAAGTGGGAGTTGACAATGAAATTGTGTTGATCTGGTTTTTTTTTTGCAAATTCTGTGAGAGTGAATTTTATTCTGTATCTAAAATTTTGGGGTAACAATTTATGAATTTTTAATTTCAGTAACATGAATAGCTGTAACATAGGAGCCACATGTAATTACTACATTTTTTACTGAAACCACTGGGAAATAATGTTCTGTTGGTTTACGATGCAGTTATTTTGCAAATGGGGTATAAATCTAACTGAACAAGTTGTTTCAAGCACCTATCCCACCTCCCACAGTTGACAGTCTAATCAGTGAATAGCCGAGAATCCCTAGACCAAGAAGATTGTTCCCATCACCAGTCTTAATGGCATTATCTGGAGCAGTGCTAGGAGTACTTCCTCTGTCTTTCCTGCACTGGGGAAGACAGTGAGAGTTATCATGCTATTTGATTTTGATTGCTTCTGCTGGATCGCTGCTGAATATCTTTACCTGAATATTTAGTCACGGTAGCATTAAGTTAGACTGTTAGAGCCTAATATTCTAATAGTCAATTCAGAGTCAAACTTGATGAATGAATGATGTTGATTTTTGTGACATTCTTGTGACTTCTCTGGAAGTGTGCCAGGGTAAATAGGCAAATTGTGATATAAAAAATTGGTAGCAAGTGTTTAGATTTAAGATGGCAGGAAGTTAATGTTAGCATTTTAATGCTAGCATTTTACCTCCAGTTTGTCCTTGATTTCATGGTTCACTGCATAGTCTTTGAGGTCAAAGATAAGGTAAACCATGAGGAAGAGATAGCCAACTGCTCCAACCAGCCCAAATGAATTGACATTCAAAAGCTTGGTCAAAAGGGTCATTATTAGCAGTGCCTGAATGGAGGAAAGCGTGAGATGGACTGGAGAAATTTGGAGGCAGGGGACATAGAATTCCAGAGATATGAGCCATTCCAGCCAAAAATACTGCCTCTATTTGTGATTAAATTAAGTTTGTAGATGCACCCAAGGTCAGTATTAGAGGATAAAAGATATCTCTGTGAGTATGGGCTTTGCAGGAGATTAAAAAGGCAAGAAAGAATTAGATCATCAATGGATTTAAAAAAAGGGGAAGAGAATCAGTTTGTGGCAGGCTATTAGGGATCAGTATACAAGGATAATAGTGAAATAGGACATGGTGTAAGGTAGGACAAGCAACAGAAATTCAGGTAACCTTGCATATCTGGAAAGTGAAGTGAGGAAAGCTGGCCTGTATAATGGTCAGTTCTAGAGATACAAAATGATCCAAGTATATGGTCTGAAATCCATCTTATGGTCAAACATGTGACATGTATCTCAAACATGTGACAAAGGTTATGACAAAAATTATTCTGTTTCAGGTGCTGGAGACTGAATCACTGAAAATTAAGTTTCTGATGGGAACTAAAAACTTTTAATTATGCTTCTACTTAATTGGAAATCAACTGTTCATCCAGTGCTTTATGTTAGACAAGAAGATCTGACTATTTAAAGACCAAGCAGAACTCAAAGTGAAATAGATACATGGAATTGCAGATGCTTGTTTACACAAAAGTACCAAAGTGCTGGCGTGACTCAGTGGGTCAGGCAACATCTCTAGAGAACATGGATAGGTGATGTTTTGGGTAGGGACCCTTCTTCAGGCTGTTAAGGGATGGGGGGGGGGGGGCAGGAGAAAGCTGAAAAGAGGATAAGCAGAACAGAGCATGCCAGGTAGACACAGGCGAGTGGGTGGGGGGGTTGATAGGCAGATGATTGGAACAAAGGCCAGAGATAAAAGTAGGCGTGTGACAGATGGATTGAAGAGTTGCAAATTGTGCACCAAGTGGAAAGAATGTAGTAGTAGACAAAGGGGGAATAAAGGGGTGGAGGAGAAAAGAGAGTTGCTTGTGAAGTAGAGCTGCGTGTTTTCAGCATACATGTGAAAACCAACGTTGCTTGTGACTGAGGGACAGCATTTAAAAGAAATAGGGCAGGATGGCGAAGGGCATTAATGTGGTGAGTTTATAGGATCAGGTTGACGATCATCATTCTCATTCATGGTAGTGTGTTATTTCTGCTGTATTAAATTTTCTTTGATTTAATCACATATTTCTTCATTTGGTTTATACTTACATTGCTTCAAAATATTTTGTTATGATTGATTTCTCCATTAGTGTTGCGATGCACTTTCACATGAATCTTGTTGCAAAAAGGAACTGGTACAGCTTCAATTCAAAATGATGATGCTATGTTTTCCATTTACTTGTACAAATTAGGGCTGAATTCTGTAGGAAAGTACAGATGCCATCTACTGGTTAGAAGGGTAAAAGGCTTTCATTATCCAAAAAGAAATGTGAGGGATGTGGGCACAAACCTGCATTCATCATTCACGTTTGGATGTGCTGCTTAGTTACCATATATTATTTATGATTATTTCTCATTGCTTCTTTACCATTTGAATAAAATTAATTTACACAATAATTGTCACATACTTGACCGATTTATGGTCCCGATAATGTGAGAAAGTCAAATATTAAAGATGAGAAAAAGTAACTATTGAAGCATGCTGAGATTTGTTTTAATCATACTTTTGCCAGTTTGTAACTTGCAGCCAGTTATTGCTTGGTTATTGCTTAGTAAATTACATTTTATATATTCCCGTCAGCTTACATTTCTGAAATGAGTTTTTTTTAATAAAGTCGACAAAGGGGAAAAAAGTAGAAGTTAGAGTCATAGTCAGAGAGTCATACAGCACAAAAACATATCCTTCAGCCCTACCAAGATGCCTCATCCATACTAGTCCCACCTGCTCGTGTTTGGGCCATATTAAACCTTTTCTATCCATGTACGTGTCCAAATTTCTCTTAATTGTTATCGTACCTGCCTCAACTACCTCCTCTGGCAGCTTGTTCCATATGTCACGACCTTCTATGTGAAAAAGCTGCCTCTCAGGTTCCACTCACCTTCAACCTATGTACTCTGGTGCATTATTTTGTTGTTATGGGTAAAAGACTACCCAAATTCACCCTATCTATTCCCCTCATGACATTATACACACTGTAAGATCACCCCTCAGCCTCCTCTGCTCAAAGGAATAAAGTCCTAACTTGCCCAGCCTCCACCTGCAGGCCTTCAAGTCCTGGCAACATCCTCAAATCCTCTCTGCACTCTTTCCAGCTTAACAACATCCTTCCTATTGCAGGGTGGCTGAAATTGTGACATAACACTCTAAATGTGGCCTCACAAATGTCTGATACAACTGTAACATAATATCCCAACTTCCATAATTAATACCCTTACAGGTGAAGGCCAATATACTGAGAGCATAAAAATATAGAAACATAGACAAACAGGTGCAGGAGTAGGCCAATCGGCCCTTTAATGCAGCGCCGCCATTCAATATGATCATGGCTGATCATCTAAAATCTGTACCCCGTTCCTGCTTTTCCCCCATATCCCTTGATTCCTTTAGCTTTAAGAGCTCAATCTAACTCCCTCTTGACCACCCTATCTACCTGTGACACCACTTTTAAAGAACTATGTACCTGCACTCCTAGATCTCTCAGCTCTACAATACTCTCCATGACCCTGCCATTTACTGTGAAGTTCCTGCCCGGGTTTGACTTTCCAAAATGCAACACCTCACACTTATCTGCATTAAACTCCATTCCTCAGCCAGCTTGCCCAAATGATCAAGATCCTAAATAGGTTTACCTTCAATTTTGGTCACCCTGCAAAAGGGTGATCTTACAGTGTGTGTAAGGTCATGAGGGGAATAGATAAGTCAAGTCAAGTCAAGTTTATTCATCACATACACATACGGGATGTGCAGTGAAATGAAAAGTGGCAGTGCTCGCGGACTTTGTGCAAAAAAACAACCAACAAACTGCAAACAGAACTACGAACAGAATGGAACAGAAAAAACGCACACAGTAAGGTGAATGCGCAGAGTCTTTTACCCAAAACAGGAGAATAATACACCAGGGTACATAGGTTTAAGGCGAGTGGGGAAAGATTTAATAGGAACCTGAGAGGCAGCATTTTCACATAGAAGGTGGTGGCATATGGAACAAGCTGCCAGAGGAGGTAGCTGAGGCAGGTATGATCACATTTAAGAGACATTTGGATCCCAGGAACGAGCAGGTTAACATATGATGAGCTTTTGACGGCACTACGCCTATATGCGCTGGAGTTTAGAAGAATGAAGGGGACCTCATTGAAACGTACAGAATAGTGAAAAGCTTGGTTAGAGTGGATGTGGACAGGATGTTTCCATTAATGGGAGAGTCTAGGACTAGAGGTCATAGCCTCAGAATTAAAGAACATTCTTTTAGGAAGGAGATGAGGAATTTCTTTAGTCGGAGTGTGATGAATCTGTGGAATTCTTTGCTACAGAAGACTGTGGAGGCAAAGTTAGTGGATGTATTTAAGGCAGAGATAGATAGATTCTTGATTAGTATGGGTGTCAGAGATGATGGGGAGAAGGCAGGAGAATGGGGTTAGGAGGGAGAGATAGATCAGCCATGATTGAATGGTGGAGTAGACTTGATGGGTCGAAAGGCCTAATTGTACTCCTATCGCTCACGATCTTATGACCTCTGTGTGTAACTTATTTTTTAAATTTGCTCTTATGATAGCATTTGCTTTCAAATAATGGTGTAATGGTTGTATGGGTGAATTTGTCTTCTTCAATTCTTGTGGTAGAAAATGTTTATATTGACCCGATTGTTGCAAGAAAAAGTTAGAATAGAGGTTATTATTGCCCTTTTCTCCAGAGAGAGAAGAGCCTGACCACAAGTATTCGGCAACAAACAACTGGGAGTGACAACTGGGTTATGGATTGCCTCGCACCTTCATGGGTCTGTTTACCAGATGATCAACCCATATTGGTCGTAATACATCCAGGAAACTCGGCACAGGATATTCTTGAGGTAGCCTGTAAGGTATGTCCTCTGCTAATTTACCTTATCTTTTCAACAAATTGAACATACTTTGAAACTAGTGGTTCCTTAAAATTGGAGTCTCACAGAATTTGTAAGTATTGATTACAGGATGAAAATGTTTTATTGCAATTGATGGCACGTTATTAAACCTGGATAGTTAAAATGTAGTCACAAGAAACAGCAGATCATTTGTATCCACCTAATACCTGCCGGGGGTAGACATAAAAAGCTGGAGTAACTCAGTGGGTTACGCAGCATCATTGGAGAAAAGGAATAGGCGACGTTTCGGGTCGAGGCCCTTCTTCAGACACTTGCCAGGCTTTGTCATGCCCTCCACACCTGTCTTCCAGCTTTCTCACCCATATTACAATCAGTCTGAAGAAGGGTCCTGACCTGAAAAGTCGCCTATCCATGATCCCCAGATATGCTGTCTGACCCACTGAGTTACTCCAGCACTTTGTGTAATTTTGTCAACAACTTTTTATTCAGTTTTTAAAATTTACTTTGCCATTTCCATTACTTAAAATATAAATTATTTTAAATTTCCATTATTGTCCTTGTAAGCACCAAATGTGATTACTTTTTGCTGGGTTCCGCGGGGAACCTTCAGTGAGGTGCTTTATAAGGCTAGCTCCAACTGAGTCCAGCAATAGGCTGCAAATACCTTGAGTTGAGAGGCCATTTGCATTTGGTACCTCAACATCACATCATTTGAATGGGGTTACTCACTTTGATTGAAAGGGTGAGTGGAGGTCATTAGTTTGTTTTGTTTAACTTGATGTTAATTCTTTAAATTAATTTATCTCTGTTAAATTTATTTTTTGAGTAAATTAATTATTTAAAAAATAGTTTAATAACTATGTAAAAGATAGCTTTTTGAACAGTTTTTAAATGCATCATGTCATCAGAATCATTTAAAAGCATTTGACAACACTGAGTTGTTATAAGGCCATTTAAAGACCAGGCCTGCTGTGTGATGTCTAGTTGCTGCTTATGAACCACCTGCCTCAAATGATGGCTTGATTCCGGACACAACACACCCTCCTTGGAGATTGTTGCTGATGGCCCTCTCCCACTGTACGAGTTCATTCAAGTGCTCTCCCGAGTTAAAAAAAAAATCAAATTCGTGGTAAGCACGGAAAATGAACGTAGCGGGTACATCGGAGCTCGGGGACATCTCTTAGTGGCTCGTAACGCTAACGGAAAGTACTCGGGAGACGTGGTAAGCTCGGGAAGACTCGTGAAGATTTTTCAACATGTTGAAAAATGTCCACGAGAGCCCTGAGTACCGACGAGCGGCCATTACCGTAAATCTCCGAGTTCGAATCAGGGCAAACTCGGGAGAACTTTTTGAATTAACTCATACAGTGGGACAGGGCTTTGACTGATCAATCCTGCAGGAGATTTCCTTGCATATTGTGTATTTTTGCCCCAAACACACACAGATAACAAAAATCTCACCCGTGACAATTTTATTAATGTGAACCATGTATTTTCAATAATACCATCTGTGTGCAAGTAGGTCCACTTACATCTACAGTTTACTCCATTTAATTAATCCTTGTTGTCATTTTTCACGGCAAAGTTCTATTGACAGGTGAACTTATCAACACCTTAAAATGTTATGTAATCCATTTTTTTCTGTTGACTTCTGGAGTTCTCTGGACAATTGTACCACAGGAAGTCTGTGAGAAAGCAGATATGTAAATTGTACCCTCTGGGTTAGCCTTATTTGTGTCTCTATATAAATGATTCTATTCACAGATTCTTCAGCTCAAAAGCTGCTTTAAAGTTTTCCTGTAAATATCAGTGGTTTCTTATTGCAAGCTGATTTAGGAAATGTGGTCAATGTTATTTGAAAGGCCACTCCTGGCTTAATAATACACCTATCTGAGCAGCTTAACATCGGTTTATAGTGAGTTAATTGCATTAAATGCAGCCTTCATTACATTTCCCTAATGGCATGATACAATCAATTCAAGGATAATATTTTGATGGCACTGAAAGAACATTAGGTATCCATACCTGGTGTGTAGTTGATAGAAACTGGAGTTTATGGCATTCCTTTACTGCTTCGATGTATATTTTCTTCAGTTGCTGTGGTTCTGGAGCTTGGTTGGGATAATTATTGACAAGTTGCTGCAGAACCTCCTTAAGAACATATTTATTGCTGTCGTTGTGGTTGGTGTTGGATGGGTTGGATATTAAATCTATGGTTGAAATGTTGATCAAGCAAACTTCTTTTCTGAAACTAAAGTAATGAAAAGTAAAGGGGCTGTCCCACTTGGGCATCCTAATTGGCGACTTTAGAAGAGTTAAAAAAAATAGACATGTTGAAGACCTCCTTCGACTATGTAGAAGACCTCATTCGACCTCCTTCGACTATGTTGAAGACTAGCTTTGACTAGTTACGACTAGCTATGACTAACTTTGGGAAAATTGGACACCGAATAGTGGAGAGTGAAGACTACCTCCTTCAACCTCCCTTCGACTATGATGAAGACTATCTACGACTACCTTCGACTATCCTCGACTACCTTCGACTACCTACGACTAACATGCCGACCACGACTAAACCTACGAGTAAAAAAAGTATCGATTTTTTCCATGACGACCTTTTTTTACTCGTGGGCATTTTTTAACATATTAAAATAACTGCCGCGACCTAGCTGAGGCCTCGAGTACGCGGAGACCACTCTCGAGCAGGAAGAAGAGTTACGAAGACTTCCTACGACCTCGTGTCGCCCATGCTGCAAGTGTGAGTCGACGGCAAACTCGCCAGAACTCGCGGATTAGGTCGCCCAAGTGGGACAGGCCCTTAAAGATTTTTATATATTGGGGTATAATTATTAATTATGTATTAGTATAAAAAACAGATAAAATGGGCACTTTTTTTAACTTAATGTCAATTTTTACACATAAGAATTAATTAACAGGAAATAGCTGATGATGACAGGTTTTAAAAACTACATTTTTGAAAGCAACAATTTAATATTCTATTAATGATATTGCTATGTGCATCCAAATTGTAATGCCATTTGGTGTCACTTATTGTTTACTAACCATTACACTGTATTATTTTAAGAATCATGCTTATCAGATAAATACAAAATTTTTTTGGAATATCTTTAGAATTTTAGTTTTAGACGTGCAGTGTGGAAACAGGCTGTTTGGTCCGGCGAGTCCATGCGCACCAGCAATCACACATTCACACCAGTTCTATCCTACACACTAGGGACAATTTACTGAAGCCAATTAACCTACAAACCTGCACATCTTTGGCGTGTGTGATGAAACCGGAGCACCCGGAGAAAACCCATGTGGTCACAAGAAGAACGTACAAACTGTACAAACAGCACCAATAGTCAGGATGAACCCGGGTCTCTGGCACAACTCTACCACTATGCCGCTCCAACAAATCTCTTAACTCTTATGACTTAACAAAATTACATTGACTATTTTGTTGTTGCCTTTTGGTGTACGAGCAAGGGTCACAAAATAATAGAATCATTTTATTCATAGTTTATTTTATTTATCTGAAATTGTTAAGCAGAAGCCACAGCGGGAAGTTTAGCACGTCTGGCTTTCTACACGGGTGCTGTTGAGTTACAAGTGAAATGTTTGATTAAGCTGAGATCCTTTGAGAGAAAGGGAAACAGAGGTCATGGGAAAAGGAATCACAGTATAGAGATAGGCAGACATTTTGAGAAATGTTGATAGATACACTGGAATCTCAAAAATATATACTCAAAATACATATAGGAAGATATAGAGAGATTGAGAGCGAATAACTATAACTGAGACGAGAAGATTTAGATTGGTTATGCACCAACATAAATGCATTTATTTCATGACTGAAGCTTGCCTGAGGATAAATTACACATAACACATTACACATAACATGGAAGGCAGACAAAAATGCTGGAGAAACTCAGTGGGTAAGGCAGCATCTATGGAGCGAAGGAATAGGTGACGTTTCGGTTCGAGACCCTTCTTCAGACTGATGTGGGGGGGCGGGAAGAAGAAAGGAAGAGGCGGAGACAGTGGGCTGTGAGATATGGGAAGGGGAGGGGAAGGAGGGAGAAAGCAAGGTCTACCTGAAATTGGAGGTCAATGTTCATACCGCTGGGATGTAAACTACCCAAGCGAAATATGAGATGCTGCTCCTCCAATTTGCGGTGGGACTCACTCTGCCATGGAGGAGGCCCAGGGCAGAAAGGTCGGATTCGGAATGGGAGGGGGCGTTGAAGTGATGAGCCACCGGGAGATCAAGTTGGTTAATGCGAACTGAGTGGAGGTGTTGGGCGAAGCGATCGCAGTAGAGCAGTTGGCACCTAGAACAGCACATGCAATAGATGAGGTTGGAGGAGGTGCAGGTGAACCTCTGACTCAGCTGGAAAGACTGCATGGGTCCTTGGATGGAGTCGAGGGGGCAGGTAAATGGACAAGTGTTACCGTTCCTGCGGTTGCAAGGGAAAGTACCAGGGGAGGGGTGGTTTGGGTGGGAAGGGACGAATTGACCAGGGAGCTACAGAGGGAGCGGTCTCTGCGGAAAGCTGAAAGGGGAGGAGATGGGAAATGTGGCCAGTGGTGCGATTCCATTGGAGGTGGCGAAAATGTTGGAGGATTATCTGTTGTATGTGACGGCTGGTAGGGTGGTAGGTGAGGACAAGGGGGACTCTGTTCTTGTTACGAGTGGGTGGATGGCGAGTGAGAGCTGAACTGGGATATAGAAGAGATCCTGGTGAGAGCCTCATCTATAGTTGAACATGGAAATTATTCATAACATGGAAATTATTTCTGCAATCTAAAGTGTATTCAAACATATTGTTCATAGCCTGAGTAATTTATCCTTTTGTCCCATTTCATTCTATGATTTTTTTTTTATTAGCGATGCCAAAATCTTTTAAACATGGTATAAATTTTATTCTTGAAAATGTTTAAATGTTGCTGGTAGACTTTTTGAAATTGTTTTATAATCTGAGATTCTTGTGACAAAATCAATAGTGACTGTGCAATGTTATTGTAGTACAACACTGATAAACTGGCATGCTTGGGACTTCAGTGTTGCCGGATTAGTGGACTATCAGATGTACTTTTAGTAATACCACAACATTCTTTTAATTCCGTTTTAAGATGTTATACACTATGATAAATTGTTGAGTGAATCACGTATGGTGAAAGGGACCACAGGAACTGGGGTTCATGAGTGGAAAATCAGTGTGAGAATCAGGAACGTGATAAGTGGTAGGAGAGTGCAGCAGCTGAGCCCCCCGCTGAGTTGAGATGGAGCATGGCAACCTGGTGAGTCAGATGCTGGACCATTGGGATATTCGAACTGTTAGTCATGGACTTACGGTGTTCTGTATTCACCTAGCCGTGCGCTTTTCAGGAAAATAGAAACATGTTATTGTAAACGCATCAATCCAAGGAGTAGCTCTGGGCACGTGCATGCGCCCCAGCAATGCCTGCCTCTTTGTAGGGTACATCGAACAATCCTTGTTCGAGGCGTACCGTGGCCCTATCCCAAACTCTACCTCTGCTACATCGACGACTGCATTGGTGCTACCTCCCACACCCATGCAGAACTCACTGACTTTATCCATTTCACTACGAACTTCCGTCCGGCACACAAATCCATTTCCGACATCTCCCTACCATTTCTAGACCTCACTAACTCCATCGCAGGCGACAGACTTCTGACCGACATCTACTATAAACCCACTGACTCCCATGGCTATCTGGACTACACTTCTTCCCACCATGCCTCATGTAAGGACTCTATCCCCTACTCCCAATTCCTCCGTCTACACCAGCATCTGCACCCAGGATGAGGTGTTCCAAACGTCCTCATTCCTCAGGGAACAGGGGTTCCCCTCTTCGACTATACATGAGGCTCTCACCAGGGTCTCTTCTATATCCCGTAACTCTGTTCTCACTCCCCATCCCCCCCACTCGTAACAAGGGCAGAGTCCCCCTTGTTCTCACCTTCCACCCTACCAGCCGTCACATACAACAGATAATCCTCCAACATTTTCACCTCCGACGGGATCCGACCACTGGCCACATCTTCCCATTTACTCCCCTGTCGGCTTTACGCAGAGACCGTTCCCTCCGTAACTCCCTGGTCAATTCTTCCCTTCCCACCCAAACCACCCGCTCCTCTGGTACTTTCCCTTGCAGCTGAAGGAAATGCTACACTTGTCGCTTTACTTCCCCCTTGACTTTATCCAAGTACCTAAGCAGTCTTTCCAGGTGCGGCAGAGGTTCACCTGCACCTCCTCCAACCTCATCTATTGTATCCGCTGCTCTAGGTGTCAGCTGCTCTACATCGGTGAGACCAAGCGTAGGCTTGGCGATCGCTTCGCCCAACACCTCCGCTCAGTTCACAATAAACAACCTGATCTCCCGGTGGCTCAGCACTTCAAGTCAAGTCACATTTATTTATATAGCACATTTAAAAAACAACTCTTGTTGACCAAAGTGCTTTACATTTGTTATAAGAATAGTATACACAAGCAGGCAACATACATACATACAAATAGCCTTCGCTCACTTCAACTCCGCCCTCATTGCGAATCCGACCTTTCTGTCCTGGGCCGCCTCCATGGCCAGAGTGAGTCCCACCGTAAATTGGAGGAGCAGCACCTCATATTTCACTTGGCTAGTTTACACCCCAGCAGTATGAACATTGACCTCCAATTTCCGGACAGTCCTTGCTTTCTCCCTCTTTCCCCTCCCCTTCCCAGCTCTCCCACAACCCACTGTCTCCGCCTCTTCCTTTCTTCTTCCTGCGTCCCCCACCCTCACATCAGTCTGAAGAAGGGTCTCGACCCGAAACGTCACCCATTACTTTGCTCCATAGATGCTGCCTCACCCGCTGAGTTTTTCCAGCATTTTTGTCTACCTTCAATTGTTCCAGCATCTGCAGTTCCTTCTTAAACACTACATATAATGCACTTGTTTTCCACAATCAATTCTTATTATGGCTGTATTACCATGAGATGGTTTGTTCGTTAGAATTTGAATAATATAACAATATGTATCAATCAGTGAGATTTTTAATATTTTTAATTTTTCTATATGACCAAACACGATTGTCTGCCTGAAAACATTTAGCATTAAGTTTATGTATGCCTTGATGTGGTCTAAATCAAACTCCCATTTGTGTTTGCAAGTTTCTCTTTATTGATCATATTCATGAAATATACAAATATAAATGTTGGTTATAAATTATTCGGATGCATTCTTCTGTATAATAACAGCTTGTTACGTGTTTTTTTTCTCCTGTCTCTTGCATCAGCTCATACACATTTCCCTTTTTGTTTGATCTGCATCTTCTCACTTCAAATCATAATGTGAGTTAAGAACCTGAAGTGTTCTAGCACAGTCGTATGATAAAGGTATCAAGTAATCAAACATTTCATTACAGGCTTTTAAGAGACAAGCAATCTTATTTATGTTTTTTATTTGTAGGAATAATTTAAAAAATCACTAGGCTTTGGCCAGGGTTTTTCCATTTTTTAAATATTTTGTTGTATAAAAGTACCTGCCTCAGAACAAAATAATTTTAGTTATTCATTTTCCTATGTATTTCAAGACTTGTTTTAAAAGCCTGCACTGGAATTTAGAATGCTGCATAGTTAGTTCTGATAGATGCTTTTTTTTGGGCAAATGTTTTTCATTTTTGTGTTGCACTTCATTCTTTAAAACTTTAACCATTAATGGCATTCCTTCATAGCCCCTTTGAAATTATATCTGTTATATAAATATAAAAGCCTACCTCGTAATACCTAATTAATTTGCACAGCATATTAAACTGTGTCTCAATTATTTTTCTAACATTGTGCCGCTTGCTTTTTTGATCAACACTAGTCTATAAATTAACAAATGTACACATGCCACCCAAGGAAGGGAGAAAATCTGTTTCAATGTAAAAATAAATTAAAATGCAGTGAAACCTTCTGAATAGCCTGGTTATTTTGTTTTGAAGGACAAAGATTCTTAAAAGCACCTGTTCAACTAATTCTAAAATTTCAAGAAATTGTTTAGGGAAATTCCATCAAAGAAATCCAAAATAACTATTTACCAAATGAGTACTGTGCTGTTGGCAAACCGGTGCAGATATTGGGATTATTAGATGATATCCCTCTCACTACCATTTTGGATGGCTTTCTGTGTTCTGCAAGATGAGCAATGGGACAGACATAAGGTTATTGATGAGCAGCCTTCTGATCAAAGCTGTGGATACATTTCATTATAAAGGACAAATTATTTTAGGTAACAATTTAATCTCCATCCATCAGACAAACATCTGCATACTTCCATAAGGCTTTTGATGAAATGTTTAAGAAAGTCTGAAAAGAGATACTTGAAGTTTTCCATATTAAATGTTCCTAATTATACCAGGATTTTGTTTTGCTTTGTACAGTTGGCTGTTTTGAGGCTGCATCATACTTTGTTCTATTTGGAAATTAAAGTAGGAGGTTGGATGGCAAGAATATATAGCAGACCTTGTGTTACAGCAGACCTTGAACAAAGCCAAAATTTTGGATTTTGTAAAGTGAGAACACAAATTCATTTCTAAAGTTGTGTGTAGATTTGGATATTTTTCAAATAAAGAATCATAGACCACCAACTAAAAGCATCTATCTATGTTTCAGTTTTGTTTTATCTTCATCTTCAGGTGATAAAATTGGTATAAACAATCCCTAATATCTGAAACATAGTTGAACTGGTTGATGATAATGGTAACTACATTTATTTGCTGGTCATAGAAATTAGTCCTTATTCATTTGTTTATACCAATAACTAGTTTGCAGCCTTCAATGAGTTTGTATGATGAGCTTGTCTTGCTGTTATTAATGCCTGAAACTTCATTAATTTAGCATGTGGTCTTGATGATGTACCATCATGTGATCAGGACTAAATTATATTCAAAATCCTAACTACATTGATAGAAAAGAATTTATAACACGGCATTATACGGTTAACTCCTTCGAAAATAAATCTTCAAAAAGTATGCAAATAACTATTTTCAAAAAATAAATCGGATTAATTATCTTATTGTTAGTTCATCAACATTAGAGGAAATATTTTAATCTTCCACATGCCAGATAATTTTAGCTTAGATAATTCCCACAAGGAATTAATCCTCCAAAGCTGTCATAGGCATGAAGAATGAGTGTGGAATCTTAATTAATTTCTTATTCATTTAATACATCCAAATCTGCATTCAAATCTTTGGTGCTTCTTGATGCACGGACAAAAAAGCGAAAGAGATGCACGGTTATGATTGAAAAGAGATAGATTGGGTATGTTCTACTCAACCACAGTTCTCATGTTACCACACATACTTAACACATTCCATAGAGTAGATGAATCTGAAAGCTGACGCACTCCCTATATCATAAATCAAAATAATATTGAATTACAGATTTTCCCCAGGTATGTTACATTATGTTTCAAATGCATTGTCATTCACTGTATTTGTATTAACCACAACAAGGTAGTGATCACATTCTCTTTTATCTGTTTCTACTCATGCATTGTAGGCACATCATTTGGAGCCAGGTGGTCACTACGTTCGTTTGAAGTTTACAATGAATAATCACATTCAATATTATATACCTAAACAAGAGGATATTCATGAATTGGTAAGTAACCTAAGTTTGGATGTCAGCAGCCTATATGTATATATGGAGAGTGCAATGGTTGTATTTCATTATTTATTCATATCATATTTACTTTTTCCCTCTGTTATCAGACCACAGAGTGGTCCTCTCACAAGGTAAGGATGTAGTCCTGATTTCCCAACCAACCTCATTGCGGTACTTATACTTTTCTTTATATCTGCATTTTCTCTGTAATGCTGTAACACTCTATTTGCAGTTGGGTATCCATTTCGCACTACCTGTTTTACTTGTGTATAGCTTGATTGTACTTGTGCATATTACAATTTGATTAGATAGTAAGCTAACAATGTTTTTCACTTATCTCAGTACACATGACAATAAAATACTAATACCAATTTTCCATTGAGAACACAATATAAATTTTGTATTGTATAGTTATATTATTGTTATATTAACAGATGTTTGTTTTTTATGTAATTTTTCCAACATAAATATTATGAAAACAAGGAAATGGTCTTATTTCATTATTTATTCCTAGTTCTATATTTAGCTTTCTAATTCATTGGTGCATAGATCACAAGAGAATTACAACAGAGAAAGCAATTTTGCTCAGGTTTACCTTGCCATCATTTGAGAAATCCCGTTGCCTCCCGCTATTTCACAGGAATTGTAAGATGCGGGTTCTGGCATCCTTACCTAGCAGTTACATGCACTCCAATGTTAAACTGACATGTCTTTTGTACTGTTTTACGTTCCATTGGGAGTGCATTTTCTGGTGTCTTTTGACCATTTTATGAAAAGGCTACGGTGCTTTGGATGTAAGAAAAGGTTAATTGTTGCAACAAAACGTACTGTGAATTTGAAAGAATGAAATTTGAAAAATGTGCATCATAGTAACTACAATTACAACAATTTATAAACATCTTTGTCCTACCTATGAGTCTTAAAACAAATCTTGACAACAGGTTACTTACTAAGATGGAGGGCTGATGAAAGTGATGGTGTTTAGTGGAATGAAGAGAAATATAGGCATGACACCAGGATTTCAAGCATTTGAAGCAGAAGACATGGTCTGCCAACGAGAAGTTATAAAAATTGGAGATGTTTAGAAGGCCAAAGTGGGGACCACAGATATCTCCTACATCTGTTTTCATTTATAGACTGTTGAAATAGGGTGGTTCAGCTTTGCAAGGCTTTAGAAATGAGATTTAAAAATAGAGATGTTGCTTGACGGTGAAGAGTTCCGAACCTATAAAGTATAGAATGCATCTGTCCTCAGTTTTTATTCACTTTTTATGTATGGGCTACATTTTCAGAGATCGCCATTAATAAATTATATTGGTATCCATTATAGATAATTTTCCAAGTAACAGTCAAGAAAAGTATGGTTAAAATACATTTAGAAACCATTGTCTTGATATTACTACCTTTGGGAGATGGTAATGCAATGTTGTTGCATGTTATTAGTATTTCTCAGCAATATGGATTATATTTTGCTATGACGTTTTGCCTATGTTTACAATTAATAAAATTATATTATTTTCTCAGTTGTATCAAGAAATTGAAATTTGTCCAAAGATTACACATCATGTTCAATTTGACAAGTCTGATACTTCTGTCAGTTATGGTAAGGATATGTGTAAAATGTTATACAAATATTTATGTCATTTTTTTCAATTACTTATATTAGTTACTCATAACTTTGTTTTAGTTGCTTTTTTTTAAACATCAATCTTAAAATAACACACTTAATTGTTCAGTATTTGTATGTTGGAACAGTTTACGGTCAACTTTAAAATGGCGTGAATTATTTGTTTGATTTGATCGAGGGAGAATGCATAACTAAAGATTTGGTTATATGCTTATTGTTTAACATTACTCTCTAAATTATAATTGCGGCATGCATGCCTTCTATGCTGCTTGTTTGACGTGTTTAATTTTAATGACTAGTCTATTTCCTTTTTAACAAGAAACAATTGATTTTGAATTAATAAGAATTATCTAAAGTCTGAAATAACCAATTTTTTCTTCCTCCAAATTTGTACATTCATAAGTGTCTAGATTCTAACGCAAATACAGGAAATCAGCGTCCTGTCCAATTCCGAGAATGAGTTCCTTGCTCAGAGGGATTCTGCATTAAACTGGGAATAACTTAACTTACTTTTTCTCCTAGAAAATTAAGCAAACCTGTGCAATTAAACTTTTAATCTAGATTGGTGAAAGATTAGTGCAGCTACTAACTATTTAAAAAAAATCCCTGGAAACTAGAATTGTGCCAAAGAACCTGGTGGGAGCAAATATTTTACACCATTCAATCAAAGCGAGAAAGCATAACCCCTGAAATACAGGCCAATTAGTTTAAACTCAATTATAGATAATCTTCTGCAGTTCAGTATCTCACCACTCATTGGTTTTACATAGAATGCACCCAGCAGTATAATGTTCCAACCAAACAGAAATTATTGTCATTGACCCCTCTGCACTATTCAGACCGTTACAAACCACAAACGTTGAAGGAAATAATTAAATCCTAATGATTATCTATCAAACTTTATCACACTTTATCTTGCTCCAAATTGTGTACCCTTTATCTGTTCACTGTGGACAGCTTGATTGTAATCATGTATTGTCTTTTCATTGAATGGATAGCACATGTGACAGTAATAAACTAAACCAAACTAAACTAGACTCCAAACATAATGCGTTTATCTATATGGGAACAGAAATCTATATGGGAACAGTTCAGAAAATCTCAAATTCCTCTTTGCCTCTCAATCCACAAGCCAGAATACTGACTGAAATCAATGTAGACTCTACTGTTCTAACCTGGCAAAGAATCAGTGTTGTGACTCCCAAATCAGCAAGTCAAGGCTCTGCTTTAAATTTCAATGGGGAATACTCTGATTCCGTGTAGTGACAGACTCAGCTGGAGTACACATACAGTGGCTTGCAAAAGTATTCATACCCCTTGAACTTTTCCACATTTCGTCACGTTACAACCACAAACGTAAATGTATTTTATTGGGATTTTATGTGATAGACCAACACAAAGTGGTGAATAATTGTGAAGTGGAAGGAAAATGATACATGGTTTCCAAATTTTATTACAAATAAAAAACTGAAAAGTGTGGCATGCAAAAGTATTCAGCCCCCCCTGAGTCAATACTTTGTAGAACCACCTTTCGCTGCAATTACAGCAGCAAGTCTTTTGGGGTATGTCTCTATCAGCTTAGCACATCTAGAGACTGAAATGTTTGCCCATTCTTCTTTGCAAAATGGATCAAGCTCAGTCAGATTGGATGGAGAGCGTCTGTGAACAGCAATTGTCAAGTCTTGCCAGAGATTCTCAATTGGATTTAGGTCTGGACGTTGACTGGGCCATTCTAACACATGAATATGCTTTGATCTAAACCATTCCATTGTAGCTCTGGCTGTATGTTTAGGGTCGTTGTCCTGCTGGAAGGTGAACCTCCGCCCCAGTCTCAAGTCTTTTGCAGACTCTAACAGGTTCTCTTCCAAGATTGCCCTGTATTTGGCTCCATCCATCTTCCCATCAACTCTGACCAGCTTCCCTGTCCCTGCTGAAGAAAAGCATCCCCACAGCATGATGCTGCCACCACCATGTTTCACAGTGGGGATGGTGTGTTCAGGGTGATGTGCAGTGTTAGTTTTCCACCACATAGCATTTTGTATTTATGCCAAAACCTTCAATTTAGGTCTCATCAGACCAGAGCACCTTCCTCCACATGTTTGCTGTGTCCCCCACATGGCGTGTGGCAAACTACAAACGGGACTTCTAATGGCTTTGTTTCAACAATGGCTTTCTTCTTGCCACTCATGCATAAAGACCCGATTTGTGGAGTGCACGACTGATAGTTGTCCTGTGGACAGAATCTCCCACCTGAGCTGTGGATCACTGCAGCTCCTCCAGAGTTACCATGGGCCTCTTGGCTGTTTCTCTGATCAATGCTCTCCTTGCCCGGCCAGTCAGTTTAGGTGGACGGCCATGTCTTGGTAGGTTTGCAGTTGTGCCATACTCTTTCCATTTTTGGATGATGGATTGAACAGTGCTCCGTGAGATGTTCAAACTTGGGATATTTTTTTATAACCTAACCCTGCTTTAAACTTCTCCACAACTTTATCCCTGACCTGTCTGGTGTGTTCCTTGGGCTTCATGATGCCCAATGAACATGGTTTGTTCACTAATGCTCTCTAACAAACCTCTGTGGCCTTCACAGAACAGCTGTATTTATACTGAGATTAGATTACACACAAGTGGACTCTATTTACTAATTAGGTGACTTCTGAAGGCAATTGGTTGCACTGGATTTTATTTAGGGGTATCAGAATAAAGGGGGCTGAATACTTTTGCACGCCACTTTTCAGTTTTTTATTTGTAAAAAGATTTGAAACATGTATCATTTTCCTTCCACTTCACAATTATGCACCTCTTTGTGTTGGTCTATCACATAAAATCCTAATAAAATACATTTACGTTTGTGGTTGTAACGTGACAAAATGTGGAAAAGTTCAAGGGGTATGAATACTTTTGCAAGCCACTGTACATAGTGTATACATGGTTGTCTACTCTACTTTAAGTGCTTGCCCAACCAACACCATTCATACCAGTGGTTAGTATTGTGCATGTCTAATTCTCAAAAGAATATTAAAACTGCACAGGGCACATAGTGCAGATTCACCAATTTGATGTTGAGAAAGCTGGGTACATATTCAAATATTAATATTTCCAAAAGTGAATAGTGAAAGAGTGCTTCCTCAAAAAAGCCAATGACAATATCTTATCAATGTGGACTTGGTCTTTGAGAGAATAAATTGATAGGCTTTCCGTTTTCTTAAGTTCTAGAACCAGGAAATATTTTAACACAGGGAGTAGTTGCAGCAGAGCCATTAAATATTCTAAGCGGAAACTGGGAAACTGAATCAGAGGAAGATATAGGAGATGGTAGCAGTGAATAAAGATGGGATGTTCATGAGAATTTAAATTTAAAATTTGGAAAGGCTCGCATATATGTCCTGATGTATGGTCATGTCCCAAAGCATCAAACATCTCTCTTTCTCTGCAGATGCTGTCTGTCCCAATGAGTTCCTCCAACTGTTTTTTGTTCTGGATTACACATTTGCAGTCTCTTGTGTCTACCTTACATTTTATGGGGTTATTGAGAGCAATCACATCTACAATTTTATATTAAACAGTTACTAGATGTCTAGTAGAAGAGTGCCGATGTTCCTGGTTGCCTCACAAGCACATACCATGGAAAAGGGGATGTATTTTGGATTGTTGTTGACAGGAATCAGTACCTGCTATTGAACAAAATGAGCTGGGTCGGCGATATAAACAATTGCTCCTTTGATTTAAATAGGGGAGATGTTATTATTTTGCTATGAAATAATTTATTTTGGGCACAAGAAAATTGTTTGAACTTTGGGAAAGCAAACCATGAAATCATATTGGTTAATTAAAGAGAAAGAAAGTCGTGGATTTTCAACTGAAATGCAGAGAGGTGCACCGGTCGGAACAGTCTGCTTCTCTATATATTTTCTAAGATTCCAAAAAACAAGAGAAAAGAAATAACCACTGTGTGGTGCTGCAGAACATTGTGCATATCATTTCTTCATTAACACTGTAAAATGAAAGAGTCATAACAAATATTCTCCAGTTCACAAAACAAATAAAATCCTATCCATTGACCAATAATCATGTACATGCTGTATTAATGATTTTGTTGGTTATACTGGTATGAATAAATTAATTATGTTGATCTTTTTTAACTTCATAGGAAATACATGTCATTAACAAGGACTAGATTTATTGTCTATCCCTTTGAACTAAGGGACATCTAGGTAATTTCAGATATCTGCTAAGGGTCATCCACATTGTTTTGTGTTTGGAATTGCATCTCAGGCAGACTAGGAAGGACTACAGGTTTCCTCCCCTTAAGGGTCTTTTGTTGACCAGTTTTAAGGGAAGGAAAATTAATTCTATTACATTGTTTGACACAATTGCTCTGTGCACAGCAGTATATTGCCTGTAAAATGTAGTTATACTCCAACTGTTGTACTTTTTATTTCAGTTCATAGTCAGCTAGTGGCTATTATCACCATTTTGCAGTGAATTTCACCTTTTTTGAATGGCAATTTTATGCTGACGTAAAGGTATGAGCTTGCATCATCCAATCTTATGAAATATTTAATTATTTATGATTTATTGTAATTTCATTCTTCCTTTAGGATTTTGTGTATCTTTAGTTGAAGAAGAAGAGTCATACCAAAAAATGATTATTACAGATGTAAAAGAAGGAGGTCTGGCTTCATCTAAAGGTAATTTAGTTTTCTTAACAAATACATTTTTTGCCTTTCATTTTGTCTACCTGTTGTAAAGATAATTTTGGATTTCCTTCTGTAAAGAAGATTTTAAAATAATATTGTTCACAAGTATGTTTCATTCGTACTCTATTTTGATCTTTGTACAAGATTAAAAAAAATTCTTATTAGTAATGTTTGCTCCCACCCCTATCCTAACTTTAGTATTGAGGTTGGATATATGGCTAAGGTAAAACAGAATTTCGTGAATAACATCTTCAAGTAAAAAAATTCTATCTGAAGTAATGAAAAGAGATTACATAACACCCAATTCGTATTTACCAATTTGATAAAACTCTTAGGAGCTTTGCCAAAAACACTGTAATGGTGAATGCGATGTTTGCAAATCTCAAGAGTGTTGGTAATTTTCTGAAGTTTGTTATGTGTATTTTGAAGATTTACAAAATGTTTGATGCTGAGATTAAATGATAAAAGTGCACTATAGATTTATCAATATTTCAAAAGAAAAAGACTGCTTGAATTATAGTTATAAAAATAATCCATATTTCCTTACATTTACATAAGAAAAGCCATTTAAATGTGTTTGCTTGTTGAAAAGATCTTTTGCTCTCAGAGCACAGTAATCACATGTTACTTTTGAAGTTCTTGATTTATACATTTAAGAAAGGTGAGGTAAATACTGCCACTGATAAAAACGTACATTAGAATGTAATAATAGCTATTAGTTCTTAGATTACAGCAGATGCTTATGCAAACCAGAAGGTGGCTGGTTTCCTTGACATATCACTTCAGCAAAACAAAAGTGTGCATTTATATAGCAGCCATAACTTAGTAAAATGTCCCTACTGTTTCGGTTCGCTGAAAAAAATACATGACAGCATCCACAATGTGATCTCTATTGATTAAAACCATTCAGAAGTTTGTGATGAAAAATAGACACAGAACAAGATTTGAAACCATTTATCAAGCTGATTTCAGTAGATGACATAGGATAGTACTTTTGAATTATCATTTTATAATTAACTAAAGTATCATTTGAACCATATCCTTTTATGTTTGCTGTATTCCACACCCACCCTACCCTGACTCCCGGCACTTTCCCTTGCGGAACATGCAACTCTTGTTCATGCACCTCCTACATTACCACTATCCAGGCACATAAACAGCTCATCCAGGAGAAGCATAGATTCATGTGCACCTCCTCCAACCTTGTCTACTCCGCTCATTGCTTCCGATGTGGCTCCTTAATATTGACGGGACGAAGTGCAGATCAGGCGAACGATTTGCAGTATTCCTGTGCTCTATCCGCAGGAACCATCCTGAGCTCCCAGTAGCACACTTTCATTTGCAGCTTTCAATGTAGGTATCAGCTTCTTGGTGCCAGCTAACTTGCACGATAACTCTATGCGGCAATGCAATGACAGTAGAGGTCTGCATTCTAAGTGGACAGCACCACAGCATTAGTTAGACTGCATGTCCCAAAGGTTATGTGCATGGTGGCTGCAGCTGGTGTTCGACGGGGTGTCTGGAGATCTTTCTGATGAGAGAGATATTAAAACATCACATAACATAGCAGACAGCAGCTCTCAAAGGTTTTTGGTGCTCCATTGGAGGGCTGAGTGGAGGAGAGAGGAGTTTTTGCACTAAACATTAAAAGCCAGGAACATGCCCCGACATACTTCAGAGGCAATGGGACAGATAGGTATAATAGTTAGTGACAAATATTAAGCCTGGAGAATTTGATTGATTGCTTTCTGAGTGGTGTATCCTAGTAACCACATCACAAGCCTCCGATAGACACAAAATGCTAGAGTAACTCAGCGGGACAGGCAGCATCTCTGGAGAGAAGGAATGAGTGATGTTTCGGGTCGAGACCCTTCTTCAGACTGAGAGTCAGGGGAGAGGGAGTCTAGAGATATGGAAGGATAGGGTGTGCAAACGATAGGTCAAAGCAGACGATGATGACAAGCCTCAGATGTTTGGTTAATGCATCATGTTTCTATCAATCATCAGAAAAACACAAACCCAGGCATTTCTTTTCTCATCTCAATTCTACTGCCTCACATCCACAGTTTACAGCTTATGTAACCGACAATGAATCATCCCTGGCAAGCATTTAAGCCAATCGCATTGCACAACACTGATTAATATACTTAATACTTAATCCTTATAAGGTCAGGTGACAACATCAAGTAACTTGCAGGTTGGCAGAGTTGCATGTCCTTTCATGCAGATGGACCACAGTGCTGGTTATTATTGGCTTAGCTGTTATCCAGGCTCAGGCATTCAGTCCAAAGTGAGGTGTCCAAGTTCCCCTTCCAAGGCCTCATCTGTAGAATCCTGCACTATCCATTTTCCAGTCTTTGGGATGGCAGTGTATAGAAACAGATGGCTGCTAGATAATGGCCTCTGAGGAAATACAGTGGGGTAGGATTTGAAGCAGGAAATATAGGTTTCTGAGTTTGGTGTGAAATATTATTTTTGAGTTTAGCGGAAAAACAACTATCTGGTTTCCTTTGTTCTTTTCATTCCTCTCCCCTTTTGCTTCCAGAATTATTGTCAAGGACTATGTTCTCAAAATGATAATTCATTGTGTTATTGCAACTTGCTATGTCTAATACTACATTGGTGCCCAACTGGTCCAAATGACAGTTGCGTTGTTGAAGGACATAATGAGCTTTTGTTGTCATGTTTATACTTTTGATGTGTGCACATTGTCCAAGTGTGTGGGTTGTGTTTTTGAGTCATGAATCAAGTCGTTAACATTTTCCGCCTTTTGTCATCTTTTGTAATTGATGAACTGTAGAGTAGATGACACCAAGTAATGATCTTTTATGATAAATCTATTAAATGTGTCCTCCTCAGTTAGAATACATCTTAGAATTGACTTTTATACAATACAATACAATATTTTATTCCATGTCATTTTAACCTCAGTGAGGCTCAAACGAAACTCTGTTTCCACAGCCATACAAACAAAGACAATTTCCTACAAAACATACAAACAATTCAATTTACATAAACATCCATCACAGTGAGGGATCTCCTCACAGTGCCTTCCATCATAGTGAGGAATCTCCTCCTCACTGTGATGGAAGGCAAAGTCTTTTCTCTCCCCAGCACCATTTCTCTCCTGATGTTGAAGCCCCCAGGCAGGCGATGGTAAGTCCCATGGCCTTTTAAGGCCGCGCCGGGCGATGTATGGCTCCTCTCCAGGCCCAAAAGTCACAAGGTTGGAGCCCCCGGCGTGCGCTGGAATGTTCCACGGCTGTTAAAGCCGCACCGGGCGATGTACGGCCCCCGCTCCGGGTCGTTCCAACCCCGCAACACGGGCTGGAGAAGTTGCGTTGCGGGAGCTCCGAAATGCGGTCTCCCACCCGGACCCACAAGCTCCCGATGTCGCAGTCCACCAGACCTGCGGCTGCAGCTGGAGCCCCCGAGCACCGGATTTGGGCCACAGCAGCGAGCCATCACCGCTCCCCACGCTCCGAGGCCGGCCAGCCCCATGATGGTGAGTCCTCAGCTCCGCAGGCTCCGCGATTGGAACCCCCAGCTGGAACGTTCCAGCTGGAGGCCGCTCCACGGTGCTAGCCCCAACGACAACGGAGACCCGACAGGAAAAAGGTTGGGTCTCCCGTACTGGGAAGAGATTTTTAAAGGTTTCCCCCTCCCCCCCCCCCCCCCCCCCAAATATACACAGTTAAAAACAGTATTAAAAAACACGAACAACTACATTTAACTAGACAAAAAATTAAAAAAAGACAGGCTGTAGGGGCCGCTGCAACGTGAGTCGCGCCGCCGCCGGAATCCTATTGCTTTGGCCTAAACCTCTGTGACACACTATGTTGACAATGATAGTACACATACAGGGGCTGCCTGCAATCTTTGCAAAGCACAGTAATCGCTCTGCTTGTTGCTGTCTAGTAGGAGAAACTAAATTATATAGTGACCTCTATGTACAGCGTCGAACAACACATTTATAAATCTGGCAAATATTGCTAGCTGCAACCCGATTCCAGTGCGTGAACATTTACGCTAATGGTCACCTTGATAATAGCTACAAGCATTGTGATTCTCAGATTATTCTGAGGTTGAAATTGTGGCTGGAGCAAGTGATGGCTGAATTCATTGGGGACATTCTGACTGAGCAAACATCATGTCAAAATTGTGTGTCAGAGATTCAGGAAGAAAAATGAGTCCACCAGCGTACTGGGTCATTATAACAGACAGCTGAGCGCTCTCTTGTAGCAGTTTGTCACGCTTTGAATACATACAGTGGCTTGCAAAAGTATTCATACTCCTTGAACTTTTCCACATTTTGTCACGTTAAAACCACAAACGTAAATGTATTTTATTGAGATTTTATGTGATATACCAATACAAAGTGGCGCATAATTGTGAAGTGGAAGGAAAATGATACATTGTTTTCAAATTTTTTTACAAATAAAAAACTGAAAAGTGTGGCGTGCAAAAGTATTCAGCCCCCTTTACTCTGATACCCCTAAATAAAATCCAGTGCAACCAATTGCCTTCAGAAGTCACCTAATTAGTAAATAGAGTCCACTTGTGTGTAATCTAATCTCAGTATAAATATAGCTGTTCTGTGAAGGCCTCAGAGGTTTGTTAGAGATCATTAGTGAACAAACAATGTTCCTTGGGCATCATGAAGCCCAAGGAACACACCAGACAGGTCAGGAATAAAGTTGTGGAGATGTTTAAAGCAGGGTTAGGTTATAAAAAAATATCCCAAGCTTTGAACATCTCACGGAGCACTGTTCAATCCATCATCCGAAAATGGAAAGAGTATGGCACAACTGCAAACCTACCAAGACATGGCCGTCCACCTAAACTGACAGGCCGGGCAAGGAGAGCATTGATCAGAGAAGCAGCCAAGAGGCCCATGGTAACTCTGGGGAAGCTGCAGAGATCCACAGCTCAGGTGGGAGAATCTGTCCACAGGACAATTATTTGTCATGCACTCCACAAATCGGGCCTTTATGGAAGAGTGGCAAGAAGAAAGCCATTGTTCAAACAAAGCCATGAGAAGTCTCATTTGCAATTTGCCACAGCCATGTGGGGGACACATGTGGGGGAAACATGTGGAGGAAGATGCTCTGGTCTGATGAGACCAAAATTGAAGTTTTTGACCTAAATGCAAAACGCTATGTGTGGCAGAAAACTAACACTGCACATTACCCTGAGCACACCAACCCCACTGTGTAACATGGTGGTGGCAGCATCATGCTGTGGGGATGCTTTTCTTCAGCAGGGACAGGGAAGCTGGTCAGAGTTCTTGGGAAGATGGATGGAGCCAAATACTGGGCAATCTTGGAAGAAAACCTGTTAGAGTCTGCAAAAGACTTGAGACTGGGGCGGAGGTTCACCTTCCAGCAGGATAACAATCCTAAACATACAGCCAGAGCTACAATGGAATGGTTTAGATCAAAGCATATTCATGTGTTAGAATGGCCCAGTCAATGTCCAGACCTAAATCCAATTGAGAATCTCTGGCAAGACTTGAAAATTGCTGTTCACAGACGCTCTCCATCCAATCTGACTGAGCTTGAGCTATTTTGCAAAGGAGAATGGGCAAAAATGTCAGTCTCTAGATGTGCAAAGCTGGTAGAGACATACCCCAAAAGACTTGCAGCTGTAATTGCAGCAAAAGGTGGTTCTACAAAATATTGACTCAGGGGGGCTGAATACTTTTGCACGTCACACTTTTCATTTTTTTATTTGTAATAAAATTTGGAAACCATGTATAATTTTCCTTCCACTTCACAATTATGCACCACTTTGTGTTGGTATATCACATAAAATCCCAATAAAATACATTTACGTTTGTGGTTGTAATGTGACAACATTTGGAAAAGTTCAAGGGATATGAATACTTTTGCAAGCCACTATATGTCATAATCTTCCAATCATGCTATATTCCAAAGGAAATACTTGCCAATGTATGCAAAACTTGAGAGTAAACATCTTGAAACCATTTTGACCTTTTCCCAGGGTACACAAAAGGCTGGAGAAACTCAGTGGGTGCAGCAGCATCTAAGGAGCGAAGGAGATATGCGACGTTTCGGGTCGAGACCCTTCTTCAGACTGGTCAGGGATCAGGGAAACGAGAGATATAGACGGTGATGTGGAGAGATAAAGAACAATGAATGAAAGATATGCAAAAAAGTATCGATGATAAAGGGAACAAGCCATTGTAAGCGTTTGTGGTGTGAAAATGAGAAGCTAGTGCGACTAGGGTGGGGGAGGGAGATGGAGAGAGGGAATGCCAGGGCCCGAGGGCTGAGGGAGAGGTGGGAAGGGGCGGAGACAGCAAGGGTTAACAGAATTGAGAAAATTTAATGTTCAAGCCCAGAGGATGCAGACTCCCCAAGCGGAATATGAGGTGCTGTTCCTCCAACTTGCGGTGTTGCTCACTCTGGCCGTGGAGGAGGCCCAGGACCGAGAGGTCGGATACGGAATGGGAGGGGGAGTTCAAGTACTGAGCCCCCGGGAGGTCGGCTTGGTTATTGCGGACCGAGCGGAGGTGTTCGGCGAAACGATCGCCAAGCCTCCGCTTGGTCTCACCGATATAGATCGTCTGGCATCTGGAGCAGCGGATGCAGTAGATGATGTTGGAGGAGGTGCAGGTGAACCTCTGTCGGACCTGGATGGACTGCTTGGGTCCCTGAAAGGAGTGGAGGGGGGAGGTGAAGGGACAAGTGTAACATTTCTTGCGGTTGCAAGGGAAAGTGCCCGGGGAAGGGGTAGAGCAGTAGGGAAGGGAAGAATTGACAAGGGAGTTGCGGAGGGAGCGGTCTTTGCGGAAGGCAGACAGGGGGGGAGATGGGAAGATGTGGCGAGTGGAGGGGTCACGTTGGAGGTGGCGAAACTGGCGGAGGACCATGTGTTGTATTTGCCGGCTGGTGGGGTGAAAGGTGAGGACCAGGGGGACTCTGCCCTGTTTGCGAGTGGGGGAATGGGGAGAGAGGGCAGTGTTGCAGGGTATGGAGGAGACCCTGGTGCGAGCCTCATCTATAGTGGGGGAGGGGAATCCCCGTTCTCTGAAGAATGAGGCCATTTGTGATGACCTGGTGTGGAACACCTCATCCTGGGAGCAGATGCGGTATAGACGGAGGTATTGGGAATAGGGGATGGAGTTCTTACAGGAAGCAGGGTGGGAGGAAGAGTAGTCCAGGTAGCTGTGGGAGTCAGTTGGTTTGTAGTGGATGTCGGTCAGGAGTGTATCACCTGCAATAGAGATGGTGAGGTCAAGGAATGGTAGGGAAATGTTGGAAATGGTCCAAGTGTATTTGAGTGCCGGATGGAAGTTGGTGGTGAAATGGATGAAGTCAGTCAGTTGTGTGTGGGTGCAGGAGGTGACACCAAAGCAGTCGTCGATGTAACGGAGGTAGAGGTCGGGGATGGGCCCTGGTACGCCGAGAACAAGGATTGTTCGACGTACCCGACCATTGACCTTTTCCCATCCCTTCACACCATATCCATTAGACTTTAGTAACATTACATTATTGCAGAATGCAATGTACTCTTGTACACTTATAGAAACAGCCAGTAGAAATAAATCAGTAGTGACCTTGAACGCAGTTAAACAACTGGGGTGGTGGACCAGAAGTGTTGATCTTTACTGCTGAATGTCTGTTCAGATGTGTGAATTTGAAAGAATGATAAATGGCAATTAAGGTATAAAATGGTAGTTAGCGTAGTCAACCTTGACAATGGATTGGAACCTATCCTATGTATTTTTGACAGGCATTAACTGTGTGCAAACCAGGCACGTGCCTTGAGTAATCAGCCAGGGTACGCAGTGGCTTTTAAAAATCTTGAAAACCGCGCTTGCGCAGATTATTATCTCCCGGTGAGCTGTCAGTCGTTTTTTTTAATCTTGAAACTGAGCATGCGCACATTGTTCCCTCCCCGGTGTACTGTCATTCGTCTATTTTTAAATCGTGGAAACCGCGCATGCGCAGATTGTTCCCTCAACTTTTATCATGTAATTTGTTTTCAATAGGTCCTATCACTTAATAAAGTATTTAAAAACATATAGCTAAAAAAAATTTACTTACCATATTATTTGTGCACAAAATCCATTCTGCAGCAAAAATATCCATAAGGTTGCTTCGTGAAACTCTTCAGGTAATCACTATCCACCCTTGAAAATCCCGCTAAGAAACTTGCGCATGCGCATGCGCAGTAGGCTGGTGCGCATGCGCAGTGCGGAATGCAGCACATGCACGCAGTTCACAGTGTAAAGGCAGAGTTTCAGCTGCCTTTATGGACCGTTCCCACTGATGGCTTGAAGCAGCGTCGACGGCACGTGAGTAGCACATACCTCTGCTGATGGAAGGCACGGGAGAATTATGCCTCCCTAAGAGATTGATCCCTTAGGGAGGCATAATTCTCCCGTGCCTTTACTATTTATGACCATTTTATATATGTTTTATATATATTATATTTTATATATATTATATTTATATATAAAATAATTACTATTTTATAATTTTAGTCAGGGTAGGCAGCCTTGCCTACCCTGACGGCACGTGCCTGGTGCAAACTGATACTACATTTTGATGCTACGTACCAAAAATAAATATAATATTAATTTGGATCTGTTTGTAAATTATACATTTGAATTTTCAGTCTGTATGGTTTATACGGATTAAACACCAATTTTTCGGCACCCTCCGTTCCAGACCCATTCTGGATTATCAGTTTTTCCATACAACGGAGGCACATAATAGTGAAACAACAATACACCTCTGGCCTGCTAATGACACCCCTCCCGTGTCTCTAAAGAACACTTGAGTACCAGAAACCTAAATAAAACAAATCTAAAAGTAAACCGAATGTGAATGGAATGACTTGCTGACCCATCCCCGGTCATTTAGAGCCCCGGCTTCCGACCAGGGCTCAAAATTAGCGGTTGCCCGGGTGCCAATGACCACCCAAAGTGCCGCTAGGCAACCTAAACGCCGACTCATTTTGCCCGGCTTGGCAAACAAATACTGGTTTATACCGATAGGCACAAAAAACTGGAGTAACTCCGTGGGTCAGGCAGCATCTCTGGAGAATAGGAACGTGACGTTTCGTGTCGACGGCGGCGGCGGCGGCTGTATTCCTCTAGTATCTTTGATTGCGGGGCAAAGATACTAGGTGCGTGGTGACAAAGGGTCGGAGCGAATGATGGGTCTCGAATAGCGGCAACAGCGGCCGGGACAGCGGCTCCATCTCCTCCTCCTCCCGCACCCCGCCTGGCAGAAGACGTGCGAGAGGGGTTGTTTTGAAAGCGCAGTTGGTGGATTTGCAGCAGTATCTTTTGATTTGCAGGCAGCAGCCGCTATCACCCTGATAACGGCCGCTGCCTGCAAATCCATTAACAGCGCTTTCAAAACAATCCCTCTCGCACGCCGAGGCCGGGTGGAGTGAGGGAGGGGGAGAGAGGGAGGGAGGGGGAGGCCTCCTTCCGCCGACTGAAGCAGCTGCACCAAAGATCCTATAGCTATAGGATCTTTGAGCTGATCTGCTCGGCCCCACACCTTCCCGTCGGCTGACGGAGGAGGGGAAGAGGTGGCGACGAGTTCCCAACCGCCTCCCCCTTTGGCGGCGGCACTTTGGCGTAGGACAAGAACGGCCAAGGCAGCGGGGCGTTGTTGTCCGAGGACCGCTGACCTTCCTTCCTCCCCACCTCATCTGCCACTTCCCCCCCCCCCCCCCACTCTCTCTCTCTCTCTCGTACGCCCCCTTCCACCCCTCTTAACCTGGGACCCCTCCTCTCCATCCCGCACTGATCCCCATTCCCTCCTCTATTCAGTCCTCACTGACATTCCCTGTGCTCCCCTCCCCATCTACCCCCCCAATCTATTCATCACCCTACCCACCTCGCCTTGATTCCCTGCCACTCCCCCATCCATCCTACACTGGTCCCCCAATTCATCCTGTACTGACCTCCCTTCCCATCCATCCTGCCCTTCTCCCCCCCATTCATACTGTACTGATCCTCCCATTCATCCCGTACTGACCCACCTTCCATTTACCCTGCACCAAACTCCCCATCCATCCTGCAGTGATCTTCCCATTCATCTTTTTCTGATCCCCCATTCATCCTGTACTGATCCCCCATTTATCCTATACTGATCCCCTCATTCATCCTGTAGTGACCCCCATTCATCCTACATAGACCCTCCGATCCACACTGTCCTGACCCCCCCCCCCCATCCATCCATCCTGTACTGATTCAAGAAAAATTGGGGGGGGGGGGACAGTCTGAAGAGGGGTCTCAACCCGAAACGTTGCCTATTGACTTAGCTCCATAGATGTTGCCTCACCCGCTGAATTTCTCTAGCCTTTTTGTCTACCCCTGTACTGATCCCCCCCCCCCATCCATCCCGTACTGATCCCCTTTCATCACCACTGACATCCCCCGTGCTCTCCCCTCATAAATTTACATACTCCAACCAACATGTACAAATTCACCTGCCTCAACCCATCCATTCCGCACCGATTGCCTTCTCAAGCCCCCCCCCCCCCCCCATCTATCCACTGACTCTCGTGGTTCATGGTCTTCAGAGCGAACATTGATTATGTTTGATAACGGAATGCAATCAAATGTGTTTTAATTCCCAATGTTATTATTTGTTTTGACACCTTTAAACATATTACCAAAAGAACATTTGCTGCAGTTATGTCCTTTGGCCATCTCTTGTCAGTTAGTGTAATGTTTAACCTGTCAAATGGGTATGGTCGGTTTTAACAGCTATTATCATAAAATGCCTTTAGAAATTTCCTTGCAACCTGTATATTTTGTTATGGATAAATTATGTGGGAAGCCAGAGTGTTTCTATGCCAATAGCAATAACGACCCATGCTATGGCCATGTAATGGTAATTTTCGGTCCTTCACGGAAAACATGCTTGCATCAATCGGTAATGTGCATGGTCCAGGATTTATTGACACAGGTTGATCATTTGCTGAATAATCAAACAACATTTTGTTTGGAAGTGGAAAGAACTAATAGAAATTACATTAATTGCGATATGTAAAAAGAGTTGAGATATTGCATTATAATTTTACTGCATGTCATTGTGGTATATATGATGTCTTGATTGGTGAATATGTTTAGTTTGTGAGTTATTTGAAGCAGAAATAATATGTGAATGTAGACAAAAGTGCTGGAGAAACTCAGCCGATGCGGCAGCATCTATGGAGCGAAGGAAATAGGCAACGTTTCAGGCCGAAACCCTTCTTTAGACGGATGGGTTTCGGCTTGAAACGTTGCCTATTTCCTTCGCTCTATAGATGCTGCTGCACCCGCTGAGTTTCTCCAGCACTTTTGTCTACCTTTGATTTTCCAGCATCTGCAGTTCCTTCTTGAACATAATATGTGAATGCTTCATTGAGCATAATTCTGACTGGTAACTACGTACTTCGTCCGAGCACATTATCGCACGTGTCATTTAAACCATCTTAAATGATCACCTAAACTGTCATTTGGCAACCTAAAAAGCTGTCAAGGGTGCCCGGCTGGCAACTGGGAAAAAAAGTTAAACGAGAGACCTGCCGACAACACTCTCGAATGCACCAGTGAGCCCCTCTCACCTGCCGCTATTTATCTGCTCCCCGCTCAACCACTGCCGTCTCCTTCTCCCATCACTCTGTCCTGTCGGCCTCTTTCCACCCCACCACCTCCTCCACCCCTCCCCACCACCGCCCCCTTCTCCCTCGGTGTCGCTGACGTGCTCCACCTTGGAAGCAACATCAGGTGAGAGGGGAGGGAGCCCCACGGTTTTAAAGGTAGACACAAAGTGCTGGAGTAACTCAGTTGAGTGAATCAGTCTGAGGAAGGCTCCCGATATCACCTAGCTGTGTTTTTCAGAGATCTTGACATGCTGAATTACACCAGCACTTTGTATCCATTTGTCTATTGAATATCGTCAATAATGGATACCACTCCATTATACCGAGGGTTTACTTTAAACTGATCATAGCCGTGGCTCTAAATGGCCGGGGAGATGGTGGAAGTTGGGATTGGGTCGGCAGGTCATTCCATTCACATTTAGTTTACAATGCCATCTGTGGCTCCTCAGGGAATTTCAACCGAGCTCTCATAATTGTGTCCAGATTACAGGGGGGGGGAATGGACCATCAGTTGCTGAAAAATCTGAGTTTATCCTGTATGTGGTAACTGTTATTAATCCACCCCGCTTCAATATGCAGTTGATTAATTTAATTTGGAAATTCTTTTTGAATCATAGAAGTATCATAGTTGACACCTATTATTTGTTGGTTTATTTCAAATGTCCCTGTGCCAGTTATCTCACTATATACTATTCAATAATATTGATTTTACTTCGGAGTCACGTGAGTGACTTCGTGAAGACCCCGCCAGCACGCATGCGCCACATATCGTCGCGCGCATTTGCTCGACAAGCTGGTGGGGGGGAGTGCGCTCTCTCCTCCAGCTCCTTCATAAGACCGGCAGGTAAGTGCTTACCTTTACTCCAACAGGATGGACAGGGGGAAGCGGAAGGCGACGCTCTCCAGGAGCCGTGCTGCTTCGACCAGCCAACGGCCTTTGTCACCGGAGCTGCAAGCACCACTGGCAGCTTCAGGACGTGTGGGGGCAAGAATGCGGAAGTCGGACGCTCCCGTTATACCAGCGCCCGACTCATCACCTGAATGGTTTACCGCACCGGAGCTGGAGACTGCTGATCCAGACTTCAAGCCCCCTTCCCCCAAGAAAAGAGGGGGAAAACAGGTACGTGGGAAGGAGCCTCGCTCATCGCAAGCGACCTCACCCCGAGTTCCAGCAGACCCAAGGGGACTGGGCCGGGTGACAGCTGCACTACAGGGGAGCCCTGCAGCTGTGCACCACCACGTACCACTGCCAGGGAGATCTGCGTCGAGCAGACCTGTAGGAGCAGGTTCTGCCGGCAAAACACCCCGTCAGGCTGCGGTCAAGGGCGGTGGTGGCAGCAGTAGACGGTCGGTCAGCATAGCTCTGGGAGTGGCCGACCATGCGCCTCCATGCCGAATATTGGGCGACAGTGGAGGTAAGCCTGCACGGACTCCGGGGAGCCAGGTTCCGGGGGCCGGCGCCGATCCAACTCACCTGCCTTCGTATCAGACAGGTGGGCCGCCACAGTCTGGAAGAAGACAGACTAGCGGAGAGTCCGTGCGGGAGTCGTATGAGCCTACTCGGGCGGTAGGCCACGACGACCTGCCATTGTACCCTAGACAGCACCTTATGGAGGTGTGGTCCGATGGTGGAAGCCCCAGTGATATCGCAGGGCCTGGGGAAGTCGGCTTGTCCGCTGCACATAGCAGGGACGGTCGCATAGAGCGGTTGGAGTCTTAGTGGAGCAACTCATCCAGCGGGACAGGGACTGGGAAGAACGGGACTCACGGGCATCCACAAGCCGCGCAAGGAGTCCTCTCAGTATCTCGTCTTCACCAGCCAGAAGTGCCAGCAGTTGCCCAGCCGCTGTATTTGAAGATGACCCGGGACAGCCAGTGACCGCTGAGCCAGAGCATGAGGAGGATATGCTGGACGTTGTGGGCAAGTTTGCCACAACCACACAAACAGGGGAACCCCTGCACCACAAACTGGCGGGCACCATTGATTACCTGACTACTCACCAACTCCAGAGTCAGGTACTCAATGACACTATGGAGAAAATAAAACCGCCCGAGAACTGCATCAACCTCAGTGTTCCCCTGGTTAATGCTCAAATCTGGGGACACTTGAGTACGGCCACCAGGATGCAGGATGTCCGCCTCCAGCGTATCTTAAAGGTCCTCTCCACGGATATAACGGCGTTTGCTAGGACCCTTGACTATTGGATAATGTGTCCAGTGAACAACAAGATGCCCTGGCACTCCTATGCAACGCCCAGTATGAGATCAACTGCCTGCGTAAGAGCTCCATTAAGCCCACACTCAACCCCAAATTCGCGGGGTTGTGCCGTCCATCAACCGCTCCACCGCCGCATCAACTGTTTGGAGATCTGTCCAAACAAGTGAAGGAACTAGACGAGGAGGCCAAAACAGCTGGCCTAATGAAACCTCCTACGACTAGACTTCACCCATCCCACCGGCAACAACCACACACAAACTGGAAACCGCGGCTGCCGGACAGGACACAAAGGACCTATCCACCTCCACTTCCCCAAACACAGTGGCCTTTTTTAGGACAAGGCCAACAGCGGCCTCCATGGAAGATGCAGCCGCCATGCCGACAACCTCCACAACGTCTACCCAAAACGACATACGCCAGGAACCGTCGTTAACCATGGAGGTAAGGGGGGCTGGTTCCTTTCAGACCGTAGCATCCCTTCCTGCACAAATTGGTGGGCGATTGCGGGCCTTTTTTGGGAATATGGAACACTATCACCACAGATGAGTTTATTTTACAAAGTGTTCAAGGCTATGTTATAGAATTCATTGGTGGTAAAAATCCCCCTACCAAGCATTCGCCTCATCGGAAATTTACACTATCCCAAAAAGAGGTGGAAGCAGGACATGCTAAAATTATACGGCTAGCAGCAAAAGGGGTGATTGGCAAGACAACACACGAACCCCTTGAGTTTGTGTCCAACATTTTCACCAGAATTAAAAAAGATGGTGGGTGTCGGATTATAATAGACCTAACTGAGCTGAACACCTTTGTACAATATACCCACTTCAAAATGGATACCTTTGAAACAGCCAAGCAGATGCTTTATCCGGGGTACTTTATGGCATGCATCGATTTAAAAGATGCATACTATACGGTGCCCATCACTGAATTTCACAGGAAATTTCTAAACTTTGGCTGGAAGGAACAATTATGGGAATACAAAGCATTGCCCAATGGAATCACCACAGCCCCTAGGCTATTTACAAAATTAGTAAAACCTATATTGGCTCTTCTCCGACAACAAAATTACATGGTCATGGCATATTTAGATGATATCCTAATGGTGGATCAGACCCTCCAATTGGCTACACGGGCAGTGGCTGCAACTAAGGCTTTATTCGAGAAGCTGGGATTTGTAATCCATCCAGACAAGTCAAAATTGCACCCGGTACCGGTCATGGATTATTTGGGGTTCACCCTAGACACCAACTTAATGATGATTACCATCCCAACCAATAAAGCTACTGCTATAAAAGAAGAGTGCCGCAGTCTTGCTTGCGCCAGGGTACCGACCATCCGGGAAACGGTAAAAGTAATAGGGAAATTGGTAGCTACATTCCCAGCTGCATAATTCGGACCGCTATACTACCAAAATTTACAAAGACAAAGATCGCAGCATTAAAAGCAAATGCTGGGCACTTTGATCGACCAATCCGGTTACCACCAAAGGCTAGAACCGAGCTACAATAGTGGATTGACAATATTAGTGAGTGTCGCAGACCCATCACAATAAGCAACCCATCTGTCGTGCTACAGACTGACGCAAGCGCACACGGCTGGGGAGCAACTGATGCTATGTCCAGTTGTGGTGGCAGATGGGATTCTCGTGAGTCTACCTTCCTTGAGTCACACGGGATAAATTATATAGAAATGCTAGGGGCATTTCATGGACTGCGGGCTTACTGTACTAACTCACGGGACTTAGATGTCCGCCTCCAAATAGATAACACAACAGTGGTGGCTTACATCAATCATATGGGTGGTATCAGGTCGCTATCTTGTGATGAATTGGCAAACACAATTTGGCACTGGTGCATCGAGAGGAATATTTGGATTACAGCGACCTATTTGCCAGGGACGCTTAATACAGTGGCGGACACCAGGTCACGAGTATTCAATGACAACGTCGAGTGGATGTTGAACCCCCAAATTTTTGGAGACATTATAGCTCACTATGGGACACCAGATATTGACCTTTTTGCGTCCAGGTTGAACCATCAGATACCAACGTATGGGTATTGGGAACCCGACCCTGGGGCAATAGCAATGGATGCGTTTTCTATCCATTGGGGGAAATGGTTTTGCTACGCATTTCCCCCATTTTGCCTCATCAGTCGGGTATTGCAGAAAATTAAACTGGACTCTGCAACTGGCATATTGATCATTCCCGACTGGCCTACACAGCCATGGTACCCGATGGTCGTTAAAATTTTGAAACGACCATGGATTTCGATTGGGAAACACCCCAAATTGATTTCTCACCCCATTACGGGGGATAGTCATCCATGCCATGGTCACCTAAACTTGTTGGCCTGCAGGTTCTAAAAAGACCACTCATCAAGGCGGGCATCTCACCACGAGCCATGGAACTCATTTCAGCATCATGCCGAGAATCAACTCGGAGGCAGTACCTCATGCAGATCAGGAAGTGGGAGGCATTCTGTTCTCGTACCAACAAGACTTCCAACACGGCAACTATCCCTGATGTCCTGGAATTCCTAGCTGGCCCCCATTTCGATGCTGGCCTTAGCTACAGTGCCATCAACAGCGCCAGCAGTGCACTGTCCTCATACCTGGATATAGGTATAGGCTCAAACCACCCGGTGTCTAAACTCCGGTGTCTAATCTCCACCATTACATCTGAATTATAAGAACCATCAGGAAGAAGGAGCAGGGGCTCCTGATCAGCCACAAACCTCCGCATCATCGGGTGACTGTACAGACTATCGCGAGGTGGCTCAGGGTGGTGTTGGATGCAGCAGGAGTTGCTACTAACATTTTAAAATCTCATTCCACTAGGGCTGCATCCACATCAGCGGCGAGGGCCATGGAGGTGCCCATGGACCACATCCTCGCCACCGCGGGCTGGGCCAGTGAAGAAACCTTCCAAAGGTTCTACAATAAGCCACTGGTCGCCCCCGCGACATTCGCAGAAGCTGTGCTGGGAGCCGCTCAGTGAATGTCTGTCCCCGAATCAGGGGTTATTTGTTTGTTATTATTTGATTAATAAATTGTATTACCTTTTCAGCCAGTTTCGACTGAACTGCATTAACAGCCTTCCTCCATATCAGAATTGCGGCAGTGTGATAGCATGGACGTTGTCCAGGGCGTGAAATCACAGAGCTTTGAAATCTTCACGAAGTCACTCACGTGACTCCGAAGTAAAATAGTAAGATTAAACGAGAACTTACCAAGTTTGAAGGTTGATCTTTTTTTACGAGGAGTTGCGGTGAGGGATTTCGTGCCCCCCGCTCCCACCCTATATCATAAGGTCAACTCGGAAGTTCTATGTTCTTCATCTTACTATTTTCAGTCATGGTGCGTTCTGTGATTCCACACCACTGCTTTGAAGGATGTCGCGCATGCGTGCTGGCGGGGTCTTCACGAAATCCCTCACCGCGACTCCTCGTAAAATAAAGATCAACCTTCAAACTTGGTAAGTTCTCGTTTAATCTTACTAGTATATGTGATAAAACGACACTAAATATTTGTTATACACTGAAACGTATTGAAAGAAGACCAGGCTTTTTTCCAAATAAGAGGTCCACCCAGGATGATGTTAGACCTACCTATCTCTCAATAACCTGAATTATCTTTTTGTTCTTACTGCTGCCAAAGATTAACTAAGGAAGAAACCAAAAGATATTGTTTTGTAAAGGGTTAATTCACTTACATAAACGGATTGCTGTGAACAATTCACTGTTCAAATGTACTAACATATTTTATTCAACTTCTACATTTAGGTCTAAAAGCAGGCGATCAAGTATTGGAAATTAATAAAATGAAAGCACAAGATCTGGTTGTCTCTGACCTGAAGACCATCTTGTCTGCACCTTCACTTTCTCTCACTGTACGTACTTATGGTCAACCAGAAGATGGGCATATATGCATCTCACCTCTGCGAAAGACAGGAACGGCAGATGAATTGCGTGATAGTGGATTTGTTTCCGGCCATCAAGGTAGGATTCACAATTGCTATTTAGAATAATTATTCATAAAACTGATCCTTTCAGTTGTGCTTTATCTAAGAAGAACTGCAAGGGCAATCCAAGGTCTTACAGCCTAGTGAGCACAACATCAATGCTGAGAAAGGTATTGGAAGGGAATCTGAGGGGGAGAATCTACCAATAAAGAACTGGGAAAGGCAAGGACTGATTAATGGAAGTCAGCATGGCTTTGTGGCTGGGAAATCATATCTCACAAAGTTGATGATGTTTTTCAAAGAGGTAACCCACATGATTAACAAGGACAGGGCAGTAGATGTTGTCTGGATGGATTTTAACAAGGCCTTTATCAAGGTCCCACATAGTAGTCCAACCTGGAATTTTGGCTCACTAGGGATCCAGGATGAACTAGTCAATCGGTTACAAATTTGGCTTAGTGGAAGGAATCAGAGGGTGGTAGTTATTCAGATAGATGGTCTGTGATCAGTGGTGTGCTGCAGGAATCTGTGCTGGGTCCAATGTTGTGTGTCATCTATATTAATGAGTTGAATGACAGTTGTTACCATGGTTAGTAAGTTTGCAGATGACACCAAAATGGGTTGTGCAGTGGACCGTGAAGAATGTAATCTAAGATTACAACAAGATCTAAATGAGCTGGGGAAGTGGGCAAATGGAATTTACACCTGACAAGTGTGGAGTATTGGATTTTGTAAAATTAAACCAAGGCAGTACTTGTACAGTAAATGGTAGGGCCCTGGAGAGTGTTGTAGAACAGAGAGACCAAGGGGTGCAGATGCATAATTGGTGACACAGCTTGACAGGGTGGTGAAGAAGATATTTGGCATGCTTGCCTTTATCGGTCAAGGCATCGTATACAGGAGTTGGGATATCATGTTACAACTGTACAAGCCATAGTGAGGCAAGACTTGGTGTTGGTCGGCCAGTTATAGGAAGGATGTTGTTAAGCTGTCCTGCAGTGAAGATTAACTAAGATGTTATCAGGACTGGAGCACTTGAGTTATAAAGAGAGGCTGGATGAGTAGGAGCATGTGTCCCTGAGCATAAGAGCTTTAGAAATGACCAGACACAGATATATAAAATCATGAGGGGTTAGTTAAGGTAATGGTCAGTCTTTTTCCCAGGATGGAGGTGTTTAAAACTGGAAGGCATAGATTTAAGATGATTTAAGGTGGAGAAAGACTTAAAAAGGACATGAGGCAACCTTTTCATACAGTGTCTGGACATATGGAATGTAATGCCAGAGGAAGCAATAGAAGTTGGTACAATTTCAACTTTAAAGGGCATTTAGACAGTACTTGGATAGGAAAGGTTTGGAAGGCTAAGGGTTGAATGAAGGAAAATGGGACTATCACAGATAGACATTTTGCTTAGCATAGGCAGATTAGGGCACGTTTCCAAATGTATAACTCTATGACCAGCATTCTTTCTCTTTAGTTTATACTTTTTGGAAGGATAATGCAGCAGTAGAACGGATGACCTGCTAAATCAAAACTCCATTGTGTGCAAGACTCTAAATTAAGCTGTGGGATCTATCACAGTCCCCGGAGGACTAGCCAAAATGTTATAATAGCAACAACCAGACACTCTCCTCCCAGCTTCTGAAAGGCACAAAAGATTTACAGTAAATGAAGGACTGATACACAAGTTACAGCTCCAATCAGGTTAGCATTGCAAGGGATTGATGATAGGATTACTGGAGGCGAGTGCATGCTACATTCAGTGTTCAGCTCTTGTCCTGGAATCAACGATCAGCATTGAATTACATGTAAAGGTGACTCTTTGGGATCTGATGGGATTTGATGTGGTGAAGCTTTAAGCTATGAATCATGACAGATGAGCTGTACTAAGAATGATTTTTCTGGCAGGAACAGAACAATGAATTTGAGCAAAGACAAGAAACACTTACAGCCTATCTGCAGCGTCTCTGCTGTTATTCTCAAAAACTCACTGACATTAAAAAATAAAAATATAATTTTTGGTTAAATAAGTAACCATGCCATTTTATGTTCAATAGGCTCGCTGACTGCTGAAATGACTAGCACATGCACATGTAGCATTGAACACAGAATACAAATCAGTGGTTGATGTATTAGCTATGCTTCTTTATACTTTTTTCCTGAGATGAGATTGGTTTTCTTATTGTGGCTGGTTGCTTTTCAAAAGCTGATCTTTTTTTAAGCTGCAAACCCTGCAGTATTCTAAATAAGATTTGCATGAATAATATTTAAGATGGAGGAGAAAAAAGGAACTGGTAAGAGGAGAGATGGAAAAAAAAACATTGTTACCATGCGTATATTTACCAGAATGAACTGTGTGGTTGGTATATTGACACTGGTACCAACAAGTCTACAGCACCTCACAACAAAAATGGTTTGACCCTTTTACAGTCTTTCTGAAAATGCTCCTAAAATGTACTATTAAGTTGACCGGGATTTTTGAGATCAGTACTATTGCTACTATCAGATTTACTGGTAATTATTTGATGTGAGGCACAGCAAGTGGCAGCAGAGTGGCACAGCTGGAAGGCCTGCTGCCTCAGAGCTCCAGAGACCCGGGATTGATCCTGACCTCCAGTATTGTTTTTGTAGTTTGCACATTTTCCCTATGACCATGTGGGTTTCCTCCCGTTGCTCCGGTTTCTTCCCACGTACCATAGTCATGCAGGTTTGTAGGTTAATGGCCCGTGTGTGTAGGGGAAAATGGTATAACATAGAATCAGTGCGAACGGGTGATACATGGTCAGAGTGGGCCGAAGGGCCAGCGCCTCTACTTCCTGAGAAGATTACGGAGAGTCGGTTTGTCAAGGAGGACTCTCTCTAACTTCTACAGGTGCACAGTAGAGAGCATGCTGACTGGTTGCATCGTGGCTTGGTTCGGCAACTTGAGCGCCCTGGAGAGGAAAAGACTACAAAAAGTAGTAAACACTGCCAAGTCTATCATCGGCTCTGACCTCCCTTCCATCGAGGGGATCTATCGCAGTCGCTGCATCAAAAAGGCTGGCAGTATCATCAAGGACCCACACCATCCAGGCCACACACTCATCTCCCCACTACCTTCAGGTAGAAGGTACAGGAGCCTGAAGACTGCAACGACCAGGTTCAGGAATAGCAACTTCCCCACAGCCATCAGCCTATTAAACTTGGCTTGGACAAAACTGAACATTAATAGCCCATTATCTGTTTATTTGCACTTTATCAGTTTATTTATTGTGTATATATTTATATAATGGTATATGGACACACTGATCTGTTCTGTAGTCATGCCTACTGTGTTCTGTTGTGCTTAAGCAAAGCACGAATTTCATCAGGGACACATGACAATAAACTCTCTTGAATCTCTTGAATCCATGCGTATCACTAAACTAAACTAATGTGGGATAGACGTCTGCTTGTAGATCTGCTAAGTCCAGAATGTGTGTGGCTGTAATCTTCTAGTTTTGCACATGTATGATACCTGGAGAAGAAAGGTACTCCGACTTTTTCTAAATTTTCATTACCTGCTATAGTGCTTGCGTTGCTGAATTGTCATGGGTCATAAGGTCATGTGATAAGAGTCGAATTAGGCCATTTGGCCTATCAAGTCTACTCTGCCATTCAATCATGGCTGATCTATCTCTCCCTCCTAACTCCATTCTCCTGCCTTCTCCCCATAACCTCTGATACCTGTACTAATCAAGAATCTATCTATCTCTGCCTTAAAAATATCCACTGACGGCCTCCACCGTCTTCTGTGGCAAATAATTCCACTGATCTACCACCCTCTGACTAAATAAATGTCTCCTTGTCTCCATCCTAAAAGAACATCCTTTAATTTTGAGGATATGATCTCTTGTCCTGGACTCTCCCACTAATGGAAACAACCTCTCCATATCCACTCTATCCAAGACTTTCACCATTCTGTATGTTCCAATGAGGTCCCCTCTCATTCTTCTAAACTCCAGCGAGTACAGACCCAGTGCCGACAAACGGTCATAACAGGTTAACCTACTCATTCCTGGGATCATGCTTATATACCTCCTCTGGACCCTCTCCAGAGCCAGCACATTATTCCTCAGATATGGTGACCAAAATTGCTCACAATATTCCCAATGCTACCTTACCAGCGCCTTGTAGAGCCTCAGCATTACATCTCTGCTTTTGTTTACAAGCCCTCTTGAAATAAATGTGAGCATTGTGTTTGCTTTCTTTTGCTTGCATTTGGCCTCAACTAATAATTCAACTGTAGAGCCATCCTCCTTCTCTTCATTCAATGATTTAGTTAACTTTCATGAATCTTTTTGAGGCACATCAGAACCAGTAAACAGAAGGAAAATAAATGGAGAAATACTTTGGCTAAATCAGTGCTCATAAACAGCAGTTGACATAAATTGTAATGCACTCCATACTTCCTGTAGGGACTAATAGTTATCACTTTTTAAAAAATAATTAAAGGGGATTTACTGCTATGATCTTTAGCAGCTGCTAGCACTCTTTTTAAGAAATTACAGAGAACTTGGAAAAGTGATCTCTACCAGCTGTTGTTGATGTCCTTTCAGACGCCCGCAATTGTGAAATGTGAACAAAATAGCACATATAAAGTTAACCGCTTTAATGGATTTTGCAGCAGTAATCCTGTTACACTAAACCTGGCCCATTATCAGTTAACAATAGCTTTGCATCTATGTTTGAGCTGATCTGTGAACACTGAGCAGTATCAGTAGCATAAGTCTCGTTACAAGAAACAGTATGAGTTGTTATGTGAAAGTATTTCCATTTATTCAAACCTCAGAAGTTCTCAATTTACTCCCAAAAGTTAACTAAAAATTTATTGCATGCAACATAAGAAATATGCAGACTTTACTTTGCAAAATGTTTTAATTTAAATTTATTATGTTTTGCAGTGGTATGTTGCTTTCATTAAATATTTACTTTTTCTTAACTTTTGGACAGAAATATTGGGCAACCGTACCAAACCTAGCTATGATAAAGATGGACTCCCTGCTTTACTTGAGACTGATGTGGCATGTAAGGTAAGTCAGTTGCACAATTAAATGTAATTGAAGCGTATTCTGTCTGTTCTGCATCCTTCTGTATAAGTACTGAGGGAATTAATTTAATTTAAGAAATATTAATATTTTAATAAATAAATAGATTTGATGTTATAAGCATTGTCTCAGATTCTAAGGTAAGTTTTTAGTCCTAAACTCTGCAGATGACGCTGTGTTTTCTGTCTGTTGGCTCTAGTCCTGGAAAAATAGTATCGTGGGAGTCGGACAGATATGTTTTTGTGGAAGCCATCATTTGTCTGACTCTGTGTTCCAGTAATATGAACAAAGCTCCACTACCTTAGCATGGCCTTGATTAAACATGGCAGAATTGTTCTGAATTGTTGAGTAAGTTAAGCAGTTTGAGTGACATTTATCTGTACAAATTAGTGTTCATTTACAAAACCAAATTCATTTTTAGAACCTCTAATTCCCTTAATTATCACAATATTCCTTGGGAGATAAATTTCATTTATTTTTCTATTACAATAAGATAAAATGTTGCATGAATAATTTTTACAGCTCAGGATATATTTTATTAATTTAACAATAAGTTGCAGTATTAATTTGGACATTTTTAGATGCATTAGTGAATGTTTTATTCTCTGCATTAATAGTCCATGCAAAATCATGGTTATTTCATCAATGACAGTCATAATTTTTAACATACAGAAAGGCACATTAAATATTAAAGTATATATAATCTATTGCTGTGCCTACAGTTCCACTTTCATGCAAAACATCTATGTTTAAATATTAGTTATCAAACATTGGTCTGTAAATGGCATTCTATTTCCTTGAAAGTGATATGTTAGTGCAATAAACTCTGGAAGTCAAGATGACACCCGAGTTATCTCCATGCAAGTTTTCTTTGTCACTATCTCTTGATCAATCTTATGCAACACAAACTAAATGTGCAGTTAAATTTGGGATTTGGTGTTGCCGTACTTGCAGATTATGCAGACAATTGAAAGTTAATCCATAATAATACTCCACACACTTTTACTTCACTTTTATTACGTTAAACAGCAGTATAATATTTTTTTTGGTGAACCTGGTGAGTTCAAAGAGAGCAGACAATAGATGTTTCAGTTAGTAAATTTCAGCTTGTATGTTTTTACTATAAAAAATACACAGAGTGCTGGAGTAACTCAGCAGGTCAGGCAGCATCTGGGGACAACATGGATAGGTGACACTTCAGATCAGGATCCTTCTTCAGTCTAGACCCTAAACGTCACCTATCCATGATCTCCCCAGATGCTGCTGGACCCACTGAGAACCAGCACCCGCAGTTCCTTATATCTTATATTTTTACTACATCTCGGTACGCTTAACAATATATACAAGGGAGGAGGTATAGGGATAGGTGTTACATCTCCTGTGGTTGCAGGGGAAAGTACCTGGTGAGGGGGTGGTTTGAGTAGGTTGGGATGTGAACCAATGAGTTACGGAGGGAGCAGTCTCTGCAGAAGATAAAAAGAGGTGGGGAATGGAAGATGAGACAAGTGGTGGGATCATGTTGCAGGTGATAGAAATATCAGAGGATGCTGTGTTGGAGGCTGGTGGGATGAAAGATGAGGAGTAGGGGACATCTATCCTTGTGATGAAAGATGAGGACTACGGGGAATTCAAATTTAAGAAAAAGGAACTGCAGATGCTGGTTTCTACCAAGCTAGATAGCAAATGCTGGAAACTTGAATGCAGGAGTGAATGAGTGCTATGCCACGCTGTTAGAAATACAATCTTTCTGTCTGATGAGATTCTGTGGACTGCTCAGGTGGAGATATATTCTTTAATGCGACTGTAGGAGGCATTCTCCCTGGAGTCTTACCTAACATCTATCTTTCAACCAATATAACGTAAATGGTTTTTTTTACATTAAGGATGTGAAAAAATTACAGACATTACAGAAGTAATTTTGGATTAGACATTTCTCAGCATTCCACAGGTATGAAACGTGCCTGTCAAATGGCCATTCTTTATTTGAACATGTTTATTTATTGAATTAGTATCTTTGAAGAAATATTTTAATTAATACAGTACAGTTATGTAAGTACTGATACAAAAATATTTCGAGCTAGGTACAGGTAATAATTTATTATTAACACATACTTTGAAAAGCTTTTTTGTGTTAATCATAAATACATCATTACAATCAAACCATACATGAATACAACAGATAGTATAAGAAAAGAAAGGGAAGGGAGTGCAGAATATAGTGTTTCAGCTTCAGCGAGAGTACTGAAAAAAGTGTGAGGAACACACAAGGTAGCTTGAATAGATCATTTTAATTTTTTTTTAAACATTATGAAGTAGATTAATTGACGTATTAGAGTTTAGTTCTCTTGAATTTTTATTCACCTTTAAATGTCACAATTTATTTTTAAACAAGGAAAGACATGTGGAGTTGGGAGTGCAAGTACAAAAGGGAGCCTAACATCTTTTGGGTGTGTTCTAAAGTGAAATGGTGTATGTTTCACTTTTTTACATGGTGTGTGTTTCTTTTTTAAAAAAATATGAAAACATAAGAAATATGAGAAGGAGAAGGCCATTTGGCCCCTCTTAGCTGCTGTGCATTCTTCAAGGTGGTGGCTTCTCATTCCACGTCAGGACTTGTACCTACTAAACTTTCATAGCATTTATACTTGGTCACCTTCTCCATCCATGTGTCTTCATGAGCATCAGCGACAAACACAACAATTTCTACAGGTGGAAACAAAGAACTGCAGGTGTTGTTGGTTAATACACAAAAGGACACAAAGTGCTGGAGTAACTCAGCAAGTCAGGCAGCATCTCTAGAGAAAATGCTCATGTGATGTTTTGGTTCGAGACCTGACTGATTCTAGGAGGGGCGAGATGAAAGCTGGAAAAGGGGAGAGGCAGGACTAAATGTGGCAGGTAATAGGTCGACATAGGGGGCTTTTAATAGGCAGATGGTTGCAACAAAGGCCAGCAATAAGAAGAGAAGGTGTGAGACAGGTTTGATGAGTTGTGGATTGTGAAGCCAGAGGTAATGTAGCAGGGGGTGGAGGGGAGAAATGGGTGAGAGTCCAGGTGGGACACAGGAGGGAGGAGTGGTAAGAGAGGATGGAGGTATGCATATAAAGGGGAGGGTGGAACTTGGGGTGGGGGGGAAGATAACATAGAGGTTACCTAACGAAATCAAAGTGGAGATTTCAGTGTTCACATTGTTGGGTTATAAGCTACCAAAGTCGAATATGAGGTGCTGTTCTTCCAGTTTGCGTGTGGCCTCACCCTGCATTGGAGGATAGAAAGGTCAGCGTGGGAATGGAAAATGAAGATAAACTGGTTTACAACCTGGAGATCCGGTAGGCCTTGGTGGACTGAGTGCAAGTGTTCAGCGAAATAGTCGCCATGTTTACACTTGTTCTCACCGATGTATAGGAGGCCGCATCGGTAACACTGGATGCAGCAGTTGAGATTTCTACAGGCACTCTCGCAACACCCAGATTTTATTTTTCTTAACCTCATAATTCTTCTTAGGATTTAAATCAAACTATCTGATATCCAATATTGAATAGGTTGCAGTTTTCTCCAGTAAAATACTGGGAAGATTTCAATCCCTTTTTTGTCCATTCGACAGTTGTTTCAGACTGAAGCCGAGCTCAAAGTGTTCAGGGAGAAACTGCAGATGCTGGTTTGTACCATAGATAGACACAAAATAACGGCGTAACTCAGTGGGTCAGGCAGCATCTCTGGAGAAAAGAAATGGGTAACATTTTGGGTTGGAACCCTTTGCAGACTGAAAGCCTTGGCATTGTATGTTGTTCCGTCTACAGCTTCTGAATTATTACTTTCACCATCACAAAACCCAGCTAATTCCACATTTATGACCGCCTGACTTTTTCTTTGCCCATTTTTAACCAAAACCTTTATCCATACCTTTGTCATCTCCAGCTCTAACCGTTCTAATCCCTTTCTTCAACCTTTACCACCAATAACCTATTCTATACTGTTTGTTTTAATTGTCATCTTGCCCTTGCTGATATTCATTATTTCCTAGTCCCTCAGTTCCTCATATATAAATTATCATATTTAGTTATAGCTGTACATTGGCTCTAATTTCATAACCTTGTCCTGCCATGCATTGCCATCTTTTCTGTCCTTCCTTGCCTTTTTGCACAAGTAGCCATACATTTAACTATCAAGACCTAAAGCTCTATATCCACATTGCCATGTCTCTCTCTGTCTCCCCATTAAGACTTCATTCTTGACCTAATTTTTTTATCATCCCTCCTGAAATCCCCTCCCTTAAGTGAGTATTTTTGATTAATCCTCTCTAAAACAGCTTGGGATATGTTCGCCATTTAACATACTGACCAATTGTAAGTCATATTTGCAGATTTGTAGTGGAAATACAAGGATAATATGAAGAATATTGTGAAAATCAAATAAGACAACAGCATTATTTTGGGACTATCAGTGGGGATTATTTCCCCTTTTGATAACCATCGTCAAACCGAGGAAAGTAAGAGAAGATAGTTGAGGATACGGCGAGGTGGCGGGTGAAAGCGGTAGTATGGTGGCACAGCATTTTGTGCTACAGCTTCATAGCTCCAGAAACCTGGGTTTGATCCTGAGCCTGAATACTGTCTCTACAGAGTTTGCATATTGTCCCCATGATTATGTGGATTTCTATCAGCTGCACCAGTTTACACCCTCATCCAAAAGAATTGCCAGTTTTGACTGCTGTAAGAAAAAGGATCAAAGAGGAGTTAATAGGCATATTAGAGATAATAAGGTGTAGGGCTATAGGGAGAAGTAAAGGGCATAGGATTGTTCTGTTGGGAGCTGCCAGTCACCTGAAGGGCTGAACAGCCACCCCCGGTGCTGCACACCAGTAGAGCAGCCTTAAATGTAGATGCCTGTTCAGGTAATTGAAAGGTTGATGATGTTTTTCTTCCCTCAGCCGAAATCTAATTGACTATAACAGAACTATTTGATCTTTTCAAAGGAAGTTATATTGAAGCTGTATAAAATACTATTTAGGTCACAGACATTACTGAGTCAGGTTCTGGGTGCTGCTCTTTGGAACGTGCAGAAAGCACTCAACTAGATTGATTTCAGAGAATGAGAGATTTTAATTACATGGGTAGGACATAGAATTAGGGTAAGGAATGAAGTGTTGGTGGGCGGGGGGCAGAGAGTTTTCACGCAGAGAATGTTGAGTACCTGGAATGCACTGCCTGAGAGAATATTGGCAGCAGAGACATTGACAGCATTTAAGAAGTGTCTAGACTAGCATTTTAGTTACCTAGACATAGACAACTATAGGCTAAGTGCTGAAAGATGGAGTTAATATGAGTGGATGTCCACTGGTGCAGGCATAGTGGGCCGAAAAGCCTGTTTCTATGCTGTATGATACCATGAGCCTAAGGGTCAAGAACCAGAGAACATAGATTCTTGAAAGAACGAAAGGAAATGTGGGGGAATAACATATATATTTTATGTAGTTATGATCTTGAACATATTGTGTAAAGGATGCTGGGTGAGTTGGGTTTAAGAGCCGGTTTCCATGCTACAAAACTCAATGACTATAATTCTAAAGCAATTGGAGAAACTGTGTTGCCAAAAACCCAAAATTAAAACAGAAACTGCTGGAAGTACCTCAAGTAGTGTCAGTATTGAGAGGAACAGTTGACATTTCAGGTCAAATACCTTTGTCAAAACTGGTAAAGAGAACTGGAACTGGAAAGAAACATGTTTCAAGTTGCTGAGAAGGGGAAGATGAAGAAAATTAACCACCCTCTTTAGTCAAAGGGTGGCTAATCTGTGGCATTCAGTGTCATATTTGGTAGAGTAATCCAGATATAATTCATTGAATAAAGACCTCTCAGATCTGCTATAAAATGTGTTTTTCATTATTTTTGTCATGTATCCTCTTCTGCCTGATTTTAACATGAAGTATGTGTACCTTTTAATGATTCAGCACAGCGAGTTCTTCCTTTAATCTTCTCTCAAGACTAGAGCTTAAGCTTTTCTAATCACTTGTCTATCCTTTTTGGATTCTGATCTTTCTTATTGTACTTTGCTATTTTGCCACAATCATGCCTGTCCTTTGTAACGCAAAAATGATTTATTTTACCCCTTCTGATTAAGACAATATGAATGTCAACAAAATCTCTATTATCTTACACAGAACTATGCAGTCTATGCATTCTTATACTATGTAGACTTATAAAACGTCTTGTTTTTAAATTGTCTTGATGGATAGTCTGCTGTTACTTTAAATCTCTGTGTATAGTTTTCATTTTCTTTGTTGTGTATTGCTTTTGCAACAAATTCCTACATTTGTATGGAATTTCATCACATATCGATTCTTTCTTTAATAAAAGGTCTATTAACGGTCAAATAAACTCTTCTCTTTTTTGATTTTTTACATAAGCTTTGAATAGCATTATGCAATATTACATTAACTATATTACGTAACTAATGATGTGCAGTTTAATGCTGGCATTTCACCCACCATTCCACTTGTCTCACACATGTGGCAAGTTTTTATCAAAATCCTGATGATTGCATTATTTTCTGCTCAATTTCAAGTGGGGCATGTACTTATTGTAATGGTCAAGTGATAGTGAATCTCTGAGACTGAATAATGAAGGAACAATCCAGTATAACTGACAAAATTGTAACTGTCGTTTGAACTCTTGGAATTAGATTATTTATCTGCTCCTTGGTTCTTCTACCTTCATTATTACCAACTTTGACGGAAAATATTCTAATTTATTGAGCAAAGCTGCCAGGCATTGCTTGATATATATTGGAAAGAGGTTCCACATGACCAATTAAAATGTAACTTCATTTTTAATCCACTGCTTCTTACAGGGATGTATTATAGTTTACACATTACATAACACACATTTATATTATTACAAATAATTTACCTTTAACAATTTTCTTGAAATAACATCAACTCAATCTGTTGTAACCTTTGGGCTTTGCTCTGGTAACATTTTCTTAGACTACCAAAGATGTCTAAGGGTTCACAAAAGGTTACTGGATGGTTAAGCTGTTCCATAGCGTGGCCTTTTATTAAAGATTCTTCATCTAAAATAATTCTAATAGAATTTTCTAAAAAATGGAAATTAACAAAACATTATCTAAATCCTTGCAGCAGTTTGGCTTTACAAATGAAAGGATCTGCCTGTTCTTTCGTAACCCTAATTTGTATGGATGATTGCTTCAGCCTATTCATCAGCATACATCTTGGGGGAATTATCTCAACTTTGACTACCCCAGAAAAATGCCGTGGACAGCTACCAGAATATATTTAGGACGTACATTCCTCCACAAGTAAGAAATTACCCCAAACTTGTTACTTTTGTCTGGAAATTGTGTCCCTGCAAAATATTTACCAATTTGTTTCGAGAGCAAGGAAGGTTAACGTTTTAAGTGCAGAAATTGTTTTTATTTGGTGACATCGGAACTGAGTTAAGAAAGATATAAGAAAAGATAGCTGGCGCAAGAAAATAAATTGCTTTCTAAAATCTTTCATCTTCTAATAATTCTGAAGTCCCGAATCAATTATTCTGTGAAGAAAGATAGATAGAGTGACTGGGTAAAAACCTGGCAAATGGAGTTTAATGTGGGGAAACGCGAGGTCATGCACTTGGATAAGAGGAATCAAAAGAAGGAATATTATTGAAAGAGACTACAAATGAGTGAAGTTCAGAGGGATCAATGTGTTCTTATGCATGAATCACAAAAAATCTTGTCGGCAGGCCAAACAAGTAGGTCCGAAGGCAAACAGCATTTGGCCTTTATTGCAAAGGGGCAAGAACGTTGAGCACAATTTTGGTCGTCTTGCTTATAAAAAGGTTACAGTAGCATTGAAGGCAACCCGAAGGGGATTAACTGGGTTAATTCATAAGATGAGAGGGTCGTCCAATGAAGTCGTCATTTTGCATTTATTGCCATATGCACAAGTACAATGAAAATTGTGCTTGCAACAGTATCACAGGCAAATACATTCAGACACAAATATAGATATTATACGTAAATCACATGCAAATTCTGCAAGATGATGAAAAGAAAGCCCTACAAAAACACACATTAGTGTAATGCACAATTAGAAAACTAACCAATGGTGGAGCAAGATGTCCATAGTGCTCTGTTGCTGAGGTGAGATTAGCATACCTGCCAACATTTAAAAATGAAAAATCTTACTCTGAGTGCACGGGTTGACGGAGTGCGAGCGCCAAAGGTGCTCGCCCATTATGGGTGGGGTCCAGGGGCCCGCCTTAGCTCTTGGATTTTAAGGGTTTTGTTTTTTTTTTAAGTAGTTTGCCGATATTGCAATATATTCAGAGCTGCCAATTTTTGGCAGAGCATTTCAGTATTCTAGTACCTCAAAATCTGTATTTTGCTGAGGAAATCAGTATTTGTACACGGTGTCATTTTGCTGAAATTTTATTTTCTATGTCCTGTCATACCCATGTAAGAGTACAAGAATGCATAACTTGTTTATTGTGTATTTGTAATACAGTTTATTGTGTATTATATGTCATAGCCACTTTCTTGTATTTAGTCCAGAAGTTTATCATTGAAAGTCATTTGGTAGCAACTTTTTCCCATGGCCTGGGGAAACGTTAAGTGGCTGGAATCTCTCTATATCTCGTTCTTTCCTTCTCTCTCTCCCCTCCCTCCCTCCATCATCTCTCTCCCTCTCTCACCTCGGCATAACCCCCAAAAGATAAATATTTCATTAAATAAATGACTTCATACAGCTAAAAAAATCTTTACAAAGAATGTTACCTGAAATGTCTCTTTGCCTAGCACTGTGTGCAAACAGCAGAGAAAAAGTGTTGGCTGCAGCCATCTTCTGCTTCAGTAAGGGAAGTTGGTCGGTGATTGGCCGCAACGCCCCTCAGAGACAGCGTCTGATTGGCCACTGAGTGACCAGCGCATTATGTGCTTGGACACAATACCCTTGGAGACAGCGGCTGATTGGACGGGAATTTTAAGGGAAGTTGGTCGGTGATTGGATGCAACCCCCTTAGAGACAGCAGTTGATTGGCCATTTTCTCCCCCTCATTTTAAAATCGTACTGTTCCGATTTTTCACACTTTAACTTAAAAATCGGATCAAATATGATAAAATTGGCTTGTTGGCAGGTATGGATTAGGTGCAGGTTGGTTGAAAAACCTGATGGCTTGGAAAAGTAGCTGTTCCTGAATCTGGTGATGGATATTTCAGGCGTCAGTACTTCTTGCCTGATGATAGTAGTGAGAAGAGGGTGTGGGATGGATGTTGGGAATCCTTGATGATAAATGCCACGTTCTTGAGTCAATATCTCATGTCGATGCTTTCTATGGTTGGGAGTGTTGTGTCCATGATGTACCAGTCCATCATCAGTCCAGTCTACCATCTCTGGCTTTCCTGTGGGTTTGGAATTGACATATCAGGCCATGATGCAACCAGTCAGGATATTGTGCAACCTGTCATGATCATGAGAGGACAGACAATTTGGGTCTGTATTCCTTTGAGTTTAAAGGAAAAAGAGGTGAACTTATTCCAATATGTAAGATCCTAAGGGAGCTTGACAAACTAGATTTTGAGATGTTTTCACAAAATAGAGGATGGTTATTTAAAACTGAGGATGTAGAAAATCCTTCTCAGGATACAGTGAATCTCTGGAATTTTGTGCTCCAGAGGGTGGTGATGACCAGAATATCTTGGAACATAGAAAAGTACAGCACAAGAACAGATCTTTTAGCACACAATATCTGTACCAAACATAATGCCGTTAAACTAATCTAATTTGCGTTCTCATGATCCGTACCCCTCCATTCCCAGTATATCCACGTGCCCATCTAAAAACCTCTTAAACACCGCCACCGTATCTGTCACCACTGCCACCCCTGGCAGCATGTTCCAGGAACCCTTGTGGTCTTTGATAGTTTCACCCTGGGAAAATAGTTCTGTTTACCCTATCTACAGTGCATTAAGAAAGTATTCACACCCCTTCACTTTTTCCACATTTTGTTATGTTACAGCCTTATTCTAAAATGGATTTAATTTTTGTTATCATCAATCTATGCACAATACCCCATAATAAAAAAGCAAAAACAGGTATTTAGAAATTTTTGCAAAGTAATTAAAAATAAATAACTAAAATATCACATTTACACAAGTATTCAGAACCTTTACTCAGTACTTTGTTGAAGCACCTTTGGCAGCGATTACAGCCTCAAGTCTTCTTGGGTATGATGCTACATGCTTGGCACACCTGTATTTGGGTAATTTCTCCCATTCTTCGCTGCAGATCCTCTCAAGCTCTGTCAGGTTGGATGGGGAGCGTCAATGCACAGCTATCTTCAGGTCGTTCCAGAGATATTCGATCGGGTTCAAGTCCAGGCTCTGGTTGGGCCACCCAAGGACATTCACAGACTTGTCACGAAGCCACTCCTACATTGTCGGGGCTGTGTGCTTAGAGTCGTTGTGCTGTTGGAAGGTGAACCTCTGCCCCAGTCTGTCCTGAGTGCTCTGGAGCAGGTTTTCATCAAGGATCTCTCTGTACTTTGCTCTGTTCATCTTTCCCTCAATCCTGATTAGTCGTCCAGTTCCTGCGCTGAAAAACATCCCCACAGCATGATGCTGCCGCCACCATGCTTCACCATAGGTATGGTATTGGTCAGGTGATGTGTGGTTTTCTCCAGACGCGACACTTGGCATTCAGGCCAAAGAGTTCAGTCTTGGTTTCATCAGACCTCAGAATCTTGTTTAGGTGCCTCTTGGCAAACTCCAAGCAGGCTGTCATGTGGCTTCCGTCTGGCTACTCTACCATAAAGGCCTGACTGGTGGAGTGCTGCAGATATAGTTGTCCTTCTGGAAGTTTCTCCCATCTCCACAGAAGAACTCTGGCGCTCTGTCAGAGTGACCATCTGGTTCTTGGTCACCTCCCTGACCAAGGCCCTTCTCCCCTGATTGCTCAGTTTGGCCGCGCGGCCAGCTGTATGAAGAGTTCAGGTGGTTTCAAAGTTCTTCCATTTAAGAATGATGAAGGCCACTGTGGTCTTCGGGACCTGCAATGCTGCAGAAATTGTTTTTATACCCTTCCCCAGATCTGTGTCTCGACACAATCCTGCCACGGAGGTCTACAGACAATTCCTTCGTCTCCATGGCTTGGTTTTTGCTCTGACATGCACTGTCAACTGTGGGACCTTATATAGATTCCGGCAGTGGTAACGCTGCTAACGTAATTCCGCCTCTCTCCACAGGACAAAATTTGAACTAAAATCGTACATACATCCTGTAACATGCAGGAATGAAGACACAGCCCTGGATATCAGCTGAATGTTTCTCACTGTGCCCAAACAAGAAAAAACAGAAAAAGCCTCAACTCCAAGTCCTTCATCTAGCAACAAAGCCTTACTTGCTACCCATACTTTTTTTTACATTCCAGGAAAACATGCTAACTGTCTCCTTACTCCCACATTCACACAAGCCAGAAACATGTTCCTACAATCACAAACTGTTAATTTAAACCCACAATTCCCAAACCAATCTACACCGTCTAACTGAGTCCCTACGGACAGAGAATGTACAGAAACATATTTTTCTAACTCACTTGACCGAAAAGTAGTGTCTACCCCCGACTCCTTTTCCCATCCTCTCTGCATTCTTTTGTTAAGCCCTCTTTAAAATTATTCCCTCTCATTCCACTCCGTCCCCAATAATACATGGATATCTATTCTCTTCTAACTCTCCTTTGCTAATAGGTCCACCTGCCATTCCCCCACCCCCAGCATGCCCGGGAACCCACAAAACGAAATGTTACACACAAAACCCAATCTAGAAAACACACTCAAGATTTCATTTAGAATTCAGACAGCGTTAGATATCCTACTCTTAAATATTCAAGAGCAGCTGCAGAATCAGAACAAATAATGACTTCTCTAAACTGGCTTTCCTCAATCCACCATAAGCCCAATGAATTGCCATTAATTCAGTCGTGAAACAGAGCGTCCATCATAAATGCGTCGGCCATTCTTTCAACCCTAGCGCTCCACATCACCCAAACCAGCTCTCCCACTAACTGGATCTATAGATCCAGCTTTAAAAACAATCAAAGTGCTCACACTGATTGAATTAAGATATTTCCACTATTCTTGGAGTCACCTCGCCTTTATCTTTTTCCTGAAGAAAAGCAAGCTCAATAAACAGTTTCAGGAAGAACCCAAAAGGCACAAGGTACCATAATTTATGCTCTATAAGACACCCCCTTGTCCCAACCCACTTCCTAGCCACTGATTTATAATGACAAAAAAAGTGTTTTATTGTTACCATCATCACCCTGCAACAACACTTCTGTAAGTATCATTACACCCAAAAAGTTTGCCCAGTAATGTAACCCTAGCTTAATGCCCTTAGCCCAAAAGGGCATTCTCCATTTCAACAATCAGGGCAGGGACTGGAAGTTCTGAAGCTCCCACAAGCAAAGCCTCAAGCCTTTGCTGCAACACATCTGCCTAGGCAAACAGTTATAAGAAACGCAACCCTACACAAAACACCCGATCAAGAGAGATCTGAAACATGGCCTGATAAATTAGCAGCATGGTCTCCCTGTCACCCCCCACTCACACCACCAGACTTCCATAACTTCAGAACTTTTCACATTTCAACACAATTTTACCCACTGCCCAGCCCAAGGTCAAACGCTCTTCAACCAAACACCCAAAAACTTAAAAAACCCCTTTACCTTCTCCAATAGAGACCCTACATTCATACAACCCTATCTTAGGAAACTTCTTTTAAAACCAAATACCTAATATTTAGTCTTAGAGGCAGAGATTTTTAAAGCCCCATGTGTCCCCATTCCTCTACAGACACAACACTCTTGAATCTGTTTTTAAACAAACTCTCATTACGACCTCATTTCCAGATGCCCCGTCATCTCAAACAAAACAGACCAAATCCGCTCACTAATTACAAAATATGCACTTAAATCATGAAATTAAATAAAACTGGACAGATAATCACTCCCTCGGGGTTCCATGCTCTATCTCTACAGTCCTCTTGATGTGACACTACCAACCATTACTTGTATTGTTCTATTCAATAGAAAATCCTTAATCCAGTTGAAGCATTCGTCCCCTGCTCCCCCCAAGTCCAAAATTTTAATCATTAATCCCTCAATCCCTCCTTCCACAAAGAAACATATTCCTTCTCAATATCACAAGGAAACACTCACTAACTATTCCTTGCTTCTAAATGCCCTTTTAATATCCCTGATCCCAAAACGTATACATACCCAATTGTTAGACCTTCCATGCCTAGAACCATTCTGTACATCAACAAATATCCTCTATTTCTAAAAAATAAACTATCTGTTGGTTACCATTCCCTCTCCCATAATATTACAGAGCACGCTGTGAGCGCTATAGGTCGATAAAGCTAGGTCAGTGCCTCATTGCCCGGCTTTAAAATATACCACACTGCATGTTCCATTCCTTTGGCAAATAACCCTCTCCCCACACAGTATTAAACAAAGCTAAGATTCCTCAAGTATAATATCATCCAGATGTTTTAAATAACTCATACGACAACCTAACTCTTCCACCGGTGAGGTATTTGCCCCGGACATCAATTGCATCCTTCAACACTTTAATGGTAAAAAACAGATTAAAGTATTATCATTTTTCTAACTCCTCTCCACTTCCAACTGATTACCTGCCATCATCACATCACTCACACCACTCACCCATGCCTCTGAGCTATGCACTGCTTGAAAACGTCCAACACACATGTCTGCTTTTTCCCTATTGGAAACTGCTACCACCTCACCCGTCTCAAACCTGGTAACAACCGCCTTTTATATACTCCTGACATTCTACGCACAGCTGACCACAAATGCCTTTACTGGAGTTTCAGGCCTAACAAACCACAAAACCTCCTCCAACTATCCGCTTTGCATCCTTTTACACTCCGTCTTGCTACTGCCCTTAGCCGCGTGTACTCCATTGCATTGACCACAATTGGAATACTTTTTAATTTCGATACTATATTCCTGTTTACCTTACAGCTTCATCACATTCTTTTTTCCACCAAGGAACAGACATACGGGATCTAGGTTTTCCTGCTTCCACAGAATATGTACAACAAGCGGCTCATGAATCATAGACTAATAGCATATGTATCCAACTAATCTACAGAAACCCGCACTATTATCCTCTCCAACTAAACTTTGAGCCTTCTCTTGATTTATCCCATTTGGCCTGAGAAAAGTAAATCTAGGAATTTTCTTTCCACTTCTCTCCTCAAATCCCTACCAAACCTACATAAATTGATAATGATCACTACCCATGTAATCTATCCATTACATCCCATTCACCCAGTCTGCTAAGTTAATGAAAGCAATTGAAAATCTAGGTGACTGCAGTGTTTCTCACAATATTATCATATACGCTTTCCCCCCCTTTCCATCATTTAACAATACAACTTATACTTATCTAGAAATTCTCAACAATAACACCATTTTATCCCTATATCACTACCCCATAAAGATTATGTGCATAAAAATCCCCAATCCTTAAACGGACCCCTTACCTTTCTCCATTAACTCATCAAAATCTGACAAATTCAAGGTTGACAGGGGTTATAATAATTTATCACAGTAATAGAATTCTGACTGCTCCAAACCTCCACACATGCCAAAACCTCAAGATTAGAATTAATGGGGAAGTCAACTTTCAATACTGCAACCCAGTCATAACAAAATTCACAAACCCCCCAACCGATCTATCAACCTATCTAATCGCACACAAACTAACCTGGGATTACCAAATCTAGACATTACTTAACCCCTGTCACTTGATACATATTTAAGTTGGTGCTTCTTAAATTCATCAACAAATCTCTTTAATTCTTGCCCATTTCCAATCAGGCTCCGGCATTCCATTGAAGTATATAAAACATTATGATGTTTAATGAGATCATCATCATCCACATACTGACAATACTCCATACTGCTAGCTCTCGACAACTGTGACCTCTCCATACACTGACTCTCCGACATGTATTGATGCAACTTTTCTTTCTGGCAACTGCTTTAACACTAAGGACCTTCAGCTGCCGCCCACCACTAACCTGAGAAATCAGACCGTTAGCTTCTTTTCTTAGCTCCTACCAACACATCAAAACAAAAGACAGAATGAACTCCTTATAAATCAACATGTCATGAAAAGCCGATGCAAAGTTTTGGCACAGTGATCTGGCTTCCTAGCACCACTCAGTCCCACGCTCACAATCTCCGCATTCACCAGCCACTCTTTGAACTGCCGCTGCATATGACACATTGTTCTGATCCTTCATCTTCCTGCACGCCGCTTCGCCTGAACAAACACGCTCACAACCATGAAACCATGCTGCCTGATTACCCCAATCACAGTGTGGCACATAGATCCCTCTGCCTTGCAATTTTGTATTGCAGGATCTCCACCGCACTTTGCGCACTTCTTCTACCCGACAAGACCCAGCAACATGTCCAACCTCTGACAGTTATAGCAGACAGCCAATCGGAGGTTGAAATGTACTCCCTCACGTAACCCATAACTCCCAAGAAAACACTCTCTGAGCAGTTAATCCTAGTGGGAACTGAAGCAGACCCGGCCGTCCCCGACTCCATTCCTACTCATTAAATCTCACAACATCATTACCTGGGCCCCTTAACGTTTTCTAAATCTCCTTCTCAGACAAGCAGCATACTCCCTACACCACTCCCTTATTCCCCTGCTGTCCTTCCCCTAGGGAACCAAACTCTCCACTTGACCACCAATTTCCCCACAACCCCTAGCATCAATTAAACTGCCTTTCTGTCTTTGCAACAAACTCTTTAACATCCCATTTATACAGGAATCTTGGGCCTGAAATCCTTGCCTATCTGACCACTCCAAACATGGTAATTTTTAATGGATTCACTGCACTAAATCCTGCATCTCCTGAGTTGCTCCTTTAACTTAAACACACGACAAATTCTGTCAATACTTCTATTTCTCCTAACTTTATTCCGTCTCTTCTGTCATTTTCGGTCTTCTTTCGCTTGATGCCCCTCTCTCCTTAGATCCCCCCCCCTTTTTCCTTCCCCTACAATCTGCCACCCACCACCCTTAGCCCCCCATTCCCTGAAGCCATGCCTCTAAAAACTCCCTTACTTAACCTAATCTAGAATTCACAAATACTATCCTACACTAAATAAAGAAATAAAAAAAACATCCACCCTCGCAACGCACTCTTGCTGTCTCCTGCGCCGCCTCTGAATGCACTTTCAACTGTGGGACCGTTATATAGACAGTGTGGCCTTCAAATCATTCCAATCAATTTAATTTACCACTGGTGGACCCCAATCAAGTTTGTAGAATCATCACATGATAATCAATGGAACAGATGCAAGTGCAGTCAATTTTGAGTGTCATAGCAAAGGGTCTGAATACTTATGTAAATGTGATATTACAGTTATTTCTTTTTAATTACTTTGCAAAAAGTTCTGAACACCTGTTTTTGGCTTTTTTATTATGAGGTATTGTGTGTAGATTGATGACAAAAAAATGAATTTAATCGATTTTAAAATAAGGCTGTAACATAACAAAATGTGGAAAAAGTGATGGGGTCTGAATACTTTCAGAATACACAGTATGCCTTATAATTTTATATACTTATATCAAGTCTCCCCTTAATCGCCTGTGTTCTAGAGAAACCAATCCAACTTTCTCCAACCTCTCCTTGCAGCTAATACCCCCAAATGCAGGCACATTCTATAAAACCTCAAAGCCTTCTCATCCTACCTGTAATTGGATGACCAGAACTGCATGCAATACTCAAAATGTGGTCAAACCAAAGATTTATAGAGCTGTATCATGAATGGCTCTTTTACTCAATGCCCCGACCAGCGAAGCCAAGCATATTAACGCCTTCTTTACCACTCTATCTGTGATGCATAAGTATTTTTTCTTTATTCTGGAAATAATGAACTGGGGTCGTTCTTTCAGATTTTCATATAACATACAAGATTTGCAGGGACTAGGCCTCTCAACCTCAAGCATGCTCTGCCGATTAATACATCATGTTAAATCTGACAAACAGAAAAAAAAAAAACCTCATTCCCATCTGTTCTTTGAAACCTTTCACCCTGGCTTGTCAACTACTTGAAACCCCTGCCTTACAAATATTAAAAGATTCAGCTGTCAAGCTGTCTGAGGAAGAAGGTTCTGAAAGGACATGACCCTCTGAGAGAGAAAAAAAATTTCCTCTGTCTTAAAAGGGTGACCTCTTATTAAACATTGCCCCAAGTTATAAATTCTTACATCGAAAAAAAGAACATTATTTCAGTATATAAGGTGAAGCTGACCGAAGCTTTTATCTAATAACATTCTGTTCTCATGGAACCTTAAATATTTGTGCTTCCTATCTCCCTACCTTTATTTCCTCAATATCCTAATTAAAATGGTTGTAAATATTAAAATCTAGAATAGGGATCATTATTTGTCTCTTTAAAGAAATGCTATACCTTTCCAACACAAAAACTACTCTTATTTAGAAAAAATGTAAACGGGAAAAATTAATTTTCCTTTAAGTTGCTATTTAAGATACTGGAAGAGCTAATTGTACTTAACTACAATAATGGGTTGGTTTTGCCAACAGACTGCCAGCTGCAGTGCATGCAACAGCGCATTCCAGACTACACTCCTTTATACTGCAGCATGGGAGTGTGGGAGTCCAAATGTTTCTGACTTCTCCACTCCACACCTGACCTCACAACAGCATGCAATGAGCGCATACACTGAACTGCAAGATGCTCATATTCGCTGCACGGTGATCCGCCTTATCCTCCTTTGGTGTCACTTGTGCAAAATTCCCACGTGGATTTGAGGCCTAGAAGATACTGAAACACACATTTTGAGGCCTTTCAGATTTTGTACTGTAAAACAAAATAAAGAGAAACTGATTGGAATTACTCGTCTAACAATTACATCTGCAAAAAAGGAACACTTGTGTCAATATCCTTTGGCCCGAACTGCTTTTCGTTTGTCCTCTTTTCTTTTATTCTGGTCACCTTCACACTCTATTCCCATCGTCTGTTTTTAGTTTAAGAAGCCTAAGAAGGAATTTGTCATCACTTAAAGTGTCACTCATTTCCCTTTCCAAACGGAGTGCGTGACCTGCCTACTATCCCACATATCTAGATTATTTGAGCTTTTGTTTCATTGATGATGACTGCACCTTCAGAATGTGAGAAGTGATCAATAAGTTGTAAATATGTCTGGTGTGAACCTATCGTAGCAGTAGGCAAATTGCAGTCAGGGAGACAGAAGTTGTGTGCCACAACGAACCTTTCAAAGCACGCCCTGATCCTGATTATCAGAGCCACCAGACAGTAGTCAGTAAAACACGCAACCTTACTTTTCTTTGATACCGTGATGATCGTGATCTTAGAGTAAGTGTGCATAGTTGGCTGTCCGCTCTGCACAGGACCACTTGGACTATAAAGACGTATACGTCATTCTGTTGTTTATTAACTACCGTTCAATGTTCAACACCATCATCCTCTCCAAACTGGTTACCAAGCTCATGGAAAGTCAGACCCATACCACCCTGGTCACAATGTCAGTTTGGACCTGCCATCAGGAAGATGGTATAGGAGGCTGAAAACTGGAATATCCAGGTTCAGGAGTGGCTTCTTCCTAACAACCATCAGGCTACTAAAGACAACCTCCAAATAAATTCCATACTAAATAGACATGGGGGCATTGTTTTATCTTGACTCTTGCCTTCTGAAGACAGTGCAGGGGACTCTATCCGCGCCAGTTGCTTCTCCCAGGTTCACCCTCAAGGCCGTAATGACGTCCACAATGGTGACAATGGATACATGTATTCCCAAGGCTGTTGAGGTGTGTGATGTAATTCCACTGACCATCTGTAGAAAACAAGCGCAGAATGAGTTGAGCTTGTCAGGGAAGGATGCGTTGTTGCCAGTGATGCTGCTCGTCTTCACTTTGTAGCCTATTATGGCTGTGCCACAATCGACAGGTGTCCTCGTAGTTATTGTGGAACTGTAGCTTGATTCAGAATTTTATTTTGTCATCCTTGATAGTTTTGCAGAGGTTGCGTACAGATTTCTTGTACCGGCCGGAATTATCCAACTTGAATGCCACAACGGCTTGGACTTCACAAGGGAGTGAACCTTTCCAGATGAGGAGCACTTGGATCGTCTAATTTGGCATGCAATCCTCTATATCTGAAGTAGTCTGTAGTGGCCATAGCATATTCCTTTAGGTTGGCTGCAGAGTCCTGAATATGGACAATTCCACTGACTCAAAGCAGACATGTAGGATCTCAACTGATCCTACATGTCAAACAGTTGACCCTCTCAGGCTTCATTTCCTGTATTATTTCCCTGCTTTTAAATCTTATATTACTATAAGTAAGATCTTGACCGCTTTTGGCTCGCAGTGCTGTGATTTCCGAGAGAACGCCGCCACCTATGGCCGTCATTTTTGGCCACCTCGCTCAGAGACCTCGCCGCCTGCCTGGACTGGAGGATTTTTCCCATCGATGAAAAATCAGGGATATATTAATGTTTTTAAAAATGTTGCCATTCTCTCTGCTGGTGGGAGGGGAGAGGGACTATAAAACCCGAAAGTGGTGTGCCTCACTCAGTCTCAGCAAGATGGAGGAAGTGAGAGGTTCACGTCTCTCTGAGCTCTGAATAACACTGAACACATGCCTACTCAACTGTGAGTGCCCTTAATGTGGTTTGAAAATGAAAATATGGTGGGTTTGAAGTAAAAAGGCAGTGCAAATGGTTGTTTGGGGTGGGGGGGGGGGGAGGTTGGGTTGAAGTAAAAAGGCAGTGCAAATGGTTGAGTTTTTTGGATGGGGTTTTGGGTTAGGGTTGAAGTAAAAAGGCAGTGCAAATGGTTGTTTGGGAGAGTTTTGGGTTGAAGTAAAAAGGCAGTGCAAATGGTTGTTTGGGGGAGGGGGGGCAGGCACGTGCCATCAGGGTAGGCAAGGTAGGCAGTGCCTACCCTGACTAAAATTATGAAATGGCAATTATTAAATATAAATAGTAAAGGCATGGGAGAATTATGCCTATGTAAGAGATCGATCTCCTGGGTAGGCATAATTCTCCGTGCCTTTCATCCGCAGCGTTTGTAACATGTGAAGGTCTGTGCAGCCCACGGGCCGTCAGCGCTGCTTCATGCCGTCAGTTTCAAGGGGAGCTGAAGGCAGCAGAAATTCTGCCTTTGCAGCACTGCGCATGCGCAGCAGCCCACTGCGCAAGCGCAGTGCGAGTTTCTTGGCGGGATTTTCAAATATGGATTGTCATTATTTTAATAGTATCTCAGGAAACAAAGAGTGAAGAATGGACTTAATGTACCAATAACGTGGTAAGTGCATTTCTTGGTGCTTTATGTTTTTAAATGCTGTATTTCCCGTGGTGGGGGGAGAGCTCCATTCACAGTGTTTGGAGAGTCTGGCGTTGTGAAGGAGGGGATTGGGGTCAGTAACCCGCTTGCCACGCTCCGGTCTGAGTGCAGGTAGATGGGACTAGGTGAGAGTAAGTGTTCGGCACGGAGTAAAAGGGCCGAGATGGCCTGTTTCCGTGCTGTAATTGCTATATGGTTTTATTGTGGCCGGGGAGTGAATTAGCTTGGGTGGCTACTGTAGCACTCCGGGCACGGACAGCACAACTGGCTGCCACTTCCGAGGAAGGAAGCAGCTCGGGTGACTGCGAGTGGCCGCCAGGACCCAGCCACTTCAGCCCCTTCTGCTGGTCCCCGCTCACCTCTGGCAGTGCTCTCCGTCTGAACATCTCTCACCTGCCGCTCGCCGGCCGGCTTCCCGCAAATCTTTAAATTCCGACAGCGCGTTCACGGGACCAGTTGAGGTTACTTGGCTGTGGGAATTTAAGGATTTGCGGGACGCGGTTGACATGAGCGAAGCCGGCGAGCGGCAGGTGAGAGATGTTCAGACAAAGAGCACTGCCAGAGGTGATCAGAAGGCGCTGAAGGGCAGCCGGTTCTGGTGTCGACCCAAGCTCCTTAAATCCCCGGAAGCGGCGGCCAGTTCTGCTGTCCGTGCCCGGAGTGCTGCGGCAACGGTAAGTGAGTCTGATATGATCTTCGACCCTCTCCTTCTCAACACTTCTGCCTTCTCGCATCTTTAACCCCTGGCACACACTCTCCACATGCTGTAAAAGGAACTCTCCCTCCAAATGGACCCTTGAATGAGTATTGTCATTCAATAAGATGACAACTGGTTCAACGTCCCGGTGTGCTCCCGCTTTTCCCACCATCTCTCCACCTGCCTTCATCCTCCATCCCCCACCCATTCAGTAATTAATAAATAAAGGAGATTGAGAAGCCTTGGGGAAATTGAATTGTTACTTATTTTGTATTTTTTACGAAGCGAACAATCTGCGCATGCGCGGTTTAAGATTTTTTTTTTTAAAGCCGGCTGACTGCCTACCCTGAGTAATTACTCACTGCACGTGCCTGGGGGGGGGGGGGTGAAGTAAAAAGGCAGTGCAAATGGTGGTTTGGGGGGTTTTTGGGTTGAAATAAAAAGGCAGTGCAATTGGTTGTTTGAGGGGGGGGGTTGGTTGAAGTAAAAAGGCAGTGCAAATGGTGGTTTAGTGGGGGTTTTGGGTTCAAATAAAAAGGCAGTGCAAATGGTTGTTTGGGTTTTTTTGGGGTTGAAGTAAAAAGGCAGTGCAAATGGTTGTTTGGGGGGTTTTTGGGTTGAAGTAAAAAGGCAGTGCAAATGGTTGTTGGGGTGGTTTTTGGGTTGAAGTAAAAAGGCAGTGCAAATGGTTGTTTGGGGGAGGGTGGGTTGAAGTAAAAATGCAATGCAAATGTTGTTTTGGGGAGTTTTGGGTTGAAGTAAAAAGGCTGTGCAAATGGTTGGGGTTTTTATGGTTTGAAGTAAAAATACAGTGCAAATGGTTGTGGGGGGGGGGGGTTGGGTTGAAGTAAAAAGGCAGTGCAAATGGTTAGGGTTTTTTGGTTTGAAGTAAAAAGACTGTGCAAATGATTGGGGGTTTTTGGGGTTGAAGTAAAAAGGCAGTGCAAATGGTTGTTTGGGGTTTGTTTGGGTTGAAATAAAAAGACAGTGCAAATGGTTGTTTGGGGTTTTTTTGGGTTGAGGTAAAAAGGCAGTGCAAATGGTTGTTTGGGGTTTTTTTGGGCTGAAGTAAAAAGGCACTGCAAATGGTTGTTTGGGGGGTTTTGGGTTGAAGTAAAAAGGCAGTGCAAATGGTTGTTTGGGGGAGGGTGGGTTGAAGTAAAAAGGCAATGCAAATGGTTGTTTGGGGGAGTTTTGGGTTGAAGTAAAAAGGCTGTGCAAATGGTTGAGGGTTTTTTGGTTTGAAGTAAAAATACAGTGCAAATGGTTGTTGGGGGGGGGTTGGGTTGAAGTAAAAAGGCAGTGCAAATGATTGGGGTTTTTTTGGGTTGAAGTAAAAAGGCAGTGCAAATGGTTGTTTGTGGGTTTTTTGGGTTGAAATAAAAAGACAGTGCAAATGGTTGTTTGGGGAGTTTTTGGGCTGAAGTAAAAAGGCACTGCAAATGGTTGTTTGGGGGAGTTTTGGGTTGAAATAAAAGCAGTGCAAAGGGTTGTTTGGGGGGTTTTGGGTTGAAGTAAAAAGGCAGTGCAAAGGGTTGTTTGGCTAAACTTGACAACTTGCTGTTTGCACTATGTTGATTTTAGATAAAACGCTACCACTTACGGCTGTGATGTTTGGCCATCTTACTCAGCCCCCTTCCGCTCATCGGGTGCAGAGGATTCTTCCCATCAATGAAAAATAAAAGTGTTTTTAGTGTTTAAAAAATGTTGAGAATCTCTCTCCTGTCAATCACGCCATGAAGGCCACATCTTTTCCGGTGGGAGCGGGAGCGATTATAAAACCCGGAAGTGTGGGTGTGGCTCAGTCTCAGCATGATGGGGGAGGGAGAGGTAACAACTTTGAGCTGTGAATTAACTGCTGAATGTCTACTGAACTGTGAGTATGGTATTTTGTATGGTTTTATGGTGGTTTTATGATAGTTTCACCCTGCTTGAAATGGTATGAAACTGCATTTGATTGTGGTGGCCTTGCACCCTGCATGAAATGGTATGAAACTGCATTTGAATGTGGTGTTGTGGCACCTTGCATGAAATGGTATGAAACTGCATTTGAATTTGCTGGTCTTGCACCCTCCTTGAAATGGTATGAAACTGCACTTGATTTGGTGGCCTTGCACCCCGTTTGAAGTGGTATGAAACTGCACTTTAATTTGGTGGTTTTGCACCCTGCATGAAGTGGTTGGAATCTGCACTTGAATTCGGTGACCTTGCACCCTGCTTGAAGTGGTATGAAACTGCACTTAAATTTTGTGGCCTTGCACCCTGCTCGAAGAGGTAAGAAACTGCACTTGAATTTGGTGGCCTTGTACCCTACTTGAAATGGTAGGAAAATGGATTTGAATTTGGTGGCCTTGCACTCTGCTTGAAATGGAATTTAAAGGAATAGCCGCGAGTCAACTGCCAGCCCACCAGCTGTGAGTGAGCTGCCAGCACATCAGGCTTGAGGGACTGAGCTGCCTCCCCAAGAATCCATTTGGCCCACAATGTCCATACTAGCCCTCTGGAGACCAGTAGTCCTTGCAGCCAACAACACCCATACCAGCACTGCAGAAAGCCCCCAGTGTATCTCTAACCTCCAACAATGGTTATTGAGAGTTACTAAGAATAATTTTCACAATCAGATTGGCAGGAAATCCACTGATCATCCACTGCAAAATCATTAAATCAGGTTTGAGGAAGCGTGGTGTAAAAATGGTTAGCTCAACTGACTCAGCCAGTAATTCCGGTTCTATTCTAATTTAATTTGTTGCTCATTTGGAATCAATGATATATTGTCAGTCCTTCTGTAGATCACCTCCCACTGAAATGAATTTATTTTTACCATATCGTATAGTAATACAAATGCATAGCTTCTGGGTGCATCCATTTGGTCTTTGTGATAGATTTGGGGGTCAGTGTCTGACAAATGCCAAGATTGATTTTGAAAGTCATTTGCAAAGCAATTAAATATGGTAAGTAAAATAGAAACAAGGAGCTGCAGATGCTGGTTTACAAAAAAGCTCGCAAAGTGCTGATGTAGCCCAATGGGTCATGCAGCATCTCTGGAGAACGTGGATAGGCGACGTTTCAGGTCGGAACCGCTCAGATATCTAATCAAATATCTGTACTGGAACTTCACATTTCCTGATACCTGTTTTCAAGTGTCAGTTTAAAGGAATTCCTAGCATTCAGCAGCAATGATGTCAGTCAGGCTAGTTGAACAGTCACGTTAAAAAAAATGTCTCTACAACTTATCAGAAACAAAGATTTAAAAATTTATTTTAAACATTATATCAAGTACTAAATATAATTGGAACATATGTAATTAAAGTAAATATTTTATTTCCAAATAGCGCATTTTGAAATGTTCATGGAAGGGATTACAATGCATAAGCAAACTAATATCTTTATGACACAATTGCTTATCAAGCAATAATTATGTTTTAATGCATCTATTTTTTTAAATCACACAGATCTTAGGTGCAGGGTATTTTTTGATCAAAGTTATTAAAAGTTTCAGTCCACCTCTGCAGTGGTGAGTTGAGCAGATACAACAGATCAGGTTAATGATGTCTCTGGAGTTCCCAAGGTCAGTGAGGAGGAAGCTTACCTGGAACCTCGAGACTGTTGTATTTTGCAAGGATGAACGTCTTTTGTCTATGGATCTGGATCTGGAAAATGGAAATTTAGTTGCTCTCCAGAAAACAAAAGGAACTTAGCATACTGCAAGAAGTGCCAGTGAAATCCCTTCTAAGTATATTGTAAAATGCTTGAAAGGATGCTATATTTCAGATAGACACAAGATGCTGGAGTAACTCAGCAGGACAGTTACTCCAGCGTTTTGTGTCCATTTGGTGTAAACCAGGATCTGCAGTTCCGTCCTGCACATCCTATCTTTCAGAGTTTATCCTAACAACCAGTGAAGATTCAGAACTAGAAAATCCTTCATAATGTGTTTTAACAAGAAAAAAGCACCATGTACAATAAGCACTTTGTTCTATGGAATTCAGTGATCCACCAAAGGCCTTTGACATAACTGATAGGAAAGCCATCTACAGGATTCTGATGAAAATTGATTGTCTTGAAATCCTTTTCCTATTCAAGGATTGGATGAGGGAATAGAAGTACCTACGTATTATAAGATGAAAATATGAGGCTCAGCATTGATGCTGGGACAAAGCAAGACTGTATCTCTGCCTTCTAACTCTGTCATGATTAAGCTGAGATACCAATTAAATTGAGAATAGGCGGCAGCTAGGTCATTATTAGATAATATCAGAACAAAGTGATGATATTCTGCTCATTATTTAGGATCTATCTTAGTTGGAAACATTACGTTCATCAGATGACTTCCTGATAATGATGATCAAATTATTTCATCCTTGCTCCAAGTTTGGCATGGTAATCAGAATTAGGGAAACAAATTGTCATGTTACAAGATATAGACATCTTACCCAAAGTATGCATTGAAGCTTGGATAATGCTATTTTGGCTCAAATCCTGCTAATTCATTTAGTCTTGATAGACAGCAATGCAAACAAAAATCATCAAAGCCTTTATCACCTTTGGCAAGCAAATCTCATGAATTGTATATTTCTAACATGTGCTGCTTTTTTGAGTTTTTCACATAAGAATGTCCCTGTATAACCCCAAGTACTATTGGTGATTGAACAGCTTCCACTCTTGATATCGCAAAAAAATCATTAAAATCTCTTAAAAGCCATAAACAATTGGCAACTTGACCCTAGAAAGAGCAGGCCAAGTCTCAGTGCAGAATTTGTTTGAAATTATCAGACTATGATGACTGACACACCTAGAGCACATGCTTTTAGATCATTAAGAACTGACTGCACTTCACCATTATGGTCATATGCACTGGATATGACCTGGAACAATTTTATTCTTTTTTGCTGCAGACAATTAGACGCAATGACAACAACAATAAATATACAATAAATGGTCAGTTGTTCTCTGTGAACTAGGACACAACGGTGCAAAAACGAAAGCAGCTGGAGCAACCATAGTAATACACAGTCCAATGTGGTTTGGTGCCGAGGTACAGTGGTGGTTGGGGTTTAGTTTCGTTTAGAGATACAGTGCAGAAACAGGCCCTTCGGCCCACCGAGTCCGCACCAACCGGCGATCCCCGTGCATTAACACTATCCTACACACACTAGGGACAATTTATACATACACCAAGCCGATTAACCTACATACCTACACATCTTTGCAGTGTGGGAGGAAACCGAAGATCACGAAGTAAACCCATGCAGGTCACGGAGAAAACGTTCAAATTACGTACAGAGAGCACCAGTAGTCTGGATCGAACCCGGGTCTCCGACGCTACAATCGCTGTAAGGCAGCAACTCTACCGCTGCGCCATCATGCCGCGGGTTGTGCAGGGCTGTTCAGGATCTTGATGGTTGGTGGGAAGAAGCTGCTCTTGACCCAGGGGTTAATTGTTCTTGGGCTCCTGTGCCACCTTTCCAATGGAACCAACGAGAAGAGTCCAGTGTGGGTTAGGTCTCTGATGATATTAGCTGCCTTCTTGAGGCAACGCTTCCTGTACATTCCTTCATTGGTGGGGACGTCGGCAGCTGCGATGAACCACCACTTTATTTCTGCATTCTCTTTCATTCTTCAGTGTCCTAATGCAGTCAGTAGGCTCTGCCGTACACCTGAAGAAGTGCGATATAGTATTCGCTGACATGCTGAATTTGCTCAAATATCTGAGCAAGAAGAGGTTTTGGTGAGAGGTGTCAGTGTACTGCACCCAGGATGGATCATCAGAGATGTGTACACCCTGGAACCTGAAGCTGATGACCCTAACCTTCACTGTCAAGCAAATGAAGACAGGTGCGTCGGCTTTCCCTTCCTGACATCAACAGTTAGCTTCTTGGTCTTGCGAAGGCTGAGAATAAAATTGTTGTTCTGCCTCTACTCAAGCAGAATATTAATTTCTCTCCTGCACTCCGCCACATCGTTACCTATTATCTGTTGAACAGAGGTGGTATTGTCAGCGTTTTTAAAGATATATTGGAGCTGTATCTGGGTACGCAGTCATGGGTATAGAGAGAGTAGAACAAGGGATTGAGCCTGCAGCCCTGAGCTGCCCCTCAGCTTATAGTCGGCAAGGTAGAGATGTTGTTGCCAATCCATATTGATTGAGGCTTGCTGATAAGGAAGTCGAGGATCTAGTTTCATAGGGAGGAGTAGGGACCCAATTCCCTGTTTGAAGGGGAAAGAAGGAACTCGACCCAAAACATCACCCATTCCTTCTATCCAGATTCTCCCTGTCCTGCTGAGTTGCTCCAGCATTTTGTGTCTATCCCTGAGTTGGACAATGTTTATAAGGGATAATGGTGTTGAAAGCTGAACTTTAATCAATAAACATGCATGTTCCTGCTGTGCAAATGGTCCAGTGCAGAATGGAGAGCCCGTGATGTTGCATCCATTGTCAGTCTGCTGTGGCAGTTGGTGAATTGAAGTGGGCCCAGATCATAATTGCGGCAGAATTTGATTGAGCTGGGTCGAGCTGAATCGACCGAACCGCGAGCTGCATCTACCATCCGCACACACACACAAACACACCACGAAGGTGGGGGCCATGGAAAATGGAGGAGCATTGTCTGCGCGATGAAGAGGAAGGTAAACGGCTGCCACAGAGTCCTTTAGAGGACTTTACTGCAAGTCCTTTAGAGAATGCGGGGGGGGGGGGGGGGGGGATGAGGGGGGAGAGAAGGAGGGGGGTGGGGAAGGGGGTGAAGGAGGGGTGAAGGGGAGGAGAAGGAGTGGAGACACTTTTAAGAAGTATAATAAAGTTAGCGGGCATTTTACCTACCAGTAAGTCTTCCTAGGTCGTGAAACTCCAATGAGCCAATCAAAATGCCCGGTCAGCGAAGGAGATTGCCTTGGGCTCCCCTCGCCTGCCTGTAACTAAATAGCGACCCCACTCCTCTGCACTACGAGTGAAAAAGACCCATGCCGACCAAATTTTACGTGCGGAAACATTTTCAACATCCTGAAAATTTTTCCGCGACCTGGCTGAGGCCACGAGTAGGCGGGAATCTCCCTTGAGCATGAAGGAGAGTTCCAGCCACCTCATACGACCTCCTAGGACCTCGTGTCGACCATGCTGCGAGTTTGAGTCCAGGGCAAACTCTTCTCAAACTCGCAGCTTAGGTCGCCCAAGTGGGACAGGCCCTTAACCAACATTTTGAAGAACTTTATCACGAAGGACGTGAGTGCGACTGGCCGGTAGTCATTGAGGCACGCTACCTTTCTTTTCTTGGACACCAGTATCATGGATGTCCTTTTTAAGCAATGTGGACCTCAGTGGAAAGAAGTTGAAATGTCCATGAAGCCTCCAATGAATTAGCTGCGCAGATTTTGAGAATGTAGCTGCCATTTCTTGCTTTTCCCGATGACGGAATCCGTCCATACGAGAAACCTTCAGAAATTCATACTTGCCGGGGGTTCAATTCCATACGTAGGCTTCTCTCATTCTTGTACTTTCCCACATACGAGACATCACTAACCACTTAAACTTAACCTCATCCTCACACCGCCACCCTTATCTGCTTGTGATCCACATACCACCAGACTCAGGAACACCTTCTTCTCCTCTTTTATCAGACTAATGAATGATCCCCCCTTAAGCTAGGGTGTAGTTCCAATCTTCCAACCTACCTCGGTGGACATTGATCTTCTTCTGTGAAAAGATAATGCAGCATTTTTTTATTTGCTCTACTTCTTGTACCTTGCTTGAATGTATTTATGTATACTATTATATGATTTAAATGGATAGCACACAAACAAAAACATTTCACAGTATCTCTGT